>NNCF01126512.1:560208-900976 GCA_002313205.1 Laupala kohalensis
ATAAAACCTGTATCCACTGATGTTGAATGTAGATTTCGATGCGTGGCGCCGTTTCGTCACGCGAGTCTTTATTTTCTCTGGTATTGAGATTAGTTCTCCGATCAAAGATATCCAAATCTATGCTCAAGATATTCTGTTCCTTAGCCATATCTTATTTCCAAAAGCCTCAGTCAAAGTTCAGACACGAAAAACGGAGCCTCTCCACCTCAGCGGTGGCTCAATAAGCAACGATTCTTGTCAGACGTTGCTCGCTGACACCAGCGTTCTCCAGGCATAAGCGAAACCCAGCGCGGCTCACAGTAGACCGTAATACCGAAAACATACAAATACTGTAGTGACTCCCAACAATCTAGAAATCTGAAGAAATCTAACAAGATCAAGTCTTATTTAATACAAAAAACAAATTGGGAGAGTGTCCAAGCAGTTCACAGGGCACATTCACATTGGGGAGGTTCTTAAAAACTCAAATTTTGAAATTTGGTCGGGACACCAGCTCAATTTGTTTGATGTATTAAATAAGACTCCATAAATATTTCACATTTTTGAAATACATTTCAGGGTCGTTACTAAGCTTTAAAATAAAAATATCAATATTTACGCCACGTAAATTTTAGACGGGGTACATGGCCATTTCGTTTAAAATAAACTTCCATAAAAATTCAGGTTAAAAAATACATTTTAGCTACAAAGCTTCAATATACTGATATTTTAAACAAACATTAACCTGCGAAGCAACCGAAAATATATATTTTTAATGAAATTTTAATGGAAATATTTTTTTAAACCCTAAATAAAATGGGACGGTGCTCCAACAAATTTCAAACAATGTTCTTTAAGAATCGTCCTAATTCATGTTTCAGACAGATCTCGAACATTTTGTCCCACTGTGCGTAGCAATGCACGCAGAGGTGGAAGCAAACGGAGCGCCAACGAACTTCCAGACAACTTTCCCCTCCATTGCCTCTGTCGTCTCCATCGTTTCCTTCGAATTCACCAAAATGCAAGAGCGAGCGGCTTTGGCACCTTAACGAGTTAGGGGTGGTTTTGTTTCATCGCCTTTATACAACTTCTGCCGGAGGTAGACGGGGTTCCTGTCTGTGAAAGAGAAGTCCTCGTGGGTCTCAAGGTTATGAAAATTTCAAATTTGCTCGGCGCTCGCGGCGGGTGGCTCTACAACGCCGCGTGATTGTGAAGAATCAGGAGTGGTACGTCGTCTCCTTCTTTCTCAACGCGTATTCGCATACGCATTCATTCGCATATGCAACATTGTTACTCGGTACGAACACTTTCCAGAGTATATAAATGTTACGCTTTCGCCACGACACACAAAACAAGAATCTAGTTATAATTTGTCACACTAAGTGTTACACTGTGTTATTGAAAATAATGAATAAAATTTATTTTCGTAGAGTATTTGGTAGAATACTTGACTACAAATATTCTAACACTTTAATCTCAAAAGAATAAGATGGGGAATACGAATAAGAAAGAAATTACAGTTCCATTACAAACTATTGTTTCCAGTTAAATAATCATTGAATTTCTCCATGTACAAATATCGATTTATTTGGTTAGTTACACGAGTTAATTAGGTGACTACGCTCATTATTTGTATACATATTTATTTATATTTAGTGCTACATATTTTGAAAACTGCACACATCTTTCTTGCCGCATAAACAAAAGTATTTTCTTCTTTCCTGATAACTTAAATTTTATATAAAAATATTTTAAATGTTCTTCTCTTTTCGGGAATATTTTAGATTAAGTAAGTGATAAAGACTGAAAGGTGATTAAATTTTTTTTGTGGCACATCACAAGAGCTAAATGTATATAAAGGATCGATTGTGTAGGTGATTTATCATTTACATATTTACATTTAATAAGAATTACGACATAATGATAAATTAGACTTCATTCTTGATCAAATTTAACAACTGTGTTTACAAAATTCATTCGAGAAAGAAAAATGCCTATCGCTAACCCTTGGCAAACGCTAATTCTTGACAAACTATTGTATCATGGGTGGCTGTTCAGTTTTTCGCTACTTACTGTCAGCAAAACGTACATTGTACTAAGCGAATGAAACATTGATTTGATGTTATAAACATTAACAAATCTTTTTAATATATTGTTAGCTGATCACAGTAGACCCGCAAAATTTTCAATCACTAGCTATGCGAAAATATTAAGATCAATTAATGCGTAGCCATAAAGAAATTCTCATTCCAGTTAAAACAATTGACAATTATTAAATATGCAAAGTATTCTAGCAAGAACGTCGACAAACTGTCATTTGCCAAATAGCTTTCATTTGGAAGGAATACAGTATACAGCGAAGGAAATACGGAAAATTCTCGGTAGAGGGTAAAGTGCAGAGAGCTTATACCAGCATCCAGTGAAAAAGTAATTCAATTACATACAGGTTAGCCTTCGTTAGAAAACTCACCAGAACCACACAATCTTCTCCGCCAATCCAATCATGCTATTTCCTTAGCGACGAGTTTCGGTGGTTCATTGGAAGCAGATCTTCGTAAGTAGAGAAATAAGCCCCGGCACATACGGAAGAAGAGTCCGAACACCAATAACGAGACATAACCACGGGCAAGGGACAACGAACGGGTTCGTATCCTCTCTCTATAATTGTCACAAACTTCAGTAAAAGAAGATTGCGTCCTAGGTTATGTCGAGTGCCTAAAAAATTTCGGATGAAAAAGGAAAAACAGCAATAGCATTTAGCAATATTTTTAACTATTAATAAACTACCTTCCTCTCCACAATATAAGCAAATAACTAATGTTTATTTATGGCTAAATAATACAAGTTGTAACAAAAAAAATTTATCTTTCAATATACAAATGACTTCTTTCTTTCAAAGTAAAAAACAAATAAAAAACGAAGAGGTTCATTTTTAACAGACAGGCGGCAGATACAATCTGGTTAGCCCGCAAACGCGATTCCGTTAACAAGAAGCAACGGGCCACTAAATTTAAACGCAACACCCTGCAGTTTTTAATAGTGCTCAGGGTGAGAACAACCGCAGCGCGCTCGATGGTGAAATGAATAACTGCGCCACTCGTAAAGCCTCGAACTCACCACGCTCTTCGCTACAGCACTGGGGGATAGGTTGGATTTGGCAGAAGAAGAAAAAAACACAGGTGGTTCTATGGAACAAACTCGATGTTGAAATTCGAATTAAAAATATGACCATCGGGAATTAATTAGTAGTTTCAGGAATCATCACTCAGGAGCTGAATAAACTCATTCAAAACAAAAGAAAAAAAACGTATACAAACACACTAGAAATATCGTAGCCATTAGTATTAAAAAATATTAGTAATTAAGATAAATCGAGAAACCAGAAAGTGGTATTAGAAAAATACTGTATCAATATTTCACTATTTGGAGTATACATAAAAAAAAGTTGAGATTTTTTTTGCCGCCGACTGCAGAGTGTCTTAATGATGTAACTGTTGAGTATCGTTGAAATCAGGGCATTCCAATCCATTTTTTATATATAAAACACGTTGCGAATCGCCGTAGAAAATTGTCCACTGTTCAAGCAACTTGACTATGTTAGTAATTAACTTACCCATTCCCTCACCCACTACCCGCTGACAAGAATTATGGGGCATTTTTCAACACCTCAAAATTGTGGGCTTATTAAAAGTCTCAAAAGCAACTGGGGAATGAATTTTCGTCTTGTTCCAGACTTCGAGTCCATTTCCAAAAGATCAATAATTTGATTACTTCAAAAAATCTTCATGTGAACATGCGAGTCAATAATTCCGCTATTCTCTCCACCCAACACAATGTCGTTACCGACATTTCGGCTGGTGGGAATATTTTCCCATTTCAGTTTCACCCTCTATAAATAAGTACGTGGCAAAAATTGATTCGGTCACTTATTACCCGTAAAAATATTTAGCAAACATTTTTCATGCGCGTTTAACTTCTCTTGAAATCTTTGGAGGGAACTAGAATTAATATCTTTCTTGTGTGTAAAGCATTTCTTTCATTACCTATCTCTGAATTTTCATGTGGAAAGATGATCTCCATCTCATGACCAATGATGATAAATACAGCTGAGAGGAAACGGATCTTGAGGTTAGTTGAGGAGAATGGAACGCAATCGGGCCTTCGGGCCAATGCATCGTCTTCCGACATTCCCATACACGAATCCCTGCTCGTGCTGGGTGAGGGTAAGAACTGAGGAACAGAGGAAATAAATCAAGAATAGACCTTCAATTGAAACAGGCTGATCTCAAATTTTTTTTTCGTTTTCCCTTGACGCTAATTAACACATAATCATGAAGGCTCTTTTTTATTAGAGCATTACGGCTCGCCAACACCGAGATCATTAGAGCCCTAACTTTTTGTACAGGTAGGGAAAATGCTGTTACGGACTAAGGAGACCCAACATGACTCTCCCCGCTTGTGGTACTCGCCGAATGACTCAAATATACCCACTAATAGCCCTCCTGAAATACCATATATCCAAACAAAACAGACAGGAAAAAGAAGACAACAGTTTCCTAAAAAATGTAAATTTAAATAAAATAAAAAGGGATTTAAACCCAAACCCTCCCGAGAATTTGTGGGAGGAGCTGCGTTTCGTTTATGGATTTGAGTAGTGACATACAAATAAAGATACTGTTCCAGAGGCCACATTCCTGAAGGAATCTAAGAAGGGTATCAAAATCGGTTCATTTTGCCCAAGCATAACGTCCAAACTGTTGGGTTGATTGTGTCGCCGTCGGCTGGTACTATATTTGAGACACCCCAGAAGAAAGTGTTCCACGGTAAGTGTTGTGTTGCNGATGACCATGGGTAAGATAGCAGTGACCAATACGAAGACGCGTAAGGATCACTTCTTCACGTCTGTTCGCCCGGGATGAAGACGACGAGGTCTCAACGGAAGGCTCTTTAGACAGTTATTTTTTGACTCGACTACACGTGTTTAAGTAGGAAGATATTCATGACAATTCGGTTGGTGCATTCATTAAAATACCAATATAAAGCATCTATTTCGATGAATCGTTAAATGGGTTGGTTACTGAAAAGAACTTAGATGTGGGCAAGCCTTGGATCAAGTACCGCTAAATACAATACATGTGAGTTTCGATGAATAAACTTGCAAACCCAAAATAATGTTCACAGATGAATCGTTGATTATTGAAAATGTAGAAGTATGATACTTATTAATGTTATCTCTATCTATGAGAAACCTCGCACATTAGTGTACAGTTCAATGAACTTATAACATTAGCTCTACGATTTCGTTGGTCAATACCAGTTCCTTGCCTTCTTTTGACTACAATCTTCTTGAATAATTTTATCACATGCAGTTAACATAATCATCTCATATCCAGAAGAGAATATTTAAGTACTCGAATGGTTACAGAAAAACTAAAAAATATCAGCCCAAAACTAAAAAATATTAGCAGAAATTTCGAAATTTCGTTAAAATGGATACGGCAAGTCCATTCTTAAATTCAGTTATAATTTGGTCGTAATATTCGAGGAACGTCCTGCAAAAAGTGAAAGCTCCATCAGCGTAAATTTGGACGTGTGTGTCAACGTGGTAGGAAAACCAGAAAAAACAAGTCTGAGCCAGCGACATTGAGAGACGTCCACAATACCAGGGTTTGCGAACGAGTTTCGCCGCTTTCAGTAACACAACACATACGAGAAAAGCAATTCTGTCGCGAAACACACTAACAAAATAAAGTCAAATAATGCTCCGTTTTAAAACAAAATAAAGGAAATCAAACAATATTCTCTGGAATGAAATTTCAAACTCTATTCACAGTTTACAGCAAATTTTTCTTGATTCCTACATTTCCGAAATAAGCCACACTGAGTAGTCAAATAATATAAAAAAATTAATGTTCGAAAGCTGATTATTTACCTATACTCATTCACATTTTCTAAGGCAAAAGTACACGCGATAATACGCAAGTACAATCCGATATTTGAGGTCTATTGAAATTCCGATAATTCATCATGAAGTTCATGACAGAATTTAGCTCTATAAATCCTATTCATCATTGAAAAATGAAGGTATTTAAACAGATGCGAACAAAAATGAATACTCAAGACGTCTTCAATCCACAGTGTTTCCTGAGCGGTGAACGGACTTAGAGAGATGGAATAACAAAACACACTTTTAAATAACAGGACCCTTAAAACGTGTTTTTGTTTCAGAGACAAATATTTTACATCAAATTTCTTAATATAATCTTTAAAAAATCTAAAGAAAGACTTTCAATTTATAAGCGAAGGGTTGCGATATTCAGATATGTTTCAAGTGTTATTTTAAGGGGAGGAATGCGTGTCGGGAGACAGCAAATGGCGGGTAGTAGCATTCCTCTGGGTGTAGTGGGAGTTGAATGAGATCAGCCTCAGAGGCAGGCAGACAGGGAGGAGGACGATCCGCTTGCGCCTTTCGGTCGTGAGGGTGAGAGAGAGAGAGAGAGGGTTTCGCAATGTTTCCGCGAGCGACAGCTGGCGCAAGGGGATCAAGCGAGGCAGGAATCATTTCCATATTCCGAGTGCCAAAAGCGGAGTCGATGGTTGCGCGTGGGGTCTACGCATGGGGGCGGGTAACCGCATCGCCGACAGCGGGAACGGCATAGGTGGTTGCGGATGCTGCTGGAACACGCAATATTTTATTTATGACGTGGCATACCGACTGCGGTGGAAAGTAGCGGAAGAATTCCGGGCACCTCTCGCTGCATATCAATGGGAGTAAGCGCTTACAGTAAGTTTTACTAATGCCACATCGAGGGGGCGACGGCACCGACATTGGTGAGGAAAACCTCCGCTAAAAACTTCAGTGCGTCAGAGCGGGGGATCGAAGCATATCTCACGGGTTATGCACATAATTTCTCGTGTTTTCGATGACTTCTGTTATCAACGGTTTTGGTTTATGTCGTTCTTCTCTTTAAAAAATTCTCGGTTTCACGAAGCGGATTTCGTCGGCGAGCCCACGTAAACTCACTGCTAATTTCGCGAAAACAATGTTTCCTTCATGTTTCTGCAACAACCACAATACTCTGAATATCTGAACTTCTTTCCTGCAGATTGTTGTTGTCCTCAGATAAGAAAAGTGGGAGCTAGTGGGAGGTGGGGAGGGGGAGAAAATTATGTTATACTCCACCCACCTAATACCAGGAATTGTAAAAATTAATTTATTTAATCCTTGTTATCTTAACTTACAATTATCCTTTCTACAATTTCTTAAAAAAATACTAAGCGGAAATAAAATTTCATCGTTGCGACTAACAAATTCTCACGGCGCTCCAAGAAGACGTAATTCCTAGATTCGCACAGCAGCCTGTAGAATGCGCTGTAAAGAAAGGTAAAGGAAGTAGCAGCAGTTTGTAATCTATCTACCCACCCCATACATTTCCCGGTCCTTTTTGTGGATCCAACTTTTATTTTCCATCTTTGAATTCCCAATCACTGTCACTGCATCTCAACATGGTCGATGACCCGGAAAGATATGTAAAGAAAATGATCCCTTACGCCAATTACTTCAGCAAACTTGCTAAGGCGGTGGATAGAGTCATGAAAACGTAATGTGAAAATTGTGTGCTGCGTTCATTCAATCAATGATCTTGTCCGAAATTAGTCAAAAATTCTGCACAAATTCTTCACAAAGAGACATGTATTTGAAAGTTAGGATGAAGTTGCTATGTGATACATATATACGATTTTTCCTGATATATCGGGCAGAATTTTATGGGAAAATACTACGCAGTTATGAGGGGAAAATACTAAAAAATGTTGTGATAAGCCATTAATGTGTTGAACACTTACTAAGATGTACCAGAAGATAAGTGCATCTGAACTATCACATTTCCAGTTGATATTAGCCCGAGGAAGTTTTTTAATATCATGCATTCAAGCATCACTTCTGTCTCGCAGTTGAAGTTGAATGATAATGTTCTCCCTAACGTGTACCGATAATAAATGTCTATCATTTCAAATGACTGACAGCGGTGGTCTAGTGATAGCGTCTTCGCCTCCTCGATCCCGCTGAGCGGAAGAGCGTGGGTTCAAACACTGCTTGGTCGAACTATACTATTTGGGTTTTCCCTATTCTACTCCAGAAAATGTAGGTTCGGCACCATAAGTTCCCCGCCAACCCAACATAAATCCTTTCCAATTTCCTCTCACAAGTCCACAACGGATAGCTGGAAGAGCAGATCTCATGATTATGGACCTCACCAAAAATAATAATAACAAACACATAGAAATGTCTTAAATTTCGGTGAACCTCACCGCCAGGTAAGAATAAAAATGGGAGACGGAACCGAGATTCGAACTCGGGACCTTGAGCTTAGCGCGCTCATGCGCTTACCAACTGCGCCATCCCATTCGCATCTCGGGCCGGCAAGTTGAATGAAGATGGAAGACAGGTAGTTGAATGAAGATGGTAATCGCATAAGCGCGCTAAGCTCAAGGTCCCGAGTTCGAATCTCGGACCCGTCTCCCATTTTCATTCAACATAACATAATTAATAATAATAACAATATTAATAATAAAGATCGCGATAGTATGGTGACGCTCTGATCAGGAGATCAAGGGATCCATGGTTTGAGTGTATTTTGTAAAATCAATTTAATCAACACGGCTGACGATTCTCTCAGTTATCCGAAAACATTTCCATAGAAATCTGATTTTCCTCCTTCGCTTCCCTTCCGTCACGGTTTTGCCCACATTCCTAGGATATATTTTCCTGGGTGTAACAAAGATAAGGATCACATACCACGTGAACTTAAAGATAAGATTCCCCAGACAAACGAAATTGGTAAGATTGTAAGGTGAAACAGTGCGCAGATATCAAATGGCAGCAGAATCCGGTGGCAGAGAGCAAAAGAAAGCCACAGGAACACTAACATAGACTCTGCCAGGTACGAGAACTGAAATTAATCGGTCATGTAAACGGAAATTTCTGAGAAACAACATGTGGCTTGGTTTCAAGGGACGAATCTCATAAAAATATTCCAGTAACAACTTTTCTTAACTTTACAATCGAATATTTTGTTTGCAAAGAGACCACTGAATTCGTGAAAATGGAAAATCTTTTCATTAATTTAATTCCTCGCTAAACTTATTCATTATTTCTAAAGATACAATGCGGACACAATCAATTAATAATTTTGTTATAGAACCTGCCATTCGTGAAATAACGTTCCGTATTGTACGCTGGAAATGTAATCAAAGGTGTTTCCAAGAAAATGAAGCAATTTCAAAACTTCATCAAAGGATTCGGCCAGACTTAACAAGAAATGATTCTCGCGAAACGTTTCCAAAGAAAACAAGATAATAAAGCCCTCAAATGCAACAGTTAATTTAAGATTAATGGAAATACCAATTATTAGAACAACAAATAGGTCATTTATACTTCCGATACATGATAAAGTCTTCCCTATTGAAGAAACTTCGAAAATCATGGGGAAGCATTTGTACAAAAAACATAGAAGTAACAAAAGAAGAACGAACGGATAGGAGAGGAATGAGGATCTAAAGAGTGAGGGAACAGAGAGCCGGAGAGGATATGAAAGCTGTCGAAATCAATCACAGTATGGAGGGATGACACAAGCCTGATACGACCAGACGTCGCAGAACAACACACTGATTACATGGAGACCAGATGGTGCTTCCGAATTCGTGACACACTTTTTCTCCACAGCAGATTATCTGTAGACTTCTTGGTTTTCCTCTCTATCGTTAATAATGTATCGTAATTTGTACCAGTCAATGTATTAAAAAATCTGCATCCCACCACTCTCAGAAGAGGAACATATTTGAGTTCAGTACAATACATATGTTTTTTAAAATTCTGTTAGAAAAATTTATAATTGATACGTTTTCCTATTAACTATATTTTAATTCATAAAAAATTAATAAAAACATTATTCAGTGTAATACACCAAAAATGTTTTTAAAAAATAATTCTGCTAGAAAAAAACTGACTTTAGACACGTTTTCATATTAACAAAATAATATGAACATTTCTTTTGATGTAAAAAACTGAGCAGCACAAATATGCTCTTTCAATCTTTCCGGAAAATTGCAATAAATTTATAGTACAATAATTTAGATATATTTAGTCACAAATAAATCACGGGGAGTGTATGTCCTTTTGAATTTTGTTACTAGCACACGGGAAAAAATAGCGAGAAAAACTTTCCCTCAACTTAATTTATAAATTAATCAAGAGATTTGAGAAAGTCCATGGAATTATACGTATTTGGGTACTGGAGATACCAAAGGCTAACTAGGAATCATCACTTTTTCCCCCTCTTATACAAATTGCAATTAAATATTCCGAAGTGTTAATTTTGTGAATTTCTATTCAAAATAGACAAAATAAAAAACTTAATGATATTCTATTAGTATTTCTTGTCATGTTACTTCCACGTCATTAAATAACAATTTTTTCAATTTTTAAAATGTACAAAATTTATTTTTAACGGAAATATTTATTTCACTGAGACTATAAAAAATATTTTTTTACAGAAAATAAATTTTAAAAGTAAGTTTCCTGGATAATGAGACAAGAAAATGATTCTATTTCGTTCATTAAAATTCTACCGAAAACAAGAGTCCCAATTTCAGTAAAATCATAAGTAGGCACACAGTAGTTAAATTAAAAAGATATTTATTACGGAAGATTACTAAAGACGGTCGTCAACCAGAGTAATGACGATTACTCGTAACTGCCTCCTAGTCTCAGGGTTTGATGGCACACCGAAACACACCACGTAACTGTCCACATCCGGAAGGGTCGAGCACACGCGAACGCATGGTGAACTTTTTGCCGTAGAAAGGAGGTCGATGACCCGAAGAGTCTGGACACTCAAGGGCCAAATGGCATACCATCAAAAATGGTATGCCATTTCTTACTCATCAATCTGCTATAATTATGTACCCAAAAAGGAGAGTAAGGAGAAATTTTCAGAACTACAAAAATCCATAACACTTAAAGAATCCAACTTCATTTTTAAAAACTATTCTTTGTTAAACTTTATATTGTAATATTTTTTTTAATTTGGAAGGTTAAAAAAAATAAGTGTCCTCAAGTTGGAGCTCCAATTGTAATATAATTTAATGGAATAATTCAAAATGGCCGCACATTGCACAACTAAATTATAACATCATTAAATATTAAATGGCTAGCTCATGGATACAAAAATTTGGATAAATATATTGAATGCTCATCCTACTATTACGAGCCTACGTCGTAGAACAAATTCCGGTCAGCAAATCACGCTCACTTACCTGGCCCACTCGGCGGAGCAATGACTGATGACTATCTGACATTAAAAATAGGGAAATGGGTTCGGCCTATTCATTGGCGTGAAACGCATAAATCCTTCTCAAAGGAAACACATTGTTCATAAAAAGGTGATATAATTTTAACAAAACAAGTACATAATTATCATTAATACAAATAATCCGCTTTTAGCATTTCCCCAAAAATAAAAATAAAACATGCAAATTCATTACCAAACATAAATCTTAAATTAACACCGACTTTACATATATAGTTATTCTTTGACAAACAAAAATGGAACTTGTCCCTTCAAGCACATCATACGAGCTGAAGGTTTATTAAAGACCATACAAGTTTATGAACAGTAACGTTCGTCCCATCTGATAACTTCATAGCTGCGACCAATGAGTGTGCTTGTGCCATTAAGCAATTATCTTCAACAAATACCTTAGGCACAAGTAAATAAGCGAATCACAGAATGCTTTGATGGTGGAAGGCCGTCACTGGCTCATCCAAAAATTATTACCGCAATAGTAGCAAACCGATGCCATACGTCATTGGAGGTAAAAGTTGCAGAGGCTGCAGAGGTCTTATGGAGTCATCTCAGTGGCGTGTTTATTCCAAGGTGTCAATCATCTGCCCTCTAATCAGCAACTCCCATAGGACATCGTAGATGCCAGTCATGCACAGCTGCACGTTCACAGGTATCGATAGTGTCTCTGAAGTTTCAAGAATTCAATCGATTTTGATACGAGTGTCGCGAGGTCGCGCTTCGCGGTGAATTTAAACATCACTGATAGTCCGTATCGGAGGTCTAAACTAATAAAAGTCGAGTGTCGACTTTGAGGAAACTCGACGGATGTCACTCGGAGTTAAATCCTCGCGATCTAAGATGGTGTCCGCCTCTATCGAGAAATATCAACAATAATCTCTCACGATCTATCAACCACAATCATCGTAACCATCATAATCATGTTCACAGTAAAAGTAATCTAATCATCTTCTAAGTACGTATGCCCGTGCTTAAATATCTTCATCCCCTCTTCTTCTACTATGGAAGATCAGTTTGACTCCGCCTATTGCATACGTCACGATCATTTTTGACCAATAATAACTAAAAGTCTATTTCACGTGATTTCTCTAGATTGGCTGTGGTCCTTTGAGGTTGTTGCCTTAATCAGCCTGTATCTGATCGTACTTTAGTCACGTGATATTCCGTCTCGTGATGTAGTGTCTTCACGTGATGGCCCTCTGTTTACTCTCAAAATTGAGGTCACCAAAATTCCCCTCAGCTGGCCAGAAGGCCATCCCTTTTTCGTTCTACGGAATCCCTCATTTCCAGAAAAACACTCCCTTTGTTATTGCTACTAGCTTTCTAAATCGAACATAAGCCAGATGCCGTAGACAGATCGTAAGCAGCCACTAGACGCAGGTTCGCCGAAGGGTCGGCCTCAGTCGTCTTTTGTTAAACTTGAAGGAAGTTAGACACCCGCTTTCTCTTTTAGACTCGTCGCAACATACATCACTGAACAAGGGCCTCACTCTGACGCGCAATATCTCCAGACAACGTTGTCCCGCGAATAATTATACCTTGCAAATAACTATAAAATTTCGAAAAGATCGATAAAATGAATTATTCATTACAATATGTAAATATCAACGCTTGTAGTTAACCACCACGAAATATATCAAATTTTACCAAAAGTAGAATAGAATAGTTTATTTTGTTTGAAAACTAGGAAATCTATTTTTTTAGGAACAAGATATTCAGAGATACTGTCCCTGGATATATTTGGAAGAGCTAGATCGACAATTTAGGCGCTATCCGAATGGCGGGAACAGGTAAACAAGAAACGTAAAAAAGAAACAACGTAAGCCCTTCCTAGACTAGAAAAGTATTTCTAGCTTTGTGGAAAATGTAGGGACAAATTTTGATACACATTCTTTCAATTGCTCCGTGTTCTCATAGAATGTTTAATAGTACAAGGGCAATATAGCAAATCTTTAAAAGTTAAAGAACTCCAATATACGGTAAGACCCCTAACACAAAGCCTAGCCCTCCCCCTGAACGCATCGAAACGACATCAAAATATCCCCCACGTCACGTAATTTATGACCGATCCCTTGAACAGTAATGTTAAAACCAACAAAGGAATTGCGTGACGTATGAATGGAAATACCTATTATTGAATAATAATAATAATAATAATATGTAAACCATCTGTAAATCCAAATAGATAGGATTTGAGTATTTAATTCTTGCAAGTAATTAATGATTTTATGTTGAACATGATAATTGAATCTATAACTCAGACGTCAGGTGGGAAACTAGATTGAAGTCTGGTCCCGTCACGTTCTAATATGAAAAAATTCATAATTTAAACAGAAAGTAAATAATTCAACCAATCCGTTCCGTTACCTCTCGAAACAATACAAATTACAGATCAATTAAATGTGGTACAAGGGAACTAGATAAGGCCAGAGAATAACACAAGAGAGCGACAGAATGAACACGAAATGCCCTAGTAATTATTGCGTTCGGGACAGGGTTATTGAGTGGGGAGAAATTTTAAAAACGTGAAAAATTGAAATACCGCCTTATGTTTTTGGAATTAAGAGTTTTCGCCTCGCTGTACAAGAGCTCACTGTACGCTCTCCGTACGAGAGCAGGAGCTGTGTTGTCGCATCCTCTGGAACGCTAATGATACATTTCGAGCACCTCGCGACGAAACCCTCACGGTCACAGCAAGCCTAACGCTAGTGTTATTAGACAGTGGGAGGTGGCACAGGTGAGTCTTCGACGGCGAACCACTCCTTACCCTTTCCCAGATGTCAATTGTGGGAGCTAAAGCCCTTAATAAAAAGAGAACCGCCACACATGCCCACAACTTAAGATCAAATTATTTCTCATAACAGATAAATTTACTACGCACAAATTCTCATACCCCTTTCGGCTTCAGCTGTCACTCGCTAATGTAATTAATATCGAAAATGAATTTAACAGAACAAAATTATTGAGCATATGCAAAAACGAGACAAAAAAAAAAAAGAAGAAGACTATTCGTTCTGCGAAAAGTCTGTCCATTCGCTTGAGAAAATTCCCGCCGCACCTCCACTGTGACTAATTAGAGTGGTGTTGGTCCAGTAGGCAGCCGCTATCGTCCACTGTGTTCCACTCACGTCTCTCTCAACATGGCTAGTAATTGGCGACTCACAGTGCTGCGGTGCGCACAAACACGCGAGAGCAGCACTCGGACGGACGGACGCACGCACGCACGCGCGCGCGCGCGGCAAAAGCACAGTGACAAAAGGATTGCGGAAATGTTATTACGTGCTTTGAAATGCCAAGATCTACCACTCCACTGTTCAGAGGATCGGGTTCATGATAATTAAAACGACATGCATCCGACCCGCGTTCAATTATACATTGGCGAATATTCTTTGACGAATTATATAGACGTTGACGTCCATCAGGTTTCATTGTTGAAATGTGGGTGGTATTTTCCAATATATTGTAACAAATATTACACACTACATAGTACAAAAATGTCACATCTATCACAAGTAACGCCATTTTGTCATCACTATAGAGTAGAAACAACGATTCACATTATAATTCTTCCTTTAAACAACTTTGTACCACGTAAAAAACTATCCGTGAAAATAGTTTAAAATTACACTTTCAAAATTTGTAAATCTCACCCCCGAAACTCTTGTAAACCTTTATTCAAGGAATTAAATATCTTAACACTTCCCTGCATTTATATTTATGAAACAGTCGTGTTTGTTAAGACCGAATTACTGAAGTGCCACCCTTTCTTTATACGAAACAGTCTCGTTCACGAACACTATACACGCAATAGTAGTAATATTCATCGCCCTAGAGTGTCAACCACTCTTTGCCAAAAGGGACCATACCATTCGGGAATCGTTCTATATAATTCCCTGCCCAAGAATATAAAAGATATTATGAAATTGAATATCTTCAAATCCGCGGTTAAAAACTACCTCCTGCACCAGTGCTTCTACACTGTAAAAGAATTTATTGATTTTAACAAAAGTTAAATTCGTCTTGTACTTTATCACGCCATTGCTGTAGTACTTTTTAAACAACTTATAACAATTTCAAAAACTATTTTCTTGCATGATTGTGTTGTCTTATGGCTCATATTAATTTAGTTTTATGTGTACTCAACTTTGGCACGGTTGTGTACATAAATTCTGTAGCCCCATCCTGGCCCGGGTTTTTCTCCGTTTTTCCTTCTGGTAGAGGCGGATTTATCATACAGGTTCTCTAGGCTTTGTCTAGGGGCGTGTTTATTGTAACAATAAATCGTGAATTTAGTGTTATTTCAATTCTTATGATTTTTAAACACTATACTCAGAATAATCTATAGTTCGATAATAACTTGTACATGTAATTTTTTTGCTTAAAATTACAAACATATTGACATTCTATTAGTATTATAGCTTGCAGCCAACTTTTTATCTTATCTAGAAACTTTTGCTGAAATTTTTGAATCCGCCTCTGCCTTAGGGCCCTTGATCGGAAGTGATGGGATGGTCCCTTGCTTGCTTTTGGAGAGTAAATTAGTTTTTTTTTCCTCCACGTGGTCATACGCAGTTTGTACTGTTTTTTGACAATAAATTTATTTATTATTTAATTATTGAGCTTGTCTGAAAGAAGCCGAAGAAATAACTCCAGTAGTCATGCTTGTAGTTCCGAATGAAATCTAGATGAATATTCATTAGTAGGGAAGGTTCAAGTTGTTACGNGTAAAGAAACGGAATGAAATAATTATTTCCTGCACTGCAAACTAATTCCATGTGTTTCATGCTAGAAGTATTTAAAATGTTTGATGTAGTTGACAATATTGAAGGAATTCCATTAATTTCGCGAAACCAAAGTTAAGATTCAGTTCACAAAATAAAATCACGAGTTTAAGTGAAAGTAGTAGATCAGTAATAAAATGGACACCAAGCAAAACATAAAAAAGCGGTACTTTTTTCGGCCAACAAGGAAAAAAGCCGCAGAGACTAATAAATGACTCCCTGTGTGTTTAGAAAAGCGTGGGTGCCTTGTAGCCGAAAGATCGAACGATGCATGCAGTATTGGAGAGTGGTTGGTGAACGAGGTATGCAAGAGATGTTCGGACGTTCGCCGAACCCTCGGAATGAGAAGCATCTGTCTTCAGTGCTATAGAGAAGATGGGAAGAGGAAGGGGGTAGAGAGAGACCAGACAGTGGAGTCATGGGCTTATGGCACTGGACGAATAGCAGGAGTCAGTGGAGCAGGAGAGGAAGTTGGCGAAACTCTTTCCACGAAGTGCTCACACGCACTGCCAAAGACAGAAAGAAGCTGCTTCGGATACACTTACGACGCACCGAAGAGACATAGCTTCACACAGAATATCACATACATTATTTTCTTTACATTTCCAACACTGTTCTTCTTAGCCGTGCATTGGTATTTTGTTGTTTCATAGAAAGTGGAGGATAAACGCTGCTCTTTTGACTATTTCCACACAATATCTATTAGAACTCAATACATATCATGAACAGACAAGGTAATTTCGTCAAATAAATAAAAATATCGAGCTGAAACGTATGGAAACTAAAAATGAAATTAATAAAAAGACTTAATATTACATGACAAATACGTTGTCATTTTAGACAAATTAATAATAGGCACTGGCGGATGAGTAAAGATTTAAAATACGCCAACAAGTCCTACCCTTCAAACATACAATTTTGTGATTCGTTCATTAATATTTGTAACAAATAGTCCTGAGTCTTAAAATCATATGCCAAAATACGCTTAAACCACGAACAATATCAAGCTAAAAAAATACACAACATAAGCACAGAAAAGTAGGGTGAAATGTGATATTTCGAGTTTTAGTAAACCGATTACTTGTTATGAAAAAATAAACGTATCAAAAAATTAACAGAAAAACAAATCTTGTGGCGAGCGAGTCGTTTTGTCTCACTGATTTAATTAAGTTGCAATAGAATTTACGATATACAATATCAAAACTTGCTAAACATAATTCAAGTATAATATAACATTCCTCTCTCAGTAACAGGGCTGACCTCTGCCTTTGCGTCTTCACAAGATACAGCCCTTGGTCCTGATAAAATACATAATGCGATGCTAAAACATCTTCCAGAGATAGGCATAAAATTCCTTCTTAATTCATTTAACTGTATTTGGAATGAGCACACCGTCCCTGCTCAATGGCGTGAGGCCATAATTATTCCACTTCCGAAGGAAAGAAAAGATCATTCTAATCCGTCGCGCTTTCGACCGATTTCTCTGACAAGTTCCGTTCGCAAATTGTTAGAAAGAATGATCAATCGTCGCCTTGTTTGGTTTCTGGAATCGCGAAACCTTCTGACCAATATCCAATGTGGTTTCAGAAAAAAGCGGTCAACGTACAACCACCTTGTTGCGTTGTCATCCACCATCTCATCAGCTATTGCATTGAAAGAACACCTTGTGGCCATCATTGACTTCGAAAAAACTTATGACACAACTTGGAGGTACGGAATCCTACGCACATTGATATACGATCTCCACAAAGATCCAAATCTTTTTCTTGGGGGCCAACGTCTTCCTTTCGTTGACTCCGCAAAATTCCTGGGTCTCATATTCGACCACACACTAACTTGGCGTAATCACATCCGAAAACTACAATCCCTTTGTAATTCTTCCCTAAACCTCCTTCGCTACCTAAGCGCATCATCATGGGGCGAAGACCGCACTTGCCTTCTTCACCTGTATAGAAGTTTGTTCGAGCTGTATTAGATTATGGCAGTATTGTGTACGCCTCCGTTTCACCATCGACACTCAGTCCACTTAACAGTATCCATCATGAAGTCCGCATTGCAACTGGTACCTTCCGCAACAGTCGCATAGAATGCTTACTAGCTGACGAACCATCTCTTAACAGAACACGTAAGATTTTACTAGGATCATACGGAGTGAAACTGATGGGAGTTTCAGATCATCCTACTCTATCACACGTATTTCCTCAAATTTTGTTCATCTCACGCTGCAAGATATTTGTTACTCCGCCCAGCGGGTGTCCGCTTTAAACATATGCTGGAGCAAAACGTCATCACAATACCTCCTCCAGTGAAATACCCACACTCTCTCACACAACCTTGGTCCTTCATGCAAACAACCATCGACATTCGGCTGTCTCAACTTTCAAAGCAAGACGCTCCTGCTGCTTTGTACCAACAGCACTTCGGAGAACTAAAAATCCTCTATTTGGATCATATGTTTATATATACTGATAATCAGCAATGAATGATTCCGTTGGTGCAGCTTTCCACTGTCATAGTGCCACCTGTTCTATTCGCCTCCATTCCTTTTGCAGCGCGCTGAAGTTCATTCAGCAATCTTCAATACGGCATGTGGTTCTGTGCAGTGCCTTTATTAGTGTTCTGTGGCCAGTGTCTTCACTCTACACTTCTGACATATTTACACTGACTATTCAGAATCTAATAAGCCATCTAGTAGTTCCAAATCTTCAAATAGTCCTTTGTTGGGTTCCTGGGCACGTGGGTATTACGGGTAGCGAAGAAGCTGATGCGGCAGCGAAGCGGGGAAAACAGAGGGCAGTCCTTGACCTTTCAACTGTTCCTACGACAGATTCAAAGGTTGCCATAGGAGCGAGTAGTCTTAAGACAAGGCAAGCCGAATGGCAAACTTGCGCCTTCAAGCTGAGGAAGGAAAAAGACTCCGTTAACACCTGGTTGTCATCATCTCATGCGAACAGACGTGAAGAAGTGATCCTTACGCGTCTTCGTATTGGTCACTGCTATCTTACCCATGATCATTTCTTACGCGGTGAACCTTCCCCCCCCCCCCATCTGTGAAGCTTGCNTCTTCTGGGGTGTCTCAAATATAGTACCAGCCGACGGCGACACAATCAACCCAACAGTTTGGACGTTATGCTTGGGCAAAATGAACCGATTTTGATACCCTTCTTAGATTCCTTCAGGAATGTGGCCTCTGGAACAGTATCTGATCTTTATTTGTATGTCACTACTCAAATCCATAAACAAAACGCGGCTCCTCCCACAAATTCTCGGGAGGGTTTGGATTTAAATCTTTTTTTCCCTTTTCTTTAAATTTACATTTTTTATCCCTAAGTTTACATTTTTCTTTGTTTTCGGTTTTTGTAATGTTTTAGGAAACTGCTGCCTCTCTTTTTTCGTCTTTTTATGTTTGGAAATATGGTATGTCAGGAGGGTCTTTAGTGGGTATATTTGAGTCATTCGGCGAGTACCACAAGCGGGGAGAGTCATGTTGGGTCTCCTTAGTGCGTAAAAGCAATTTCCCTGCGTGTACAAACATTTTACCTAATTACCGCGATGTCGGCGAGTCGTAAAGCCCCAATTAAATTCCAGTATAAGTTCTTGGAGCTCATGTGAACTCTGGCTTCTAACAGTCTGAATAAACCACTTCAATACAGACCCCTTTAATACCTCGAAAGTCGAAGGGGTCAGGTCATCCATCAGCACATCCACATATCATATAGAACAAAACTATAATTGAGAATTTAAATGACTTTAAAACATGGAACATTTCAGTTTGCTATATGATTTCATATTTTATTAACTTAAGTCAAAACAAGAAACTGAAGAATAAATATCATCCACTGCTACCAACTTAGTCGGTTGAAAAAGTCAAAATACACCCCATATTATAAATAAATGATTAATTTTAATACAGAATCTTCAATTTGATATTGTAAATGATAAAGCATGTTTACATTACGTAAAAAACATTCCTCAAGTATTTTCATCAAAATTTTATAAAAATTATAAATGGTCTATAATTTGGCTAGCGACTGAAAAAACCGCTCGACTTTAAATACTTGTCCGGAAAACAAACACAACAAATATCAAATTCACGTAATAGTTATCATGCTAGACGTGACGTGACACGTACATAAAAACTAATAGGGTGCCACTGATATTCTTTTCAAGATGTCAATGAAGAAAAAGAGAGGGAAACTAATAAGAGTTTCAATTCAGACAACTATGATACTTTTGATAACAGTCATAACATTAAAAATAATCACCGTATATTAAATACGACGTAACGAAGCAATGTAAAACGACACAAATTTCCATTAAAATATATATTTCTGGAACGTTAAGATTCATCAAGTGCGGCAAAGGCCACTGGAAAGAGTCAACTGGAAGTGTAGTGAAGCCTCTCTTTGTTCACTAATAATTAGACCAGAGCTGAGTGACGTCATTTCCGGTCTATTGTGCCTTGCTCGACGGTGTAGGGCAGAGCACAGCTCTGAGTTAAATGAAACCAAAACTAACTCTTATAGACTACAACGATCATGCAATAAGAAGTAAAACTGGAGTAAGCCATTAAAATGAGTTGTTTTTTTGTGGGGTTTTAGGGCTCGTCAACGGCAAGGTCATTAGAGTCCTTCCAGGTGGGGAAAAAAATGCAGTTCGTACCATAGAGAAGAGCCGTAACGACTCTTCCCCGTGTGTGGGACTCGTCGAATATCTCGACCATACTCACAAAAAAAAACCCTCCTAAACTTAACAAATATCTAAATACAAAGATGAGAGAAAAGAAAAGGAAACAGTTGCCGAACATATTATATCATAAAAGGGGAAAAAATTCTGAAAATGATAATTTTCAAATTACGGAAAGGAAGGATAAAAGGAAAGAAGACAGGGAAGAGGAAAGAAATGCAAATTTAAACCCTGCCGAGAATTTGTGGAAGGAGCCCCGATCTACTGATAAAATTCAATAGTTTATTAACATCATCCGTTTTATTTCTGATAATTGCTGGTAAATCTGCAGCCAGACCAATTTGTTTCCGTATTTTCGAGTATTTTCGTGTATTTTCTGCAATCAATTAGTAGTGCTCTCAAAATGTTTCTTTAAAATGAGGATCGTGCGAGAACTTGTACTTAAAAATACAAACAAAAACCGATCCTTCATATTTCATGGTTCCCTTTAGCTTAATTAAAAGTCTTTCTTCATCTTTCAAGACATTGATGACAGAATTTCAAGTAGAAGAATAAAAAAATTCTTTTCGCAATTTCAACGTATTTATCACCATTTAGCACTATTGTAAAGTAATGTAAAACTACAATAGTATTTACAACAGGACCACAGTATTTACAATCAAAAATTAATGATTGTACAAGGACACTTGATTCCTTAGCATGGGAACATACGAAAAATACATCATGATTACAAGCCAGGTCATTTAAAAATAATTACGAACTTTACTACCAGAAATCTTGTAAGTTCGTCATAATTAGAGCTACTATTATCCCTCGAATACTTGTAATTAGCATGTATTATATGAAGAATTTTGTTCTTAAAATGAAATTAATCTACATATTCATGAATTTTTAAGATCGAAGTGGGAGACAACAATATTCTACTAAATAAGAGTACACAATCTTCAAATATTCAAGACACAGTGAAGATGTCTCGCAAGGCGATTACGAGATACAAACATCCCATAACACACTTAGTTGTCTTTGGGAAAAGTCGGCAATAGTAAGCAAACGACGCATGCCGAGCAGATAGACAGACAAGGCGTCAGCGTAAACGGCAGAAGAGACGGGATTAAAACAGGAGGCGCATCCGAGGATGAGGGAGGTGACACGGTACAAGTTAATCCTTTCTAAAGGCGCCTTTATGGCTCAAGTAAAAACGAATGAAGAGCCGTCCCGAACGTGCCACGCCTCGCAACCGCCACAGAAATCGTCTCGCCTCTTCGCTCCTAAATGCAAATCGGCCGCTGGACTCATTTCTGAGCGCCTCGGCCGTAATAAAAAAGTTACTGCCTCGACGGTTCTGCGCGAGTCGGTAGGACCTATGCTTAGGGGGGAATAGGCTCCCACAAGCCTAAAGACGCTGAGCCGAACGTGGATTTAAGCGAAAGAAATTGGGTCAGCGCTTGAATGAGGGAGAGCTGCTTCGTGAAGGACGAAGTCTCGTGACGAGACGATCAGAGAATTTTACGACGGAGGGAGCGAGAGAGATAGAGGGAGAAAGAGACTTGAGATTTAAATAACACAGAGTTCTCACAATTATTCAATTCAAAGTCTCGTCTCATCGCAGTTTTCCCTTACAACTCCTAAATCTCAAGTGAGCCCTACTCTATTTCCTGAAGCACATTTCTATGGAGATGACTTAACTCGTGTCATGTACTTCACAGTATTCGTAGAACTTCCGCGAAAAATATGCCATTCTGATTAACCTCAGAAATTAGAGTAAATTAAAAATAAAACTCCTCTATATTTTAAAATATAAAACTAAATATTTTCGGATTTTTACACATCCTTTATAGAGGTTCTGAGATCATTAACCCTCCTCGTCCGAGCGTTAACCTTGAACGCACATCTCAGTATTTTACTTGGTAGATCTTACTAAAAGGAAACTAAATAAAATCCACAATCGAGATAGTACAAATGACATGAGCTTAATTGTCATACACAAGGTTCAGAATCAATAAATTAATCAAACTATTCACATTTGAAAGTGGATCTTAAATTAAGCCTTCGTCGAATTTGTTTTTGGTTTATCCATATTTTTTATTCGTAGGCACTAATAGATAAAAGGGATACAATGTCATGGAACCCATACAAGTATCCGATATTAACGAATCCAGTAAAGAAAAAAAAGAGAATACATAGAAAATGATATACAAGTAACACTTGCGATTCATCCACTTTTTGTGTGTTGGACCAGAATATTAAATAGTATTTCAATGAGCTTTCAAGCTACGAAAATCAACAAACATCTTACGAACAACACTATATTGGTATGATAGCAATGAGAGAACAACGAACGGCAATAAAGAACGATCAAATACGTCCCGGGAAAATACGTGAAGGACTGCATTCAGCGAAGCAAAAACGGCGATCGCGCTGGAAATAACATCAAATTGCTATCGAATTTCACTCCCTGCTCCGAGCAGTCCCTTCGTCAGCTCCCACCACGTAACACCCGGAGAGCAAAAGCTACCTCCGGAGGGAGCAATTCGCCAATTTACCCGCTTCATTACGTCTCCATTTCTCATCGCAGTCGCGAGTGCACGTCGCCGCTCGCCTCGCCACTCCGCCGACACATCTACAACAATATACACAAGTCACATAAAACACGCGAATGCCATCCAAAAATATTAGCCGTTTATCGGAGCGCAGCGCTGTAAAATATGGCACCATCAGTCCGAATTATCCCACTCGCGTGCGTCCTCTCCGCTTGACGTTCAGCGACCAGCGCGGAGGTAATAGCAGCGGGAGTGAGAGGAAAAAAGGGACGACGTAAAAACGCTTCGGGAGAAGGAAAAATGAGGATTGCTGGAATGCGCGTGAGAGTAGGATAGGACAGGACATTTCAGTAGACCACAAAAAAGCACTTCGCAAGAAAATATACGTTTGCGTCTCGCTCGGACGAGGAGGGTCAATCAATTTCAAGACAGCTTTAGATCGCATCGCTCCCAAAAACAGTAATGTCTGCCGTTCTATCACTACATGAAATAGTCATTTGCTGGTTGAGTCATGCCAGAGTATTCATGAGGTAAAACCTTAAACAAATGTATACATTCATGAATGAAAGCGAGTAATAACTACACATGCACGACTTCTTATAAGGAAAAAAGTATGAGTTTTGGAGGTAGGGGAAAAGTTCAATTTCGATAGAAAAGGTTTTGATTTAATTTTAGCCTAGGTTTGAATATTCGTACGTACACAAAATATTTTTTATCCTAGATTGTGTGCATATAACGGTCCAGCCAACATTATGGATCAAATATGAAATGCTTCGATGCTTTTGCAATAGGTCAGTCCTAAGGTATTGAGTCCCACAACAGGTCCTGAGGTGTGTCTACTGCCCATGAAAAGTAGAGCTCCGTAACTTCTTGGTCTTCACACTACGAAGAGGAGATGTCGGTATCGCTTCGAGCGATTTCATCCGGTATATAGGGTAGCTATAATGCTATAGCAGGGTGAGTAGGCCAGGGAGTCACTTTAGTCATTGACATATGAGTTTATAATCCCATACCCTAAAGGGATTTGACCCCCGGCCATCAGTCAACAACACAGCACTCTACTCACTGAGTAACGTTGACTGCAGTATAAATAAAAACACTTCCCTGTTTTAATTGAGTATCCTAAAAAATACATTCCATCGGATGAAAATAAGAGTTCAGTGGAATTTACACTTTACACTCTCCCATTGCTAATTAATAGATAGAAAAAATGTATACATATTTTAATTTGTATCTTCTTTTATCTTACAGTAAAGTAATGTAAAACGGTTCTATAATTCCCACATGAGGATATTTATTCCTCGCTCTGCTAGCTTATTGATGATACCCAGTAATAATGAGAAAATTTATAAAAACAACAAAATTGAAGTAGTTCTTCTGGAGATACCACCTCATACCCCTGAAACTCATCCAGAACGAAGACTGAATTGCATTCTCCCGTAGCCTCATATCATAAATAGATGAGTACGTAACAGCGTGGAGGACGGAAAGAATCCACTGCGAACCACCAGACTCATAAAAACTTCCCCTCTTTCTGTCTAAACTTAAAAGTCAATGAGGGAAGAACTTCACTAGTGCCCCGCACAAGCGCAAGAAATATCCCACACTACTTCGGAAAGTACGGGTCAATATCAGAGTGGAGCTAAAATTATACACAAGAAGAGTGCTTCACGGTAGCTTTGAAAACTTCACTTTCAGGTAATTAAAGGCTGGATTGCAGAGACCAATTATTTTGACGAAAACTTGGAATTTTAAAGAACTTCGTTCAAGTTACTGATTGATTTTGACTCCATAACTAATAACGAATAAATTCACGATTATTACTGAAACTTTCAACATTTGCGTTAAAACATTTTCAAGGCAACTAACAAGATGTATGAGGACTATGTACCCTTCTCAAAAGAAATGTCAACGCTGCATTTCATTGTATACTATAAAGGGCTTTAATATGGAAAATGCACACATGTTCAAATTGTGTAAATCGTTCTTAATTCCCAATTTATATTTTTATTACTTTTTATTTATATAAAAAAGTCATTAACAAATTCATTATATTAACATTTATAATTTCTTAATTCACTACATTCACCATAGCATAGTCAATACTAGAGCTTTCTTTTCCCAATCTCCGCCACATCTGCTGTACCTGCGCATCAACCCTGTACACTTGTATAGAAAATATTTGTCATATTTAATTGTAAAAACAATTGTGCGTTACAACTCGCACACTAAACAAAACAAAAAACACAATGAAAGCGGTCAACAATAAATCAACAATGCTTACTCAGTGAATGCCCAGGAAATACAGAAAGGCACTAGGCAATCTGCTCGCCGAGGAAACAGACAACGCTAATTTAATGCTATTTTCGTAATATTTAATGATATAATGTACCGAATATTTCGGTACTAAAGTAGATTAAAAAATTCTTCGGTGTCTCCGTGAACTCAATAAATTGTTCGTTTGTTTCCGGGTGCTGAAGATCGGTAAAAGATTTGTATCTCTCTTTCGAATGATTAGCATTGAAACAACAGACTCTACACGTGGAAAAAATGTCTAAACTTCCAATTTTTTAAGAAAATCATATGTGCTCCTATAATGTTCGTGCATGTTCGTCCGCAGAGCACATTGGTTCACTGAGTTACGCACTGCGAGCAAGGGAAGCGTAACAAACAGCTACGAGGTGTATTAGCGAGAGAAAACCTAAACGGCATAAATCTGCGAGTGTCCACCGGGGAATGGAAAAATATCTGCACTCTCCGGGGGGCGTGAATTATCACTGGGGCTTCACAGGCGACGCTGAGCGCTGAGCGGGGCCTGAGCCATGCGCCGTTTGTCACCAATGGCCACGCTACTCTTCAACCAACGCAACCATCAAATGGGACAACAACGACGAATGAGATGGAGAACGTGCAATTAGTTATGGTTAAAGAGCGGAGTAGTATTGTGCCCATTCTACGAATCAACTTCAACATATGAGAGTATTAAAGGTGAGAAATCTTAGGCGGACGATAGGAAATTATTTACCATAGATACACTAAAAACACTATGAATGTGAGTACCCTATGACTGGACGTGAGATCCAATTTCATTATTATTATTACCATTCTTCTTTTTCACATTCTAATAGAATGTCTGTACATTACAAGCAACCAATCTTACAGTACTACTATTATGGTTGAAATAAAAACTTTCTGACTATGTGACACGTGTCCAACAAAACTGTATGCTGTATCCTAGGCACCAAGACCCCATGTTCGTATTGTCCAAATCTTTCTACAGGGCCTTGTGTATTATCATTATTTTGTTGTGCACTTATTTTTTCTCTGTTCGAACAGGTTCATTATTATTATTATTATTATTATTATTTTATTTCATTAATACATCTCAGCTTCTGCTGGTTATTATTATTATTATTATCACTATTATATTATTATCATTACTATTATATTATTATTATTATTATTGGGACGTTAGGATTCGCTAACTCGCTAGGTCATTCGAGCCCTCGCATAACTAAATATAAAGACCATAGGAAAGGACAGACAACTGTTGATTAATAGATCACGATACAAAAACTTTAAATTCCGAACACATCAATTTTTAAACAAAGGAAAAGGAAGAATGAAGGGAAAGAAGAAAAGAAAAATGAAAGAAGGATGTACATTTAAATCCTCCCCAGAATTTGTGGGAGAAGTTCCCCGATCTATATACGTAATTCAGTAATTTACTAACAAGTTCCGTTTCATTTCCGAGGAATTGAACATAAATTGCAGCCAGACCGATATTTCTCCGTATTGTGGTGTCTTTTTTGCAGTTAGTTGTGAGGTGACGCACTGTGAAAGGAGAACCACACTTACAACTTGGCGATCAACCTTTATGTGACAAGAGATACCGATGAGTGATAGGACAATGTCCAATGCGCGGGCGGGTAGTAGAACCTCCCCACGTCTAGCTGACACACGTGAACTGCTCTATGACTACACAGAAGACTTGATGAGTCTGAGATAATTCCTTTCAACAGCCAACCACTCATTGTTCCATTCCCTCAGTATCATTGAAGAAATTTACGATGTCCCCTTTCGGAATTGATATGAAATCCACGCGATTTTTGAGTCATGCCACCTGTGCGAAACGTCTGCTTCCTCATTTCCTCTGATTCCTACGTGTCCGGCAATCCAGCAAAACGCAATGCTCTTTCCGTCACTTTGGAGAGAACTAAGAATATCCTGGATGTTCTGGATCAGCTTATTGGCTGGATACATAGTCTGGATTGTTTGAATGGCGCTCAGAGAATCAGAGCAAATCAAATAATTCGATAGGCGGAAGCACTTTGTTGATGGTAGTGCTCTCAACATGGCGTAGCACTCAGCAGTGTAAACGCTACACAGTCGCCGCTAAATTGACAAGGCGGTAGTCACAGGTCTTACGAGAGAACACTACGGAGCAGCCGACACCATCGGTCTGCTTCAACCCTCGGTCAGTATACACGCGCAAATAGTCCCGATGATTGTCGAGGATTAGGAGAAAATTAGCCCTCTAAACCGCAACTGGAGTATTCTTTTCATCCTGCTGAAGTTCGAAATTGGTCTCAGGCAAATGCAAAGCCCAAGAGATTCTCTAATTGAAACCTTGATTTAAGACATTTGGGGCGCCAATATTCGAGTTTTCCAAAATTTCTTTGGAGCGATATTAAAACGGTTTGTTTGCTCTAATCTGTTGTTGTAAAAACGAACAGAAGAAGAGTCTTCCAATTCTGTAATGAAAAGAACGTTTATCCGAAAACGACTGCATTGAGGTAAAACGTTCCCTAAAACCGGAAGTAATGCGAGTTGTTGTAAAATGCCATGACGCCAAGTAGAATCGTATGCACTTCGATATCAAAAAATATTCTGACGACATGCCTTCGGACGAAGGCATCTTGGATTGCAGTTTTCAGGATTAATTTATCCAGGGTGGAATGGTACTTCCTGAAACCACACAGATCGTCTCAGGTGGTTCAGAGCAGGTTCAAAGCACTGAATGTAAAATCCGCCTCCGCCTTAGGGCAATTTTTCGTAATTGATGGGATGTCCCTTGCTTGCTTCTGGAGAGTAAATTAGTTTATTGTCCACTAGGCGGTCATATGCAGTTTGTAACTGCTTTCTTGGCAATAAATTTATTAAACGGATACAAATACAGAGGAAGGAAGAGATTTCTCCAAATCTTTCGATAGACCCTTTTCTTCATCTGAATTTGTATCTCGCATCCAAATCCGTGCTCTCGGTACATAAACTAATACAGTATACGATTCCGTGAAGAATTCATACACTGGAATTATAAAAACTACGCTTAAATTTAAAAAAAACCGTTTACCTACATAAATGCGTTTTTATACTTGAAAGAAAACCTCTAAAACGTAATTGAAAAATAAAAATAACAGGATGTAGCAGAATGATTTCATAAACACTAGTAAGCCCAGAATTTAATTCCACGTACGGCCATTATATAGCGCCACGTTATGTGCCGGTGAATCGCACAGAGCCACTGACCGAGCCAGAGGGCCCAAACGACGTCCCGCGCTCTATCGTTCGCTCCGAAATGGCCCGTTTCCTCCCCAACAGAACTCACCACAGAGCACGAAGATGGAGTTGTGTTTTCCGGACATACGCGTTCGCAGTTTGGAGTAGTAGCCATTTCCAAAGGGATCTATCGAATACTCGTCGTAGCGACCAAGCATCGTAATAGCGCAGTAGCTGTGATTTCCTTTTACAACAGTCTTTCCACAACGTCTCTGGCTCTTTACGAACCCTAACTCTAGGTAGAAAGTCGAGTGGTGTTATGTTAAAGAGGATTATTGATAATTCCTCTTTCTAACACTTATATTCTGAACTGGAGGAGACGGGGCAACTAAGGAGTAAAATCGAAGAAAAGTAAATAAAAGTTAAATAATTAAGTAATGAACATGAGTAATCTACAAGAATCATAAAAAACTCAATAAGTTAAACATATTTAAAATCCCACTATTGTGTACTCAGATTACCATCAATTTATTTTTAATATATTAAAAAATTCCTTTCATGACATAATATTTTAAAAATGCACACATATGGTCTATTTAATAGGACACAGAAGATTTTAGAATAATTTTGTAACAGGTATTGAATTAGCAGAATTTGTAACAGGTATTGAATCATGTCGAGAAGCCAAACCACGAAGGTATCTACTGTCCACACGACGCATCCCCTACTACATTCCTTCGAATCTGGTAATTCCCATCGTGTTTCCCTTCCAGGCACGTCCCAAAGAGCGTACGGACATGTCACCATTTACGCGCACCAACACTCGATCGTCCTGTTCCGCCACGCTTCACTCCGCCATTGCACCCTTCCATCTCCCTCAGGGACATTCGGCAGAGATGGAAAGATCCGATGCGCAGTAAATTCGTTACCACCCATGTGTTTACTATGTGCGTTTCTACGATACAATCACGGGGTGAGTACACGGACGATGTGCCTAGTGTCCAGCGTTTACGATCGCAAATCCAGGGAGTGGCGAACAACGCGACAAGCGATTATTTCACGGTCCCATGGAAATCATAATCAAAAATATTTCCCCGACTACGTTAATACATTGCAGGATCTTTGTTACAGATAAAAGTTTAAATAAATTATGACTCACGAACTTTTTTGAACGATTATGATTTGGTTGAATATACTTTTATTCTGATTTTGTTGTTGCTGGAACGCGACCATTCGACTTGTGATTTGAGTCGTCGTCAGGTGTAAACAAATGGTAACAGGAAACATTCACGTAGCAATAGAACATTCAACGAAAATATACAAAAATAAAATGTTTAAAAAAGCAAAAATTACACAAACATGTTGTAAAATTATTTTGTAAATATTCGATATTTTTTCTGTCAGTGCTAAACTTTTAACATGAAGAGACAAGAAGAGGCCAGAAAGAGGAAATAGAAATCTCTGATTTCAGAACAGAGCAAGCGCACGAATATGAATAAACTTTTTTGTCATCCCCTTTCCAGCACTGCGCCAGTAGTATGTTGTAGTAGCGACGAAAGCGTGCAACAGGATCCTGTTTTCGTCACGATTCGTGGACTCGAGGGTCGTCGGCCGCGTAGACTGTTTCGGAGCTTCCAAGTGCAAATAAAGAGCAAGCAAAACATTCCGGGAAGGATTCCGGGATTTTAAAATAAATCCATATTTAGCTAGAAGCAAAAACCTTAATAGCCTCTTTTAGGACAAATCATTGAAATGGATTCTATTACACATTAGTGTATTGCTTAGATGCATCATTCTTAATTCTTACATCACCAATCTTGAGGCGTCTGTTCAAGTTACCACCAAAGAAGTATTTTTTGTATTAAATTTAGTTTCAGCGAGACTAATTAACTAGTTAATGTCTATTTTTAAATTCATCGGTAGCAACTGCGCTTATCTCAATGTCGTCAACTTTTCAGAAATCGGGGTTAAAAATACAAATCATTTTTAGTTTGTTCCAGAGCAATATCTTTTTTCTACATACTACCGATCACATCTGAACAACATTCCATCACATGTGGAGTCATAATAATAAAAAAATTAACTTAAAATAAATCAAAATTGTACAAACAGAAACCGCAGATAACAATTGTTATTTTCATTGGTAGTACTTACATCTGGTTTGGAAATCTTTCGAAATTCAATCAAGCAATCACTCACCTGTAACAAAGAAAAATAAAACTTTAAATATTTTATCATAAAATCAGTGTAAAACATAATAATGATAGTATTAAGTGATTAATACATCAAGAACGTGCAATTCAGAAAGATCATTATATTCAGTTGAAAGATCAAAACCCAGAAAGCCACTGGATAATGTAAAATCTTGAAACTAAGAAAACAGTTAATAAGTTTGGAGTACTTTTGTGCAAGTGGCTTTTAATCGCAAATCTCTTCAAATGAATTCTTAGGATGGACGATCTCCAGGGGACAGGAAGCAAGTCGAAATCGAAGGACTATTCGAGAGCAACGCTGGCGGCGATGGCGTATTCGCACTCTCCATCTCTCCATCGAACCTTAACGCCATAATTATTTTAACTACCCGTAAAAGAAAGAGAGAAATTAAAAATTCAACAATAGGAAAATTTGCGTAAAGAATTACAACAACGATTTTTCACTTACTTCAAGTGATAAATGATCGGGTAATTTAACGAACAGCGGATTAAACTCTTAATTTTCCATTAAGTTTTCAACTTCTGGCAGTACGAGGAAAGTTTGTGGTGTACCTCGCATATCTCCGAGAGTAAATATCAAAATGCGGTGGTAGTGAAATAATTATTTTCGAATGTAGAGTTAAAAGTGTATTAAATGAAATACAGAATTAATTCCAAAGGAAATCAGAATATACAAACTACTGCAAGGCATTTTATCAATAATTTTATTAAAAAAGAAAAATATAAAACTGTAAAATATTTTCTTAGGATAGTATCCATCCTCGTAACCAGTTAGTAAGGTGCAAAGCTCACGCTACGTTTCAGACGTTCTCCTCCAATGTCAGTCTTCAGATAGCACCGGTAATCGAACCAACGGTACTTGATATCTAAAGATTGAATATTAGTGTTTCCAGTTCCATTATGAATATTCAATCTCAAAGCATGTGACTTGAGGAGAATAATTATATATCCAACTGAATTTTGAGTGTTAGGAAATCGCTTCTACCTCAAGTCCCTGAACACATTCTGAGCTTGTTTTCAGACTCCTTAGATCGAACGAACTGGGGCAGCAATGGTTAGAATATTATTCAAATATGAGCTTCTGTATTATTTAGAACAAATTTAACTCAATAACTATAAATCACATAATTTTGGAAATACACAACATATTTTCCAACAGTAGACATAAAAACAATCTAGTATACACTTTTATTGTCAGATCGTGGTATTACCCAAATATAAATTAAAACAAGTGATATTTTGTAATTTATAACCTCTTCTGATAAAATATGAATAATTGAACCACATAAATCAGGAATTATCAGGGATGGATGAAACTTTTATCGCGTATTATTTAACCAATGCGATATCCATTACGTGAAATTCGTTTTTGTACGATGAAATATCACGAGTACCGGACTTTTATTTCTGCATTTTCCCCGCAGTTTCTGTTTTTCTTTCAAACAGAGATATGACAAGAGATAAATTCATACTAATGTAAGTGCAGGAGAGTTCGAAGTATTAATCAACATTAGATAAATGTATCATAAGGAACGTAATTATTAGGTAAATTTTAAGAACGTAATTAGGTAATTATTAGGTTAAGACGAATTATGAACAAAAACTCGCAGGTATTTTGTGCTTGGAGACTAATACGTCTATTTGGGTGAGTATTTTAAAGAGGATCTGTATCTACATTTGATGATTTGATAAATTACAGAAAGATAAACTTCCCATATTTTAAACTCATTCGATCCTTCCAATTCATTACTTCTCCTTGCATGCATTAAAATTAGTCATATCTTACTTTAAACTAAGATTGAAAACGTAATTTGGGAAACTTGATCTATATGGTGTCTTTTTTCCGAAGAGTGTTGAGACGCTCGCTTATAATCTTAAGAGATTATATCCCAAGGAAGATTATTGAAACCTCGATAACAGAACCATTTAAAATCGAGTATTTATTTGTTGAAATTTCCATTCTTAATAAGAAGTGCTTACTCGGTGATGTGTACTGACCTCCTCAGTTTTTCCGAAATTGAAATCCCGCTCGCGTATCATGCCACTAAATATCAAAATATAATACTAATGGGTGATTTTAATTGTAATCTTAATAATATGTATGAATCATCGGTGCAGAATTTCTTGAATAGTTCACACTCTTTAAAGTTGGAGGTTTTAAAGCTAGACTCAAATCACTCAAATAACTGAACAAGAAACATGGATAGATCATATTATCGTCTCAAATTCACGAAAAGTTCTTGCAAAGGTCCAATTTCCCGTACCTGGAATACCTAAGACTGATTTGATTTTTCTACCATATTCACTGAAATCTCACAAATATAAACCGACATCCAAACTTTATAGAGATTACAAAAATATTGTTGCTGATGCCCCTTGGACATTAGTATATTCGCTTAACTCAATAGATGAACAATAGAAACTAATTAGAATTATTACTAGTATATTTGATAAACATGCTCCGGTTAAAATCTCTAAGTTCACGAAACCAGCCACCCATTGGCTATGACATGATATTCGCGCTCTTATGAAAAACCGTGACTCAGCATATCGCAGTTTTAAAAAAAGTAAAACTGTTTTTTTACGAAGTGGAATACATGAAACTACGGAATAAAGTAAATCAAGCTATTAGAAATGCAAAAATTAGCTATTACCATAGCTTCTTCCGTTCCACCACTGATTCCAAGGAAATTTGATGTAGTTTGAGAAATTTAGGAGTCGGCAGGGCTGAGGGTTCCAAAGAAAATTTAGTCTCCCCAGATGATTTAAATAGTTACTTTATTGACATTCACCTCGAATTACTCCTGAACTCAAGGATACAAACTTAAAATCTCTAAAAGATTGTGAAAACAAATTTTTGGGTGATAAATTTTACTTCAAAAATGTAGATTCTGTTGAAATTTTCAAACTTTTTCGCAACTTTATATCGAATGCCTATGGCGCAGATATAAATGCTCGTCAGCTGAAATTTGTATCAGAAGCAGCTCTTCCCACTATCATACACATAATTACTCGCTGACTACAGCAACGTTCCCGCAAGCTTGGAAACTAGCACGCGTCCAACCTCTTCCCAAATCTGAAAAAAAATTCTCCCTATTACTATCAGGAATAATTCTTCAATACTCTCTTTTAAGAAACAGGTTCTTACCATACGTGTCTCGGAATCTCTCTAAAAGTAGCTGGCTTGTCCAGGCAAAGATTACGATAGAAATTCACTAAAACTCTCGTGTCTAAAACTAGGTCTAGTGTACTGCCATTTTTTTTAAACATAGAAAGTATTGATTTTTTGTTATGTAGTATACATTTTGAATGTGCCTTTAATAATAAATTTATTTTATTATTTAACCATAATATGATTTAAAAACTGTTAAATATGTATTAAACAATATAATTTATTTGGTTAGTCCTAATATTAAACTGCAATTCAATATAAATATAAAAGTTATATGTTAAAATTACTACTGTACTATAATAAATTTAGATATGTTTAACGTTATTATGAAAATATATGAAAATAATAGTTGATAATTTATGATAAACATATTATGAAGACTTAAAGTCATAAATTTGTAAGTATTTATCTTGTAATTTAAAATGTAATGGAATATTCTTCGCGAAAAGTTGTAGTATTATATCATATATATTATATATCATATAATATTATATTATATATATTATTATATCAGTCATCATCCTAATTGAGTTTTTTTCTGGGTTTTCCTCAATTGCTTAAGGTTAATACTGGGATGATCCCTAGTTCGATCCTCAGAGTAGAGTAATTTTCTTATCATCCCTCTTCGTGGTATAATTTATGTTTATGAATATATTAATGTATGTATTGTTATTTATGTTTTATTATCATCTATTATTATGTATTCTTTTTTTGATGATGGTGGCGGAAGAGCAGGTCTGATGGCTTGAACCTAACCACGAAAGTTTATTATATTATTATTATCCTATTAAAATGTTTAACTATTTTTTTTAAAGATTGCAAATGTTCTGGTATATTTGAAACCTAAATTAAATATTACAAAAAATGATTCCAAACGCGGCGTTAATTACATTAAATATTCCAATATGTAATTAACCTTAAAATAATTGGAAATTTACAGTTATCCTCTTCGTGTTTCGTATACTTTTTACGTTATTTACCTAGATTTCAAAAAGACCAGCATATCTGCGATATCTTTACAAAAATAAATAAAATAATTTTTCAATCAGGTGACTAATGGACGCGATGTGCAGGCAGAACACAAGGGTTTGATATATGATATATGATTACTTGGGTTAGTCTCACATGAAGCCACATATTCCATGAAATTCTTTAAAATTTAGTAGTTTATGTGAAGTCGACTTGCACATTCTTCCTTACGACTTTTGAAATAGCAAAAAACTGTGCTGTAGGTGGACATTTGTTCATTGGTAGATGCAGTTGATCAACCTTAGTATTCGCACTAAATTGTGGCTATGCAAGTTTCTTTTTTGACTTAATTATAAATTTCACTTTGTCTTTAAATTTATTTTGTTCTTTTTGACATTTTTACATTAATTCAAACAAACTTAATATTATTGAGAGTTCCTCATCAAAACTTTTTTTCTTGGTATAGAATTATTTATTAATTTTTAATTTCATTTATCATTAAAATTCGCAAAAAGTACCGTACCAAAAGTTTCCAAATTGACCATGAACCTCTCACAAGTTGGAACCCTTTATTCAATTTTCTATAGTCTTCTAGGCAGTGCAGAGTAGGGACAGATGTCTTATCGGGAAGTTCGAAAGAAATTTCTTTAACAGACGGGAGTATATGGTGATTGAACAGGATAAAGAGGAATTCCCGAAACGAAAATAGTCATAAAATAGAAGTGGGGATATTTCAAATAACAAACAACACGTGAAATGTTTCTCTAGAGAAGGGAGCAATTATCCTAACATCCGTAACAAGAAACAGGACTCTCGTAGAGCAATTAATAATTGATCACAGAAGTGTGGAATAGCAACGAGGTGGAAATGGGGACCAGCACGAATCACCTTGACTCGGAAATCATCAGAGCAAGAGGATACGGAACACATCGCATGATGTCACGCAAATAGCGCTTTTCATCATTGCAAAACAGTGACAGTAAAATAAGCGTTAGGTAATCAACTCCACTGATCAGGTAACTTCTCAATGACTCCATTTTTTGTGTTTTTACGAAAATTTATACTATAAATGATACCGATAAATGAATACTTATAAAACATGAGATTAAATTAAAGAATATGAACAAGGGAGAACTTCTCTTGTTCACAATCTGAAGTATTCAAGAACTATTGATAAATTTCAAACGAATAAAGAAATACACGGACTCCTCGTGGTAAGCCGGTCGCAGCCAAAAGGAATCATATACTATTGCTATCCAATACGCTGCGTTCATATTAAGTCCCACACAAATCAAAAATTGATTTAATTTAATCCTATAAGCACGTAACTATCAATACCAATACATCCGCCGTGGTTTCCACGAGCGAAAGTGAAAATATCTATTATATCTCGAGAATCGTTATAAGAAGAAAATGAGATTCTTTGAAAATAGTTGGGCGATTAAGTTTCCTTAAACCCGTGTCAAGGAAACGAAGTCATGCTCCAATACTTAATCCTCACGGAGTAGTGCATCGGATTTCTATTACCGACCACACACTCCATCGAGTTAGAAAATTGAACCAGCATTCCACTTCCCCCAGAAAGACGTTAAGGATCACGGAGCTGGCAAGATTTCACTGGCAGGGTTGTATTGGCACATGCACAAATATAAGTTAAGCATTAGCATTACTAACGAGCTTATATCCATTTACCCCAAATTCTTTACAGAAATATCGCATAATATAGACGCCATAATTTCATGAGATTGAAACTACGTCATCGCTGAATCAGGTCTCATAGATGTGTTACAGGTCATTCCCACTTATAATTAAAGCATTGCCAATTCTATTAATGTGCTATATCCGTCAGAGCGATTGGGTTTAAGTACCCCCAAAAATGTTTCAAATGATAATTTGAACTATTCCCTATCCACTATCGATGGATTTTTATACCCTTACGGCACAAAATTTTGAATTATTTGATTTTAAATTACTATGGTCTAATAAAGAAAAACTTTCGCGGGTCTTATATAGAGAATTTTTTTTAATATTCTGGTAAAAGTACCGGCTTAATTTAGCAAAACAAACTACTAAAACGTAGCAAATGGAAATAGGGACGTAAGATTTTCATACCTTACGGGGTATTTACAAGAATAATTCACTAAAAACTGGGAAATACTGTTCTAACGGAAATGGCAGCATTATCACGTGACTTATGACTGCGTCCCTCGTCAAAGAAAGAGTCAAACGAAAATCTAAATATATTATCGAGTTGTAAAATCACAAAATAATTGTTCTCATCCAATAGTAAAAATCAGTAGAATTAATTATTAATTAAGAATAACTACTTTGCTGAACATTTCCAAGTTGTGTGAATAGTTGGCAGCTTCACATCAGACAGCGCGTACATATAATACCTTAAGCGCGAGTAAATGATCAAAAATGCAATAACTAGATCTCTTCGCACGATCCTAGGAGCACACTGGTCTAAAACAATATTCTTCAACATTTTTAAATAGAACTTTCTTGCTAAATTCCATAGTGTCTCATTTATTGAAACATTATGTTTAATACGCAAAAATACAATTAAACCACTATTAAAATTCACAAGAACGTAATTAAATATTATGTATTAAGCTTTTCTTGAATCGATTTGAATAACAGAGACATACTACTATTTATTTCGTGGTGGGTCGCCAGCAATTAAGCGAAATTATCGGCAACATTTCGTAGAGCAGACGCCAAGTTCTTGTGGCAAAACATCTGTTTCAGAACTTACCAACAGTGAATCGGAATTCTTATTAAAAAATTTAAAGAATTCATTTAACAGGAAACTACTTCAGATCTGTTTGAGACAACTTTAAAATTGGTGCAAGAAAAGCACTTAAGGGACTGTGAAAATAGGTTCCGTACGACGCGCGAGTACAGTAATACTTCTCTCTTTAATTCATTTACTCCTTAGACGTTTTGTCGACTGTGATGCCACTTACAAACTTTCTCAATGGCTTGGTTCGGTGTGAAAACAAACAAGTTGGCGTAAACCGTATCAAGAAACTTAACAGCAACTTACTCCCAGCTTTTAAGTGCTCAATGCTTGTATCTTACTGCGAGATAGTGCAGAGTAATATGGGAAAGGCCAGGAAAGTATCCTGGCACGCGTGAAGCTTCCTCAGAAGAAAATAAATCTTCTTAAGGGACTTGTCAGACAGTTTCTCAGTCAGTTCCACGAAGTTGTTTCCAAGAGCGTGAAACACTGTTCAAAACAGTTACATGGGACTAAAGCTCGACCTCACACAAGAACTCCCATCCAATGCATTTTATTCATATTGCATTTAGTTTCTGTCGGATTTGAACTATATGAACTTGCGTGATGAACTTAGATGTTTGCAAACACAATTAAATAACGAAAAATATGAGAGTTCTAGAGTATCAAATGCTTATCTTGGGCAAAATGCTTTACTTACACAATCAACTTTGATTATTTATGTGAAGAAGATGACATAATTATACACAAATGAAAGAGACATTAAATTATGAGAACCCAAAAATTATGATACAAGATCTATCGTAAATAAAAACATGAAACACAGGTTCTAAGGATTTCAAATATTACATTCCGAACTATTTCAATGAACTACCACTTTATTCTATTTGACTTTATCCACGACGACCACGGTCCTCGGGCGTGTACATTTTTCGAGCATTCATCTCGGTAAGATTGAGACCTGAGTAGCGCTATTTGGAAGGTATATATCTTCGTCTAATGGCTATCAAATGTCACTAACCCTATCATACAATTTTTTTGTTATCAATATTCGAAAAGATAATCTAAGAGTAAACATTAACTGGGTTATTTCTCCTTGCTTTTCCCTTAAAAAAACGTAAGAAATGATCTAGGGTTCTTAAGAACCGATTGAACATAATTTGCATGTTCATCACATTCTTTTGTGTACTTGTTCTTGACGTTAATGACGAAAATTGATACACTCATGGCTATTTTAAAGCGTATAAGATGCATACGTTACCAGGGATATATAAGCATGTTGCGAGTATGCTCTTCGCGGAAGTTTTATCTAACTAATTTTCAAATGACAAAAACAAATTTTCCCATAGATGAGATCAATCGATTTTGAATCCCTCAAAACATGTTTTTCATAGACATTAATTCAAACAAATCATCGAGATAAATCTCAGATACACATTTAGCTACTTTCGTTCGTCATACTTTTTCCATAATTTCTAGTCAAGAAAATTAAGAACCCTAAGTTTCCAACGAAAAAGTTGAAGTCCATAACACACAGACGTTCGTCGAATCTGGAGAGTTGGGCCCTGATGCAACGGGGTTCACGTTATTACATCATTGACACATTCAGACCAACTGCAAATGTGATGGCGCAGCTAATGCAGCGTTATGGTTAAAGCAGCTTACGATCCTCCGCTCCAACAAGGATGGAAATTTGTGAAATGTCCACATCTCTGGAGTGCCCCACTCGGTAACCCTGTTACGAAGTTTTAAGACGAACTATCATTCGCATGGGTCAGAATTAAACTTGCTACCAAGCTTCTTAAAAATATTCTTCGAACAGCAGAACTAATAAATAGTTGAAATGTTTGCAGTTTTTACCCTCAGTTTCGCCAAAGAATAAAAAAATTCGCCTTGATTTCATTCGTCAATATCAAAAGTAATGTCGTACGTCTTGAACTATTTCAATACTTAAATAAATGATTCTTATCTTATGTATAATGACCAAATCCATACAAAATTTGTGAAGTAAAACATTGAGCACGAAACCATGTATGTATCACCGATACTATTTCATACATAGATGAATTATAGTTGAAAGTAACAATTAAAAAAAACGGCGGGATATAAATTAAGAGTACTTTAAAGACAAAACTGGGTAATATTTTTCTCAACGTAAGTGCTACTTCAGTATTTTTCATATATCGTAGTTTCCTTATCGTTAATTTGAATTTATTTTGTTAACTGATTTTTCAAAGAATAGTAATGTTTTAAATATAAAAATACAAAATTCGCATTCAAAATACAGCACTGAGAGATTTGCTTCAAAATAAAGTACAGAAAAAAAAATTCTAGTTTAGTGTACCGAAAAGTCAAAATATTCATTTCATTTAAAAATCGTTCAAAGATATTTGCTTAAGTATACTCGTTTTTAAGCCTACTCTCGCATACGTTTAACATTTACTTTCTCCCATTGATCCGAAAAATAAACGATCCGGGAAATTAGGGTAATTAAGAGTTAAATTGTATTATTAAAATGAAGGTTATGTATGCAGCAAATTCCAAAATCTGTTTCGAAACAATGAAACTCAATTAAAAAGACACTCAATTTACAAGCTTCACAAATGATCTGAATTTCTCTGTGATAATTCTGGAGACGACACTTCATAGCATCTTCACCAGAGTACCTCTAGAATGCGGTTGTTCACGGATGACTGAAATATTTCGAACTCAACTCCCAGTAGTTTCTGTCTACAACCATCCTTCCCCCCGCCCTTGTAGCTCGGCATTTGGACAGCAGCGCCGCCGCTTAGGGTGAAGATGACAGTATGCTTCCGCAAATATTGGCAGTTCCGGCGGCAGCTGCGAACGATAGCAATTGGAGCTTGTGCCGAGCAATAGGCGGAGAGGAGGAGACAACCAAAGAGCAAGTGAGATAGCAGAAAGGAATGAATGATACGAAAACCGAACGAGGTTTACATTGTGTTTGAAGAAGCGGTTTACACCGAATTCACTCCAACATTAAGTACAATCTCTGCCGCGGACTAACACCGTCATAGCACGTCTTGTCATAGCATGTAAAAGCGAATTAAAAAATTGCATACAGCGTGTACGCTCACCACTATCATAATGATCATAATCTTCATTGAGTTTCTAATGTAAAAGGCGACGTATCAGGCTTCGTCACTAACACTGAAATTTGAGAGAAAATTCTGGTGACAGGTAGAATAAGATCCTGCATCTTAGAGTTCCTGGCTGTCTAAAATAATTCGTGGGAGTGCCTATAGTCAAAAGATACACACACTAGTAATTTATATAACACGCATCTCCATTTTCTTTTGCAATGAAGAAGAGCAATTATTACCTCGACCGTTAAACACCTCGTAAATTAATAATGAACATAGATATGTCTTTTCGGCAAGAATAATTAAAAAAAGATAGACTAAAGCTCGCTTCACACGATGCATTTTGCACTCCAATACAGCATGCTATTTTTGCTTCCAATGTCCTTTGATGTCTGTGATGCTTGTCCTGCTGCGTTGGATTCACATGATGCATTTTACCGCGACAGTTTTGATGTTCCAATGCACGACAGTTCGGGAAAATGGTCGTGGTTATCGCAGAGACTGTTCATCGAAGACATTTAGAAATTAGCGCTGATAAGCTAACTGAAAGAATACTGCGAATAAATGAACGTAATGACAACACTATTTGGTCGCCGGTTCAAACCCGGTCCGATCCAAGTAGAATCCGAGGTGGTGGACGGAGCGGTGCTCGCGGCAGGTTTTCTCGGGGTTCTCCCGTTTCCCCTGCCTATCATTCCACCACAACATTCACTCATAATCATTCACACCCATTTCATTTCATAAATCACCGCTTCAGGGGAGGTGCGTCAGAAAGGGCATTCGGCACCATGAGTATTCCCCAGCCAAAAATCCTAAGAAGCATCATATCCACCCCCATCTGAGCCGACCCCACATTAAGTGGGAAAAAGGCTAGGAAGAAGAAGAAGAATGACAACACTATTTGGTGTTATGACAAACAATGGAGTGTTCTTGACGATCAGTAATATAACCTCAAATAAAATGTATTTGTGGTATTTTCCATTTATCGATTACTTGTTTTCGCCAATAATTTGTTTTAATGATTGTTGCTTTAACCTTAAAGTTACTCAGCTGCATCACTGAAAATAATGTATAGTTCGTCGCGGCAAATAAAAGATAACAATTAACATAAGGTTCGATTATGCAATCTATTATAAATTAAATATATTAACTGATAACACTTTGTTTCATTTCTGAATATATGTTTGTTAAATTAAGTTGCTTTTTAATAAAGATAATCATAATAAATAAATAAACTGAATAAAGAGTGCTTATTAATTAGGAAAGCGAAAATACTGCTTTCATCGTCGGTGGCGTACTAGCTTCCAACAGTAATCCACGATTATTTGTTTCAAATAAATTGTGTTTCGTTTACTTGAGCGATAATTCATCAGAGCTAGTCCTACTCCGAATGGAACGTGTGCTATTTCCCAAATCTTTCACGCCAGACTGCAGCGTAGAAAGCAATGACGTCATTTTCTGTCATTCGAGACTAGACGGCAGACTTCATGGTACTATGCTTGAAATTTTTTAGCACAAAATGTATCGTGTGAAGCAAGCTTAAGTCCTCTCCTACAGAGAAATATACAATTTCTATACTAAATATAGATTTAATAATAAGTAAGAATTATTTCATACATTTCCACTAATATTATAGAAAAAAAATTCGAAAACCTCACAACAGGATACAAGCGATTTAAGAAATCTTTTAAGGTCGAAGACGTCCACCTCTACCGGTGATTACACGCATACTCAACTCTGTTGTTAAGTAAAAGCTTCGCTATTACATGCTTCTATTAAATTTATTTAGAAATTAAATATTTTAATACCTGGTCTCCTAACCTTAATCGAATGTAACAAAAACATCACATACATGCCAGGTGTACGAGTACTACTTATGCTTGCTTGTTTGTATACACTTAATTGATAAACTATTCTTGTCAACCTCTATTGTGATTATCGTTCGTCCTTCTTGGAAGAGAAATCAGGTAATGGCAAATAGCATGTTCAATTCATTGATGTAGACGCCGAAATACACTAGCGCCGCGCCCGCACCACGAGATCAAAGGGATTATACGATGCATCTAACTTCATTCCACACACTTCGCCTTAGAGAGCTAAAGCATCATACGTTGCAGTACATCTTCCACTTGGAGCAAGCCTTGATAAGCGTTGCTAAGTACAGGCCATAAATATCAATGCATGTGACGACGTCTCCGAGTTACGACTCCCAACAGCCCCATCGCGATGCCAAGCCACAACGACCCCGCAGCAGCGGCAGCTTAAAGGCGAAAGAAGGAAGGCTAAGCGATGTTCGCAACAGCATCAACCTCGCATTTGCCGTGCGATCGCTGCCATAGAGTGATTTCGGTAGTTTAATCCTCTGGGACAGTATTTCTCATACAGTGGGTCGTGGTGATGAGTAACGATTGTTCGTGAAATAATTAACTCACCACTTTATCAGTAACAATAACGAAATATTCTGTTGATATTACAACTCTTCTTTACTCTTTTCTGAAGAGTGTACTGAGACGTTAAATCTTCAGAGCCTTTGATCGGAATTGATGAGATGCTCCTCTACTTGCTTCCAGAGAGTAAGTTTGAGCTTAATGCCCTCCACGTGGTCACAAGCAGTTAGAAACTGCTTTTTGATAATAAATTTATTATTATTAAATAATTTATTATAAGAGAAAATTGTAAACCATTTACTTGAATTATAAACTCACGTGTAAAGAGAATGTAGAGAACTGTATTTTTCATTCATTAGTTTTCACATTTATGGATCTATGGTACAAACATTAGCTAACACCAAACAAATTAAAGTGATAAAGCACTATTCCTGTTTCACTTTATCTACTCTCCCGCGGTGTTGTGTATAATGTATAACATCAAGGTTTACTGTCATTAAGGTTTCATAGGAACGAGAGGTCGCAAAATATTCCACCTAACTTTTAATTACTTCAATACAAGAGGTAAAACGGTACACAAAAATGTAAAAGCAACGGTGAAGGAGAAATCTCCGAAATTACCAGCTTCATATTAATCATATCGGCGGACTTACAGAGAAAAAATTCACAATACGTTTCCCACGATGCACGTCATGATCGCGGACAGATTATACACAGTATTATACAGTTCTTTTTAGACTTTCTTATACGTAATGCGAGACTTCCCCAGAGTCATCCGTTATCGATACTTGCTTTTTAAGGACACATGCACATTGTATCCTCTGATAACGACATATTGAATTTATTTTTATTATCATTATATTAATTCTTTTAAAATATTATTTTATTTTACAATCTTTTTTACCTTTTTTTATATTCTTCAACTTTTTAAAAGTAAAAAAGTATAAGCAATGGTACGACACATTTAAAGCAAGTTTCTTATTATGATCTCTCATGGCTTACAAAATTACACCAATTAAGTAAACTTTCCATATCCTGTGTTATAGGTCCAAAAGGATAATATTAACAAGTCAGTTAGTTTATTTGCTTTCTCGACTAAAATGATTTTTTCCGGTGGGTCTTCAAGACAAAAAGGAATCTGTAGTTAAAGTATCAGAATTATCATTTAATTGAAAAACATATCGCAGAATGAAAATAAAGACTCGATTTAAATACCGTAAAAGAATGTAGTTTTCAAATAAAAAAATATGAAAACTATTAAAGTTGCAGGTTAGACTTTACCTCAAGGATCCAGCAATTATTCTCTAAAATACACATATTTTTATATCAATCGTAAAAATATTTCTTTAAAATGTAATTAAACGATGGAAATCCTGAAAGTTTTAAACCACATTACGTCATCAAAACTGAAAAGAAATAAAAATATAATAATCTTGAACAAACAAAATTCATTGCCGGTATAGTAAAAAAATTTCATTAATTCCCAAGCCAAGAGTATCCAAACGGGATAATTTTGAGACTGGTATTTAATTTCAATTAGCAACAGCAACGTAATTGGTAACGCTTGTCGTTATGGAGTGGCATTCAATATGATTAATTTATTTTAAAAGGCACCATCTGGACTCGTCAGAGTGGATCTCATTTCTACAGGCTCCCTCACACAACTGCCGAGTCAAAATTGAATCGTATCATCAGGAAAGCCCACAAGGTCGTCTGGAACGAACGACTCAAATGGAAAATTTTCTTAACAAATGAACATACTACCTCGCACATCAAAATATTTGAAAACACCTATCTTTAACTCTACAAATAAATTTATACATGAAAAACTATATCCTATTATAAACAAAATTAAAATTTTATCGGAACTATTCAGCATTTAAAGAGTGAAAAGTATTTCATTTATATTTAAAATATTTTCGAACCAATATTAATTGAAAAGTCAAACAACGTGAATATTTTATTCGGAATAACACTAGATCTGAAGACTAGATCAACATTTACCGTAGAAGTGCAACCAGGTCTGTGTTAAACCCAAAGAAAAACACATTTTTACTTCTTCCTAATCAAATGATGTTCTCCAAAATCACTCCTTCCACGAGAACTGAAAAATTACTCATTTTCAAAGTATAGACTACTATTACATTATCATACGCGATAAACCCTAATAAACTGTTCGAAGCCTAGCGAAAAATAATTAATTTTTTTATAATGTGAATGAACCTACTTATGTAGAAAAAGTATTGATGTCAGTGTTTCAAAAACCAAATACATAAAAATGTGATGTATGAAAATTGTTCTCTTCTAACTACATTACCAGAAATGAACACAACTGATCATACTCAAGTTAGTGCTCTTAAACTATCTGCTTCTGCGAGGAGCGAAAAGTCATTCACCCATAACACAAATAAACCGTGTTTCTCGAGACGAAATGGAACCTCCATAACCAGAAGCAGAGCATCATAACAAATCTTGTCAGAGCTCGTGCAAGAGAAGAGAGAGGTGCTTTGCCGACGCGCTGATGGTGGGACTCGCCAAGAAGTGCTACGGAGGAGGATTTAATTAAGGCGTGCGCTCCAAGTACGAAGCGGGCGGGATTGGAGTATTGCCGATAGAGAGGACGAATCAGGCAGAGAAGGAGGAGGAGAAGAGAAGAACAGGTCCGCGATCGAAGAGGCAGAGCTGTGGAAACTGTGGAGAAACGCTCGGCGGGTGACGCGTCGCGTCGAGTCGCCTGAATGCACCCGGAACACGGTTGGATGGATGGCATCGCACATAGGCTCCGCTCCAGAAGAATGGGGAACGAAAATCTGCTTTCGAAACTGTTTCTGCGACGCTTCATTCACGGGAACGAATCAGTGATTTCCAACCTGAGGAACCGAACGAAATACGGCATTAGAACTACGGAATGTCATTCGTCCAACCGAATTCACACAGCATTCAGAAACATAACATACGAAACGGGCCGCCCAGGGGACTTACATCTAGTAAGTACGTGTTTGACAAACACAGGGCCCGAGCTGAGTCTGGCATTCCTTCCACTTACTTGTGCCTGGCTCCTTCCTTTCTCTTTCCTTACCTTCCTTGGTCACCTCTTGTTCTTTTCGATCCCGACGCCAGATAGATAGATAGATAGATTTTTACCGACAAAGCGCCTATCGTAAATTAAAAAAACAGTAAAATTCATGTCGCAAAAAATTATACTAAACAAAAATAAGTTAATACAAATAAATTGTACTTCGAGCATACGTATTGCAAATCATCCACACATCTCCTTATCACTGCCTTGGGAATGCTCTATGGAGTGTAATCTCACAATCCCTCGGCGAAAGAGGGAGATCAAGTGTCCAGCATCACATTTCATAATCTATAGACGCTCGTTTAGACCCCGCATCCATTCCCAAACATACTGAACAGATGTGAGGAAGTACGGACATAGTGGTAAGTTACCATGAGCACGCAGATTCATTGGTAATACCAAACATATACGTTACCAATCCAGCCAAGGTGAGAGTTTCAATTATTCCGGAACATCTCTAAGGTATATAGGAATTTTGTACCTTGAAGTGTACGGTTTTACCAAACTCCCGTTTTCTTGAAGTGAGTCATGCGGGTAGAACAAAGGTTTCCCGTGCGCCCACAACGTAGAACACCCGCATGCCAATTTCATGGACCATCACCACAGAGTGATTGATGCTTTAATGACACAACAGCAGCGGTGGTAGTGAAGACTGCACATTCCGAGCGCTAACTTCCCAGCACCTCAGCTATTCAGAAGCGAATCCTTCCCCGTGACAGACAAGTAGGTCGGTGGTCGACGGAGCAGCGCGCGGGAGGAAGCTGCAAGTTTGGAAACAGGACGTTCGTCACCTTCACTCACGACATCAAACACGCTACTCTCCCGTCGCCTCCGTTAACAACTCGCTTCACTGAGCATTGTCTCCCAAGATTCACGCTGCAAAGCGGAAGCCGCTCTTCATTGTCTTGCACCGAACAGTGTAAAGACGCAAGCGGTGGTGAGCGTTGGTACTACGCTTCCTATCGATAGTTTTCGATAGTCAAATTGAATCCATTATTTTATACAGGTTCTCCAAGCTCTTGTCTAGGGGTGGCATCTATTGAAATAATGAATCTCGAATTTAGTGTGATTTTATTACTTAGGATTTATAAACAATATTTTACGAATAATATATAGTTTGATAATAACGCGTACTTGTGAAATAAATGTTTTTGAGCTTTATTTATTACAAATTTGTCGGTATATTATGTCATGTACCGAACTATTTTTATTCTTATCTTAGGAGTGTGTCTTATCCAGAGTGAAGTGGTACTTTCTGAAACCACACTGAGATCGACTCAGCTTGTTCAAAGCAGGTTCAATGTACTGAATGTTAAATCCGCCTCTGCCTTAGGGCCCTTGATGGGATGGCTCCTTGCTTGCTTCCGGAGTGTAAATTAGTTTATCCACGTGATCATACGCAGCTTTTACTGCTTTTTTGACAATAAATTTATTATTATTATTAAATTGAATCCTCCCGCAACTATCCAGAGCTGTCACCTACAGCTTTTCTACAACATTGGACATATGCACGGGATACTTTTAAATCGGAAGGTTCCATTCCATTTGTGACAGGAAACGCAAAGGAGTTTCTTCTTCGAAACTCGGTAGCAGTAATTTGACAAATTTTTTCTGATTTGGTTAATGGAGCGGGAGGGGATGTTCATAGGTTTCCTATGACTCTTTACAAACATCTTATTCCCGTTAGTTGTTAAACGTAGTTCTACAATTAAACCTGAGAATGTCAATATGCCAGTTTACATTACCTAAAACGCATTACCCTATCTAAGTTGAAGACCCTTTTTGTATACTTATTTTACTGTATTGTTTGTACTATTTGTGTTTTAAGCAAAATAACATTCCTACATATATCCTTGTTTACTATCCAAAATCATAACTAACCATTTGCAGTTTTTCATGCCGTGATAGATTTTCCAAAGTACAATATTAGGTTGACTACATTATAAATCTATTGAAATAACGCATCACTACGTTATCTATTGAGTTGACTACATTATAAAATCGTAAATAAAAACGTCTACCAAGCAAACCATTCTAAAAATTAGGTATATTATGCTATCAAATTTAAGCGTAATTGAACTTGGAGGGACCTGATTTGGTTATATCTTCTTTCGTTTTACTCTGCGTAATCAATAAGATTCGATAGTTCTTGATAGTATTCAGTCAAATTGCATGGAATTGGTAAGTGGGCACGACAGTTTCTTGACACACTTGAAAAAGATAGTAAAAGACATTGGAATAACGGGAAAAAAGTAGAGGGACCGGTCTATATATTATGCGAATGTAAATTATATGGAAACGAAACGGTTGATTATCTAAAGGAACTGATAAAATGGGATGTTTTTAAAATAAACAAGAGACTACTAATTAAAAACAAAGAGAACTATACCAATTTTGATAGGTATACGAGTGAATAAGGAATGATACGTGACACACTGAAATGGCCAAAAGGTAAATTTATTTCAACAGAAGAAACAAACGTTTGCCAGAAGAATAAAGAGTGAAGCGTAAAACTCTGAAGAATGCAGGTTACAAGAAGCAATTTTCATTCAAGAGAAAATGAAAAAGATAAAGAAAGATGAGTGAAATTACACAGAGAATATATACAATAAAGAAACCCTGTAATGACATAGTTGTACGGGGAGGGAATCAAACTGTCTATGATCAAATAAGCGCAAAAAATGTGTAAAGTATCTAAAGAAAAGCGACATTCACTGAAACTGGGCTCCGTAAAAAACAGGCATGTTTAAATATTTTCAGTAGTACAGTAGATAATACACTCCCTATATTTCTTTTGAAGTATCATAAAGGCTCTTTTGCATCATATTTACATTGATAATAACGTAATGAAATATCAAGATTTACAAGAACAAAAGTGATTCTTAAATTGACGGAACACTAGAGTCTTTCCGATAAAACGCATATCAAAGAAGAATTTTTCACCCGTGTCTTTTTTAATTTAATAAAATAATAATAATGAGAACAACAAAATTAAATGTTTCTTATTTATTGAAAACTGTCACCACAGGGTCTGCCATGGGACAACCGCCTGCTCTACCGTCTGACCACGAACGAAAAACAAATACACATCGTAGAGGAAGAAAAAGACTAGGAATAAAATATTGATTACAAATTTGTTGATCACACTTATTACAAATTGTTGATCACAAATTGGACATCATTCATACTTTGGAAATATACTATTGAAGTCTTATTCAAGTATATTCATTTGTTAAGGAATAAAAGGAGTTTCAATCACTTTCGAACATTGTGTAAAGAGAAGTGCGGTACACAAAAAGTGTTACACAACCAATACGTGTTTTAAAAGTAATGCATTCTGCAACAAAAATATTTCAATGATAAATGAAATGATAAAGTCTCAAGCTGTCTATAAATTTGATTTTTTTACATATATACATTTTTTCAATTTGCAAGCTCATTTGATTACTGTCACTTTATCGCCTGCAGTTGAGTTTACTATAAATGTAAATATCCAAATATGGAGACAAAAGTAATTTTCAATTCTCGTCGGGAAAAATCATGCAAATAAAAAAAACATTTTTTTTACTTTCCAATGTTAAATAGCAGAAATATGTCCGCTAGGAGCAAGCCTTGGGCATTACCATCTTCATAAGACCATACGCATGCTACAATTTTAGATTCATTGAATCTCTGGGTAAATAATATGTATAATGTAACACCAAAACACTGGTGATAATAGGTAGCTCTTCCATAAAGAATTACAAATATACGACGAATATTGCAAATACAGAACGAATACAGAACCATTAATACGCACGATATATTGGAAAATTTAGCAATAGTGACATCCGGACCATACGACCATATAGCGCATTCAATGTATTTCGATGAACGAACTGACGACAACGGCTGTAGTGGAGCTCGTAAAACTCAAAATGTGATATGCAATGTTGCGTCACCACGAGCCAGTCCTCAGGGAAAAATATTAAAAGTTTGGATGACGTAGTGTTGAAACAACAGTGTTATGAACAAGAGGAGGACCTTCACGCAGCTTGCGATGTCAGCGGGTAAAAACTCAAGAGAACTAATTAAGAAGATGTCGAAGTGGCGGCTTCAGCGATGGAGGTTAGTAAAACTCGCTAGAGGCGGGATAGAGGACGCGCTTGGCGGAAGGGTGGCTTAGCATAGATGGAGTGGCTGACTCAGGGGTAGGTCGTGCGGAGTTTCGAGAGATGACAATGTCATATGGGTACCTTTAAGGTAACCCAGTGGATTCTGAACAGCCATAGTGACCGTAGCGCAGCTGAGTCAGGTTCGGAGGCGAATTATTGAGTCGCTGGTAGGGGATGACAGAGAGAGAGGGGGTCGGCCATACTGAGCGACGTGACCGCAGTCAGAGCGAGAGCCGCTGGGCGGTGGCAGTCGGTCTGCGGGGTGCGGAATGGGGCGGAGACGAGCGACGTAGGTTCGTTAGGGCATGCGGCATGAGGGCGCACGTTCGCACCACCTAGCCTCGTTACGGCGCAGTTTCCACAATCCTGCCGCGGAGCATGGACGCTCCCGTCCTTATCCTGTTATCTCACGTCCTCGCAGCAAAGTACTGCGTCTGCCTCGTTTATGATTTGGTTCACTCACTCGGCGTCTTGACTCACAGGTGAACTACTACTTCACATTTTATTCCTTACATACATCGAGAAACCTTCTCCCTCCCAGTATTATCATTCAGTACTACAAACGATACACTTCAATTACTGTTACAATTTAAGAACAATAAATTAAATAAATAAATTTAACGTCAAAAAATCAGTGCAAACTGCATTTGACCACGTGCAGGACAATAAACGAATTTACTCTCCGGAAGCAAGCAATCCGGAAGAGTCGGATTTAACATTTAAGCACACTCCTAAGATAACAATAAAAATAGTTTGGAGCAATGTTAATGAACATAATGTTAATTGCCACAATAGTCACAGTTTGATTTTTTCAAAAACATAATCCAACATGTCTTCTTCCCAATTCCTTCGCCCAACTTACGATTAGGTGGAATAGCAGGCCTGGTGGTCTGGGTCTCATCATAAGACAATTAATAAATAATTTTTCTATGACTCCCATCATACTCAGAAGATTCACTATAATCAAATCAAATTGTAACAAATAATTGGAGAAAACTTATTTAACGTACAATTTAAGAAAGGTGCAAATAGTTTACTAAAGAGATCTTAAATTTCATTCCTTCAAAGAGGCATAATATTCTGATGGATTCTAAAATTTAAAAAATATTTATATTATTTCAATTTGGTCTTAACATGTACTTTCTTGTAACTTGTATCTATAAAATTCACCGTTAAAGATCCAACACTGTCAGGAGCAAAGCCGAAGAACTTAGCAGAAACAGTTGAAGTTACACTGTTTATAAAGAATAATTAGGTAAGAGGAGTAATTATTTCAAAAACTGTCATTCATTACATAATGATCACATGCAAGTCAATATGTATCATACCTTTGCTAATTATATCTCCACAAAAATATTTTTTTATAAATACGTATGATTTAGGGATATACTGTGGTATTCTCCAAATATACCTTCATTTCAAAAGTTTAATAGTTTGCTGAGTCATGAATGACTCAGATTCCCAACGGTAAAGAATATCAAAATGATTACACTAAACTAATGTATCGATAACGAATGATGTAACTCATTCAACAGACATCAAACAATTGAAAACCCAAGACTAATTATTAACATATTGCGATTTATACGTTAAAAATATTAATACGCAAGTCTCATAAAGAGTTCATCAGAATATTTGTAATTGAATCTATAGTTCTCAACTATTACCATAAACTATTATCTAAAAATAAATAACAATGACTTCAAAAGTATACATTTAATAATACCAGTTTTTGTCTGATTTTTATGAAAGTAGTTTAACTGAGAGAATCTTTCGGGGTAAAAATAAATCACAGTTGCACAATGGTTAAACGATTAAAAACACAATGAATAGTGATTATCCAATAATATACACTTTCTGCGCACAAAAAATCATGTGATTTTAACCATCATGTGATAATGATAATAAATCAGTTTTGTCTCTTATTAATGATTTTCCTTACTGTATTCGCACATCGAATGGAATATTAATAGATTACATAGACAATCAGAGAATGAACGACAACAAATTTACATCGACTAAATAAATTTTTCAGAAAAGTAATCCGTGACTATTATCGATCACGACCAACGCATTAATTTGTAGGGTGTTTACATTACATTCCCCGTGAAAACGTGACCGTCTCACACGTTGCCATGGAGTAGTTATCTTTCCACGTATGGCGAGTAAGAACTCATAATCAACTTGGAAAGCGACTGATGTCCGCGTTGTTATTCGACATCAAGTCGTCTATTTTCACGTAACTGACGTTTCGATCACAAGGTCATTCAGGTCGTAGAAGAGACACGTTTCGAAGACATCTAGAACACGCACAGTGAAACTTCTCTATAACGCACACTCATGGGACATTAGTTCGCCATTAAAAAGTGTTCGCATTCGGAAAGTTAAGGTCTACGTAGAATACAATGACGGGAAGTGAAAAGGTGTCCGATATAGAGAAGAGTCAGTGTTGCTATTGCGAATGCTGACACACATTACTCCCACTGCGCTCGTGTTTACGTGACCGTTGCGTTGAGGTACATCTCCAACCTCGCACAAATTAATCCTCGCGCATCACAATGAAAACAAGGTCGTAATCCATTAGACATATCCTCATTGATTAACGCGTGGGCGTTTGCGTTCGCTGCAGCAATAGAAGCCTACCGTGAGAGACGAGGCTCGTGCGGCGCCAATGCGGGCGACGCGGTGGCTCCTGGGACGTCGATGGCCCGTGGGTGGAGTCATGCGTCGCGTCATGGCCCAAACATGCAGCACGTGTGCGGAAACAACCAAACCAAACCAAACCAAACCAAACCGAACCAAACAACGAGGGAGCGAGTGTCGTGCCACCACGTCCAAACAGGATAACAACGCCACGACGACTACTAGAACTACTACGGCGCGGCGCCTCTCGGTCGCCACCGGCTATCACTCGCTCACGAGAACACGTTCGCTTCAGTCGTTCCGAGCACAGGCAGGCAGTTGCCCGTGGGCGACGAACGATGGGTGACGCAACGTCAACGTCAAGGCAGGAGTGGAAGAACGAGGAAATCGACGCTTTCTTCACTCGCGCTCGCTTCCTCTGGTGAAAACGAATGGAGGGAGGGAGGGAGCGAACGCTTCGTGGTGTCCTGTCAAGTGGCACAGCACGCTGCGGCGTTGTCACTTTCAAGGAGCAATACACACGTCACTTCACTGAAAGCGAAAAAGAATTTGTTGCGTCTCTTGGACTTGTGCTGTAGCATTTGTAAATGTAGCGTGCTATTGAAGCTTATCTTCCTTCGGGTAGAGCGGATTTCTTATACAGGTTCTCCAGGCTTGTGTCTAGGGACGCGTTTATTGAAACAAGAAATCGTGAATTTAGTGTCATTTCAAGTCTTATGATTTGTAAACACTATACTCAGAATAATCTACAGTTCGATAATAATACGTACATGTAATTTTTTGCGTACAATTACAAACATAATGACATTCTATTAGTATTATAACTCGCAGCTAACTTTTTATCTTATCTAGGAACTTTTGCTGAAATTTTTGAATCCGCCTCTGCCTTAGGGCCCTTGATTGGAATTGATGGGATGGTCCCTTGCTTGCTTCCGGAGAGTATTATTATCCTCCACGTGGTCATATGCAGTTTGTACTGTTTTTTACAATAAATTTATTTATATTTATTTATCATAGAGCGATAGGAGGTAGGAGTAGGGTGGTAGGCTATTGGTTGTGGGTGGGCCGCTTAGCTACTAACAACTTGGCTCATGTGGAAGGCTTAGTAGGAGCTAATGATACTAGGAGGAGGTGGATAGAGGAAGGAGAGTTCACTTGAACTGGGACATTAATGTGAAAAGCTACAATTCTTTTCTGACCCCATCGGGAATTGAACACGGAGATAAGCTAGAACGCTACCACCTCCACCACGGAGAGGCTACTATTGCGTTTAGACAATAGCGTTTTGGGGAATAATACACGGTTCACGGTTTGGGGAATAATAAATTAATCTCGAGAAGTATATGATATATTGTGTTTAGGTCACAATAAAATCGCCAACGATCTAAGAAGGATGTATTTATTGTGACCTAAACTCAAGATATCATATACTTCTTGATACACGTGGTCAAGAATTTCGACTGATTAGTCTCGATTTTCTAATGCTTAATACACATACGATTTATTTTGAAAATAATAATGAACTACTTTTAGAAATATTAAATCCGTCACTGTCTTTGGGACAATGATAGGAATTGATGCATGGTCCCTTGCTTGTTTCCAGAAAATAAATTAGTTTATTACCACCGATGTGGTCATACGTAGTTTGTAACTGAGTTTTTGACAATTCATTTATAATCATTATTATTATTATTGAACACGAAATGACATTTACATAACTGAATTCAATCTAGAGCAAACAAAGTTTGCTTTAGACATAATTTTAGTTTTGACAAAGTTTGCTTTAGACATAAGTTTAGTTTTGACAAAGTTTGCTTTAGACATAAGTTTAGTTTTGACAAAGTTTGCTTTAGACATAAGTTTAGTTTTGACAAAGTTTGCTTTAGACATAAGTTTAGTTTTGACAAAGTTTGCTTTAGACATAAGTTTAGTTTTGACAAAGTTTGCTTTAGACATAAGTTTAGTTTTGACAAAGTTTGCTTTAGACATAAGTTTAGTTTTGACAAAGTTTGCTTTAGACATAAGTTTAGTTTTGACAAAGTTTGCTTTAGACATAAGTTTAGTTTTGACAAAGTTTGCTTTAGACATAAGTTTAGTTTTGACAAAGTTTGCTTTAGACATAAGTTTAGTTTTGACAAAGTTTGCTTTAGACATAAGTTTAGTTTTGACAAAGTTTGCTTTAGACATAAGTTTAGTTTTGACAAAGTTTGCTTTAGACATAAGTTTAGTTTTGACAAAGTTTGCTTTAGACATAAGTTTAGTTTTGACAAAGTTTGCTTTAGACATAAGTTTAGTTTTGACAAAGTTTGCTTTAGACATAAGTTTAGTTTTGACAAAGTTTGCTTTAGACATAAGTTTAGTTTTGACATAGTTTGCTTTAGACATAAGTTTAGTTTTGACATAATTTATTTTGTACATATTCATTTGTAATAATCTGAAGTAAAAGATGTAATATAGGACTTCAATACCAACAACAACAAAAATTACAGTACCCAGTCTATAATGAATACGATGCATAATTTTAGGGGAAAAAATCATTTATTAGGTAAGCAATCCCTTAACAACATATTTTTAAAGTATTCTGTTACAGCTGTACATCTGAAACAAATGTCCTGCAAATAGAATAGAGCTTCTACAGTCAACTTAAGTAAACCGCTCATGATAAAAGAAACTACAACATTAAACAAGTTCTTGAGATATTTGAGTTCAAAATATTTTATACGTTTTTGAGGTTCGGTCGAACCTTCAGAAATGTTCTAAAGATTCCCTACACAGTAACAGTATTTTTGTTTTATTTAGGATAATATTATTTTCGCACGAAGATTCGAAAACAACAGAAATAATTCAATTTCTCAATCCATTCTTATATCAAACTTTACATTTTGCATAAAATCCATTGACATTTTTTAAAAGTACAAATACGAAATAACATACCTTTTTAACCAAAAAATGTATCTAATCATTCAGGTACAAAATCGAGAAGCGAAAACAAAATCGTCACGTATCTCGAGCATGAGTGATGCGAATCATGCGGGAGTTACCTGCGGTAAACAACAGTCGAACAGTGAATGTTCGCGACACACACGATCACCGACAAGGGAAGTATGTCCCAAACCGCACAACGCGTCCACTGGCCATGGGAACACGTGCAGGCAATGTTCGAAGGCCTCCAGGGTGCAGCTGCTATGACATGAGCCCAACGGCGCGGGGGCGACCCAACAACTACTATACGCCACTGTCACGAGAGAGACGCACGCGATTGAGAAAGGGGGTGGAGATAAGGGATAAGGGTGCAAATAAAATCAAAATGACTATTCAACAGGTAATTAAGGTATTATATCCATCTGGGCTTACGTATCCCCAAAAATGTTTCCAATGATTGTTCGATTCCCTATCCAGAGGCGATGAATTTGTATGTCCCTAAGGTGCAAAATTTTGGATAAATGACTTTAAATGATTATGAGTTTATAAGGAAAAACTTTCGAGGGTTTATTTTTTTTATATCCTGGCACAATTATCGGCTTCGCATAGCGAAAAAACAACAACAATATAAACGTAGAAAATGAAAATAGCAACGCAATGACGTTAAGATTTTCGTACCTTACGCGGTATTTAAAAGATTAAATCAACAAAAACTGCGGAAAATACCGTTTTACCGGAATTGGCAACTGTCTCACGTAACTGAAGATAATACGATTTTTGTAAAATACAGAGTCAAACGAAAATCTAAATTTATTATTAAGATTTAAATCCACAAAATAATAGTCCTCGTTTAACAGTAAAAACCATTTCTGCAAATTATTAATCAGTAAGAACTCCTTCTATGAATATTATTTAGAAGTTTCGCGAATAGTTGACAACTTGACTTTAGTCAACGTGGATATAATATCTTACGATGGGAGATAGAAACAAAAGAATGACAGAAGAGTTTCTACCTGGAGTCGACTTCGCTGCATAAAATAAGAATTGGTTTCAGCCAAGAAGAAAGATTGACTGAATTGGGAGAAGAGTGTTTGAACAGAATAAAAAAATTTAATACAGATTTGTGTAGGTGTAGGAAGGGTGCGGAAACTACAGAGCATTTATTATGAGACTACCCGCTTCCTGTAAAAGAGGGGAATTTCTAAAAAAAATACAAGTTTTGAGACAAGTTAACGATTAAAAACAAGATTACATTGATGGACTGGAAAGAAGATCAAGAACGAAAGAAGCAATGAGAACATCGTTACATGTGATTGAGAAACTGTGATGAAAATGGTTAGAGGCAACGACTGTTTGGTACAGGGGATTAGCATTCAATAAACAAATAAATAACTAAAAGAAAATGAGTCCAAAAGAAAGGTGAGGTCGAAGCAGCGATCTATGACACGTGTGGTATACGTGACAAATATGGAGAGAAAAAACAGGTCATATGAGAGATGATAAAAAAGAATCGTTATTGGCTACGCTGTAACGTCATAATTCAATTTGATGGAGTCAATTAAAGCGACAACTGCCGCCGAGTCCTGACAACGTGGGTCAAAATCGATAATCACACATTAAACATAGCATTTCATATCCACAACACGACGCCAAACCTTATAATTTTTATTAATTAATAATGTTACAGAGGGTGAATTAAACCATTCATCTATTAAGATTAGCAGTATTTTATCGCCCACCCGTGACAGTCATATCAGTAGCTAGAAGAATAAAATAGAACTTAAGAATGAGTAGGGGACACAAAATGGAGTTTCTTTGATGAAATGCAAATAACATTGGTATGTTTCCCCTCTGAATTAATTTGAGTAGAACTGAAGTACTCTCCTTATTTTCATTGAAAATTTTATCACAACCGTATAGGAACAAAAAATTTGGTTTATACGTCTAAATTCCAGAAATTGAGTATTTATTCTTCCTGGTAAAAAAAATAACACAACATAAACCAAAATAAATATTATTCATTTTTTTATGAAAATTATTAAAGAATATCCCATGAGTACCGGCACCATACAAGAACAGTTTCAAGGCGACTCTCCTGATTGGCTCCTGGATAACCTTATTGACAAATCATATAAAAGAAAATTTTCATTCTACCTCCGCCTCTAAACCAAGTAAAATTGCAGTACATTTACTGGATTAACCCGACTGTTTTAGACTGACTAGATATAACACTTAAAAAAGTCAAGCATTTCATAATAGATATTTTATGTATGAACAAGAACATCAACATTAATGTAATATTGTTCATGGATGGTGATGTAAGAGATGAGTTCAGTTAAGAGGGAAAAAAAGTAAAATACAGAAGTACTCTATTAATCAATGAATAAGAGTCACAATAACCATTTCCTCCTTACATAGTGATGTCTCCCATAGTGAAGGGGAAACATCACAAGATCCCGTACTGCTTGGTACAGGGAACACAGTTTGGGAATCTTATCTTTGACAGCGAACAAGTGACAACACAGATAATACAAAACAATTACATAAGCTGAAAGACAAAGGTTGGATGAATATGTAACGAATTACTGGTCACACTATCCCATGTATTTCATTCAACTAAGTCAAACGAGAAACTTCGAATAAGCTTATCAAGCATCCATTATTTTTTTTGTGGGAGATACAATTTTTTTAGAAGAAATTAAAATGAATTCAAGGCTAATCTTGGTTCTACAAAATACGAATAAAGTGTATTATTTACACACCAACAACCACCTCAATTGAAAGTACACCTGAATAGCAAAATAAATAATGAAATAAATCCTTCAATTAATATTGAACAAACATTACCAAGAAATTTTAACTGTATCATCCCTCTTGTATAGCGGTAAACAGTTTCATTATCTCATAAATCAGGATTCCGATCAAACTAACAAACCGCAAATACATAATATTATTATTTCCATCTGATTAACCGGTATCACAGTTAGCGTAGTATTTGTTCCCATCAATATTTTCTCAACAGGGTAAAATAAAAGTTAAATTAAAATTCTTCAGATCTTTCATAAGCATTATCGATATCAAGCAAATACCGGAAATCTTCACATAATTAATACCTCATGTTTCATGTAATATTTTAATCTCTCCCTTTCCCCCAACATATTACGAATTCTCAATTTTTTTGTCATCAAATTAAAAAATCGATTCTCTGAACTCTACACAAGGTAGCACAGCATGAACATTTCCTCGTAAATTAAAAGCTTTTACGACCTTTTATACGTAAATAACTGTAAACAGATTTTCAACTTAGGTGTTTCTCAATAATGTCAATACAATGGCTGATGATGATACGTTGTAAGTAAAATACAGATAATGTGTGATAGGCGAAAATAGCACAAGTATTTCCTCTAAACGTGGATAAATGGTTCAAAAGTTATCTGAATGTATATGGCAGGTTTTGCCGAGACGTGATCTATTCGGTAGAAAAGTGTAACATCACACCTCAAGCCCTGATGCGATGTTAGTATTTCTTTGGTAGAAGCGGGATCCACATAAATACTACAATCCCTATGGTAGTTTTCTTCGCTGCCACCAGCCCAGTTTCCCAGGCAATCAAACACACGTGTAATAACAATAAATAATGATTTAATACAAATTAACTAGAAATCTGAATTTACAACAGAGACAAACTCCCAAAATCATTAATACACCTAATAATCTGTTATTACATAAGTAATGCTGTCGGAAAGCATTAATTACACTTGGTTAAATTTAGCTGAAGACAACTAAATAGTAAAAACCCTCAGGTTATCTGAACCTTGTTATTATTACCTGAAATTATAAGTTGTTTTCCCCAACAACTAACTGATACAAGTTACGACCCTCACAAGTAGTAATGACTTCATTAAGACTACCGCAGCAGCGTAACGAACATCTGGTCTCCAAGACCTAGTCTAGTCCCGTCACATCTCAGTTCAGGCGAACTCTCCTCCCACGTAAGAGCCTCTGAGGATCTTCACTCCTCCCAATATATACAGTACAAGAAGTCACGTGATCAAATAACCAAGCCTTCGCCACCACCGTGCAAGTATTCCTTTTGGGTCACCCCTTCCGCTTCTAGGAACGCAGAGACTGCGCCGTAGAGGACGAACCGCCATGGGCGTCACCTAGGCGCCCGCAAGCACCCTTTTTCAAGGTATCTCATTGTTCTTCACTCACATCCGTCTTAAAATTCTGCTTTTCTGAGGTACACCGAAATTCCAGTGGGTCAACGTCGCAGGCCGCATTCTCCGAATACACTTGTATTTTCCTTAAAAGTGAAAGGTGTTCGTTCAAACAATACCTCAATAACTTAAGAGGCTTAGGGTGGGTCCCAAGTTCGTCACACTTCAGTCTTAGCGCCGACGTTACAAATTCTTGGCGCCGTCGTTACAAAGAGCAAATCCAGTTGAACAAGAACGAAAACTATTAGGCTCAACGGGAACGACAGAGACTCGCACACATTAGCTACATTCTACAGGATTAATCGGGAAAGGTTATCGTAGAAACATAATATTTATTATAATTAAATATACAGTCAGTATAGATCAGGGGACGGCAACAGTTTTTTGGCCGCGGGTCAAAATCAACCAAAATGTGAGTATTAAAGAGACGTTGGGGTCAGAGATATTTTCGACATGGATCTTATATACATAAACACTTAAGTGTTTCAGATCCATGGCAATCGAACTAAAATATTGTTCTTAGTATCTATTTTCACTTTTTTAAATTCTGAAAATGTTTGTTTCATTTTTATGTTTTATAATTTATTTTTATATATTATACTTTATTTTCGGAACTAAAGTGGGTCACTTGAAATTATCAAATGGGTCACTCGGTGANTGCCGACCCCTGGTATAGATTAATGCTTCACAGAATAGATTAATGGGTTTAACGTAAAGTGTAAGAAAATTGCATTTATACGGTTTCAAGACATTACCCTTTAATAAAATCCCGACGAATTGAAGTCTCAAGAGAAAAAAATTGTTTGTGACGGTTTTAGAGACGAATGGCGAAACCTTCGTCGAAGATGCGACATCGGAAAGCTAGTGTGCCAGCGATCCACCTCCATCTCCAACGTGAAGATTGGTTCGTTAATCCTGGAGGCCCCATAAAACACTGCCTCGCGCAATTGACTTCGTTCCAGAGCTCAGGTATTCCCTCAGGCACATGCTACTACGGAATGAGAATGAGAGAGAAACACAGCCAGCAACATCTAACAGTCGCAGCTTCACAAATCTTACGACTTGCTCTAATTATTAATCCTCTTTTTCTTATTGCATCTGTAGCCAACAATTCCATTTCACGCGACTGCAACATTGACTCATAAATATCGGAGAGGCGTACTGGAAAAGAGGGAAGGTAATTCCCGAATATTGCACGAGAGTTTTAAATAATCTCACAAGTCCCCTCCTTTTAATTTCGCGAGGATGTGATATAACTTCGTTTCACGCATCCAGCCCGGCTCGAATCGACTTTTCCAATAAAATGCTACAAAATATTGTATCGGGACACTCGCAACTAAATTTAGGAGAGCTCAGCTCATATCACCTACTAATTTTTGAAACACGGAACGTCGCTAAAGGACTTTCCAAAATTTTCTTGAACAGAGATCAGATGAGGATACGCGAGAATGTTTTAAAATGAAGCATGGTTTTTATCCTCTCATTACGAATAACAATAAGAGAACAAATATTAGCGAAATTATTATTATTTGAATGTGAGATAGCGTTGCGTATAATAATCTTATTCTACACTCTGTGGATGATATCCATAAGTCACAGGGCAAGACCCATGATTAAGTTAACGAAACAGGTATCACCACCACACTTTATTGCGTATAATTTATGAACTTCTATTGAGAATAGGGACTCTCATAATCTGGATTGAACAGGACCAAAAGCTCCAATAATGACATTATTATTATTATTATTATTGTAGTTGAATTTTACTTTCTCAGCGAACGCTGATTGATAAAATGGCACGGGCCTAGAGACCAAGTGTCCATTTCTCTTTTAGTTTTCTAGAGATAAAAACTTTCTAACTATATGGGATGTTGCAATAATGATGGCTTTTTGCAGAGATGTGTAAATGTGTTTAAGTAAATTTAATTTTTTTAAACTGGAATGTATAGTTTTTGGAATTACTCCTGTTGCAGAGATGACTATTGGAACTATATGGACTTATTTCATCTTCCAGATTCTATGAACTTCCTGAGAGAGGGGGATGTATTTTGAAATTTTCTCAGCTATTGTCGTCTGTAGATTATTTGTGTTTGGTACTGCAATATCTTTGAGGAATGTGGTCTTACTACTTTGGTCAATGAACGTTATATCTGGACGGTTGCGGTGGATGGATTTGTCAGTGAGGATGGCTCGATCAAAATATAATTTATGGATTTTGTTCTCTCTGTCTCTGGTTGATACTTGTAATATGGGGTTGTATCATGAGTGAGTTTGTATTTATCCGCAATTTTTTGATGAATGATTTTTGCCACCAGTTGTGACTGTGCAAGTAATCCGTCTGAACAAAAAGTTTGCATCCTGTGTTGGATAGTTTCCTCCATCAGATGGCATCGGTGGCATTAGCTGTCGCTTACAGTGGGGTCTTTCAGGTTATATCTCCTGTAATTAAGGGTGTTGATAATTTGGTCTTGAATTCCTAAAAGAAACGCTTCTGTTTCGGCAAACAGATCGCCCAAACAGATCCAAACGATTATTATTACAATTATTAATAATAATATTATATCAATAAAATGTATTAATTAAATCACAAATACATTTACAAATAATATTATGTCTCTCGAAACATTGATGCTCGTATGAGGATGATGGTAAAGCGAGCCATTTTGCATGTCACGAATCATGGTATTTGCAAGCAACGAGGAATATGCTCTGGTATAAAAAATACTCTTTTGACGGAAATGTGAACGCGTGTGGAATATTATCAGAATTGTATACTCACTCTGAGATAATGGAGATTTTCATTTACCAACATGCCACAGTCGCGCTAATAATTTTGGGAATGCTACACAAAAGAATTCGTATACTCTCCCGTAAACTATTTTGTTCGTTTTCTTACGACGTGCAGTCAAATTTTCAATACAATTTAGGGTAAAATGCATGCATTGGCACTATCACCGATTTTTATATACTGCCTGATCCACTCCATGATAAAGAAATTTACTCTATGACAGACGAAAAATCTAATGCATAAAACACACAAAGCTAAATTTAAGCTGACACCCAAAACAATAAAAAATATATTTTACTTATTTTATTTTCATAATTGCATAGTTTTAATTTCTCAAATCTGCTTGTATACTTGAAGTACGAAATTGAAAGCTACAAAATGTGAAATGTGGATGTATATAATTTATTTTATGGTTCAACTCACCTCGCGTCGCTAGGGATTGAATTGGTGTCTTCCGGGACGCTTCACAAGTTCCAGAACTTAATATAGCCTCGCTTCCTACCCGTCTCCCTGGGTCCACGCGGAATAAGATAATGAGCGCTCACGCATAGTTTTAGCGAAAAATGCGTAGATCCGTCTAAGGGTAGAGATCTTTAAACCCGATGAACCAATCATTCAAACATTTATCATTATATATATATATATATATGATTTTTATCCCTGAAATAGCAACATGCAAAACCAAAAGTGTACCACTTACTTTCTATTTAACAATTTGGGTTATGGATGTACGGTTTTTTCTATTCGCCACATCATGTAGCTTGTGGATCATTGTGTTTGAGAAAAGAAATTCACTCGTAAAAATTAATAGAATGATTCGTAATCTTATAAAAAATTCGATCAACGATTCTTCGAATGATTGATTGAAGGTGACGCCGAGGAATACGGACAACTCTCGATTCAAAACTAATTCCCTGTGTGAGACAATTTACTCAACTTCATTTGTAATCGTAAACAGGTAAACTAACTAGGCCAAACGATATTTTAAAGCGAGAGAAGCCTCAAAAGCAGTAGTATCAACTACATTCCGTTCTTTTGACTGCCGTAATGAGAATATGGGACAGTTGCGCAAACAGGAAGTAGTGAAGGACGTACTCTATGTTTTGCTTGTTTTTAGAGGTTATGTAAAGGTGAGCACATATCGCGTGCAAAATGCTTCTGCCGAGCGACGGAATGTTTGCCATCTTCCAAACCAATCAGTAACACATCATGAAGACTTTTTCGAACTGTAATGCTTTGAGAGCTTAGTATTTTGTTTCCTACAATTCAACATTCAAAAATTATTTTTACCCCACAAGGGATCATATGCACGTAATCAATGTAAAAATTCAACCTATAACACTCCACAACTTGGGAAATATATTGCAACGTGTTACGTGCATCACAAGAGATAAGTGTAAAAAAGTTTAGAAAACAATTTATATCCCGATATGCAACTGTATGATGAAACTAAATTGATCTAAGTTACATCAAGTGTATAGTTAATGGTAACGACACTTCATAACTCTTTCTCGGCTGCATATACGCTGCTCCAATGAGAATCATTGTCGACGCCACGGCAGGGTACGTAGAAAGTCGCAAACTCGGCGAAGAGTAAACTGTGTAAACATTTCGAGCAGACAGAAAGCTCCGTCTAGTAGTGCAGTCTCTAAGGACACTCGCGTCCAAAAGAAAATAGTAAGCGCGAAAGAACTATCATCGTTTACAATAACATAGGAATTCAGCCTGGCTAGTAATTATAACATGAAAATATCCTTCATAAGTCCAATCTCACTAGGTAAAATTTAATGGTGCTCATTATATGAGAGTTAACAAACGTTATTAATTTGTTCCATTATTTTAATTTCTGGGTTCAAAAAATAAAGTAGCTACAACTGTTTGTTTCGTGTTACGCGCTAAACGATTGTATTTCAAGTGCTATCAGCTCGCAGTTTGGGCACCTTCATGAGAAGTATATTAATCCTTTGACAAGATACTACTTTGCTGTCGAAATTTTTGTACACTTCGTGGTGGTCCGATCATGCGCACTACATTGTATAATTGCTCAAATTAGAAACAATAGGTACGAGAAACAATATGAGGAAATAGTATCATACTATGAGCATCAATGTAGTTCAAATACAATATTATAATTCATTCATTAATAGGTTTTCTACCACTTTTCCAAACCGAACTACTATGATTTATCGACTAGTGACAAGGTCTTCAGTGGTCTATAGCATTGAATGTACAAGACAATCACGAAAAATCCAACGGCGTTTGACCTCGCACCATTACCACTATGTCAGCAGGTCTACGTAATTAATGCATGCCACATTTCTCCTCCCAGTCACTCTGTCCTTCCTTCAGAGCCCTCCAGTGACGGCCCCTTTACCGAGGCGCTCTCCGGGTAGGCTGTTGATGGTGGCAAGGGCTTCACCATCTCGCAAGACCTTTCTCGCTAATGAAGCGGAGAATCGATGCGTCAGAAGGGCAAAGGTGAAAGGACAGAAGCTTTGTTTATGGAGCATCATTTCTTCAAGTACCTTCAATCTATCACCGAAGTATTGGTCATTTTTAGGTATTATTTCCGTCAGAGCGACTATACTTAAGTATCCCCCAAACGTTGAAATGATAGTATGAACCATTCCCTATACAGTGGCGATCGATGTTCATACCCTTACAGCGCAAAATTTTGAATTATTTCCCTTTAAATTACTACGGGCTTATATGGAGAAACTTTCGCTGACTAATGATTTCTTCATATTCTGGCACAAGTACCGACTTAACATAACGAAAAACTACTATAAACATAGAAAATGGATATAGGAACACAATGATGTTAAGATTTTCATACATTGTGGGGTATTTACAAGAAACTTCACCAAAACCTGTGAAAATACTGTTCTTTCGGAAATGGCAGCCGCATCACGTGACTTGAAGACAATGCCATCCTTGTCAAAGAAAGAGTCAAACGACAAATTTATTATCAAGTTTTAAAGTCACAAAATAATAGTCCTAATTCAATGGTAGAAATAAGTAGAACTAATTATTGATTAACAAGAACTACTTAGGTGAATATTTGGCAAAGTTTCGTGACTAGTTGGCAACTTGAATTCAATCAACGCGGATATAATACCTTAAGGGACTGCGTATCGGTTAACAGTAGGTCAGTTCTCGTAAGAATGAGATATCCTTCAACAGTATGTTCTGCGCATTTCATCTCAATTCCCGCACAGCATGGTAACCGTTCATTTCAACTCATACACACGTGTTTCCGGAGAGTAAATTAGTTTATTGTCTTCCATGGGGTAATACGCAGTTTGTACTGCTTTTTTCACAAATTTATTATTATTATCAGCATAGATTACAAAGCTGCCAAGACTGCAAATGACCACATAGACAAATTCATTCTCCTGTTTCACCAATGGCGTTCACCTGCGAATCAATGACTTGATTATAAGTTACAACACAAACATTTTATGTTTTAAGAAAATCGTTCTTTACAATGAATCCCCAACTTAACATATCTGGTAATAATTCTGAGCAAAAGAATGAAAATCACTAGTGTCTACGAATTGTAAAAATAGATTCGATGTCATCTCCCATATAGCGTTAGAACATGCCTGAGGTCCGGAGAGTTAGCTCTGGGCGCATTGTACGCCTACAGCATCTGCGAGAACAGGTTCTGGCGTTACCGCAAAACACACGTCCGTCCTTCAACTGCAACCACAACGACCGTTGAGCATTTGAAATTCGAAAACCCCTGCGAGTGGGTAGGCGTGCATAAGATGCGTCACGTCCAAGAATCCAGTGGCATGCACGGGGAGTTTGGAATGGTCTACCATTAACTACCAATTAAAAAATATTTCTTGCGCATTTCTTTCCCATGATAATATGAAAACTTTACGTAAAAATGAAGCATTCAAGAAAATTATGATTATTATTTTAATTACTTTTTACACAAATAGATTTAAAACATCATCTCCCTTTCAAAAAAGTATCCAGTAACAATAAGAGTATTAAAGAAGAAAATGAAATGAGCTCACAATTAAAATAAATTCTTCATAAGGACTGTATTTTTTTTCTTAGAGCTTTAGGGCTCGTCAAGGTCATTGGACTATACTTAGCCCTTAGAACCGTACTAATGTATGTTAATAGTGGTATATAAAATGTACTCATCACTACAATTAATTAGACAAGATCAAAATATTTGCTCGTTACCATTCTAAACAACATCGTCGATAACTTAATAATAATAAATTTATTGTCAAAAAAGCAGATACAAACTACGTATGACCAAGTGAAGGACAATAAATTAATTACTCTCCGGAATCAAGCAAGGATTCATCCCATCAATTCCGATCAAGAGCCCGAAGGCAGATGTGGATTGGTTTTCATAAAAAAAGCAAATTAAATGCGCGAGTTTTTTTATACCAGTTCATCATTTGGCATGGCTTGACATCTTTGTGGGTGTCACACACATCTACAGGTATCATTGAATAATATTCTTATCTCCAGACCAATATTTTTCAACTGCAAATTTTCGAGCGGTTCCAATTATACTCAAATCGAAGGGTACCTCCCAGTGCTTACTAAACTCTATTTGAATATTCTCGCCACATTTTTCAATAGAACTCAACACTTCAAGAAAATTATAAATTATTACTTATCAATTCTTTAACGGGCTGATCAGTGTACTATAATAAATAAATAATGTCCATGCAAAGTATTTACCAGTTGCATAAAACATTCTAAGAAAATATGGAAATAACTATTTTTTTAAAAATATGTTCACATCTATTAAATTGATTTAACATGGCGTATACGGGATCTATGGTCGATGAATTTCATACCAAAAGTTATGAACGTGAGTCTACTATATTATTGATGTAATGTGTAGTGTTACAATTCCACACATTGTCATTCGGTATATAAATACAGTTTCATTCTTCCAAATAAATTAATCACACTCGTTTTCCTCTACTTCACTACACAAATAAACATAATTTGACTGGTTTATCAGAGGAGTATATGAGTTTTGAAACATTTGAAATGGAGATGCTAACCAATAAAAATACATGAGAGCTTTAAAAATTCTGTAACCACATTGATCCCCGTATTCTTAGCAAAGCTCAATAAAACGTCAATTTGAACATTTTTGAAACAAACGAGGTACGTGGTCATAAAACACCTTGGCGAAGGAGTAAGGTGGTACCCCATTGAAAGGGACATGGTTGGGAAACAGAGGGTGCCATGCTGGCAGGCAGGTGGGCGATTGTCACGCGCTGGTGGTGCCAGTCTTCCTCCTGAGCGGTAGCCGAATTCATCGAGACCTACACAACCTTCCATTACTCACACACTATAAATACAAACTTCAATCATTCTTTTATCCATAAATTTCTGTTGTCACACCTTAAAACAACCACATCTATGAAAATACTCTGATTTTATGAACAATTTATTTATTTCATATCAGTTTATAATTTTAAACAGTATTAATGGCCCCGCTTTTGTCACTTCTCATTCGTTTGTCAGTCGACAATTGTTACTATTCAGGTTTTATTTAAACCAATTTCGAGCAAATAGTAAAAATAGAAAAAGAGGTGTAGAAACAACCTCTGTCATCGAATATGAATGTTATTTCTGTCAATACCTCCCCATCCCAAGAACAAAAGCATCATGTTTTCGAGAGTCATGTGAGACAACGACGGAAATGTTTTTATGTGAAAATTATTTCAAGGAAAACCTGTTTATTTAAATTTCGTGGTTCTTCAGTCACCCTATGTAGAGAAATTTGTTTTTTATTCTACTTATGTTATTTCTGTGAACCGCACTAACTTGTCTGTCATATGCATCTATTTAAAATCGTTCAATATAAGTAGTTTTGACAAAAGACGCACTTAGTAATTTGCAGTCGTGACTAGTATTATAAATTTTTTTTTTAATCTACATTCTTAATAAAATAACCTTACGCTGGATCATGAACCACGGGCTGCTCACCCAAAAAAACTTAATTATTTGTCGTATTACCTTTTTTTTCTTTTACAAATTCTATTAAATGTACGAACAAAGTTTCGAGGCGTATTATTGTAATGTAAGTATCTAATTTCGAGCAATTGATAGAAGCTTATTGTAAACCACATCGATTTTTTTTTCTCTGGAAAATGTGACGGTTGGATTTGAAATTTTCGTTTGAGATACAACAACATGACATTTGCGGTCGGCTTAAAGAAAGAAGGGATACGTCCAAAATTGAGAAAACGAGTTTCTTGGGGGAAAACGTCCAAAATTAAGAAATTTCGTTCTTTGGCAACGATTTTACAGCTACGAGAAGAAAAAGTGTAAGAAATATATTTAGCTCAACAGTTTAATCAAATTATTTCATAACTTTTTGCTTGAGAAAAACAGACAAACAAATTTTTTTTTTAAACTTAACACATTGCCAAAGAAAATAAACCAAACATTTTCCACGAATTGGGACTCAACACCTTTGCCACGCCTACCAACGACAAGACAAGAAACGTTCAATAATAATAAGACAACTTATACTTTCTAGCTAAATCGCGTTGTATGCAAAAGCAGAGACACTCCGTGAAGCCGAAAACTCTTCTTCACGACCTCGGCACACGGCCAGGACGTCAGGCTGCTCGCGTCGCGTCGCGTCGGTGCGGCGTCGTGTGACTTGGGTCGCCTGACCACTCGCCTTGTCTCCAACCCCCACCCTACCCTCCACTCCTTGCGGTCGCTCGTGACAGAGAGAGAACATAGCAACGTCGCACCCCCGCACCCCCTTCAAACACCAACAGAAGGTCCACCAGAATGCCTCCTCTGCTGCAGACGGGCAAAGTTCCAATGTCACTGACGGCGCATTTGTCCTTCGAACACAGGAAAAGGAGACTACAAAAGGAAAGAAGCCAAATTAATGGCCATTAAATGCGAATAGAAAAGGGATTTAATTTCGCTAACTTATCATTTCTTCCGAATTATAGTTCAACTGCGACATATTTATTGGACTACTTCTCGACTAACGACTGTGATACACACATAAATGTTAACATGTACTATTATAAAACGAAGAATAAAATAAAAAGAATAGAAAATTGTTTGGCAATTCCATTTTCATGGAAGTGCCAAAATACATAGGAAAATGAACGAACAATAAAAAGAAAACACCCTAAAAATGAGAAATAATATACATGAGAAAGTAAACTTTCACTGTGCAAGAGCTAATTTAAAATACAAACACATTTATAAATTACGCATAAAATTTAATTACGCATAATTAAATATAATTAATAGTTGATGATACAATAAATTATTCAAACAAAATCGAGAATAATTCCAATATTGTAATAGGCAAATTAAGGGAAGTGCAATAATCTAACCTTTGAAACAAATCAACAAAATAGATGCGGCTACGTAAATTAATAATAATTGCAAAGTGCAAATTTTGTTTTGCTCTGTGTCCTATGTATAACGAAGAAAAGGAAAACAGACTATATTTTGCCCAAACTACCTTAGAGACAATTACTAGTCAGTAGAGAATTAACCTTCTAGCCTTCCATTTTGCTTATTAAGATGTAATAGAAACATTCATTTTTGGAGAAATACAAATACTTCGTGAAATACTTTCTTTGAACAAAGAAAGAAGGATCAAAATCAACAGAGCAGATCTAAAATAAAGTGGGTTTATAACCTCCCAATTAGACACAGGGAGGAATTCTCAACAGCTGCTCCGGGCGCTTCAATTCCACATCTAAATTAGATATTTTATTGAATCGGAGTCGTTTGAGCTACAGATGCATTCACATAAACGACGAGACCAAACTTTTTCGTGATCTACGTCTTTCAAAAACAGACATTTGTCAATATCTCGAAATCGACCTATCATCGTCACTAGAATAATTCTTGTGATCCCTGCCGGCCAGAGGGTAAAAAACATTCAAATTAACCGTGCACAAAGCAAATTTCAAAGTTCTCATTTCAGCAGATTAATAGAAGTTGTAAAAATGGGAAGTTTATTTCATACAGCACAAGGCCACCGATATCCATGCTTCGAAAGCAGAAGATATCGGTGAAGCTACTCACTACCTGGAATTTCCTCTGAGATTGCGAAAATCGGCAACGTCGCCAACTCATCTACATCGTAGCTCCCTTCCTAAGTTTAGAACTACTTTCTCTTTCCCGCATCCGTTGCTTGAAGGGGTTTTGCCCTCTTGTGCAAACGAAATGATGAAAGGTAGCGAATTCCGTTCTCAAAATACAATATAATATAAGACCTCATGCTCAAATAGTGGTATCTCATCCTTTTTTGTTTCTTTACTCCTCAATACAGCAGTAGAACGCTATATTACAATCCAAAAGGAATACTTAATTTACTAAAAATGTCTGTTTTCAAAATTGTGCTTATCAAGATACAGTGTCATTCCTACGTGGTGTAACGTGTGATAATAATATTATTACAATGTTTGAGTGTTTATACTATTCTGTCTTCTATGGTGATTTCATTAGAATGTCTAAATACAAGATTGGATGTTCTAATGACCAGATCCTTATTAACGTTCTTAAAGAAAAAAATGACGCAGGCAAATCACTATGCTCAGGTATTTATGAGTAATTATGAGATACATTACCTTCTCTACGATTGCTCTTGGATTGATAAGCAATTTAAATGAAATTCACTACAGAAAAAAAGTACCACCTACTAGATAGTTTTCTTAGCACATATTCCCCAAGCACCAAAGGATGTATTCGGTCGATGGAAAGTAGAAGTATGGATTTAGCACTTGTCTAGAAAGCTAATAGCTCGGAATAATAGAACAATAGCTCTAATTGTCACCTCTATTCCCATCCGATTTTAGACCTTCAACTTCCATTAACATGGATAGCCTACAGTCACGCTTATGCTTCACAGTGTTAAATTGCTTCTTGCCCGCTTCTCAGTGAAGTTCTTGAGTGTGAAGTAGCGTGTTTGACTCACAAAAACACGTAAGTGCGACACAGTTCCGATTAACATGTCCTTAGATATTGCATTAAAGTAACATTCCACGACATGTAATTCTCCTAAAATTAAGTTAGGAGAAAAGGTATATAATTAATGATGAGATATTTGGGTAATCAGTAAAGTAATTTGAGGAAACGTGAAACCTAAAAAGGAATAATAAACGAACAAGCTAGCTAATCTTTACCAATTCTATTAATAATAAACTTTATTGTCAAGAAAGCAGTTACAACCTCCATATGTCCATGTGGAGGACAAATTAATTTACTCTCCTGAAGCAAGCAAGGGGCCATCCCATCAATTCCGATCAAGGGCCCTAAGGCAGAGGCGGATTTAACGCATTTCATATATGTTTTTCATACATTTATGGTTTTCATATATATGGTTATATTATGGTTTTTACGCTCCACACAATGAAAACAAAAGTTCCGAGTTGGCAAAACATCAAGTAATTAAAATTTACCAGTAACCCGTACATTATTAGAATATCAATGAAATATAATGGACTCTTTACATAAGTTAAATACACGAAAGTCAGATCGGAATACTTCTCGTCATAGAGGTGATGATACAATCCAAAGAACTGTATTTCCTATCCTCACATCCAAGAGTCAGCTTTCACTGCACTCGGTTGCCCTTCCACATAGCAAGAAATACCCCCACCATCCAGACCCCCAACAGCCACACAGCGCAGGCCAGAACACATCTGCCCAAGAAGCACACCACAGCAAGTGGGTCATCGCCCCACACACTCCAGGAGACGAGTCTTCAATTCATCTAACGTCACAAGTGTCAACGAGGCGGTCTGCAAGCGATAGCAGGAACGCACTGCACCTCAAGCGATGCGGCATAGAGTCTGAAAAGTTCGTTGAAAAGGAAAAACTGCTATGTTATAGCTCTACGCATTGACTGGTTTAAAACTCTTCTCAATAGAATAAATACCCGCATTCAAAAAATATTTATTAATGCTACTTTCTTAAGTTCTTGTCAGATCAGTACCAGTATCTGGTTACTTTACTAGTTAGCATTACTTCACACAGTTACAGTTAATAAAGTACCACTTCCTTTACTATATTTATATTATCATCAAGATCAATTTTAATTTCAGTATAATATTAGAGCACATAAATTTACTTTACATCATAAACTACATCAAATCACTATTAACACACCCTCAGTAGTTAAAACAAAGAAAACCGGTTTTAGCCAAAAATAGATTCAGATTTTAAAAAGTACTTGTAAGAAAAAACCCAACTCGTAGGCTCTTCTTACAATACAAACAAAAATAATGGGCGACAGTTACGGGTCTCACGCATACTCGGAAATATACTAGTTGCAGGTGGGGTTCATTGCATTTCATTCATCCCTTTGTCAAATGACACAGCATCCGGAAATCAGCAAGGCCGAGGGTTGGCGAAAAAGCACCTGCTGCCTACCGCTACCAACTAGTTTCCAGTACTACCAAACGACACGTTTTGCTTAACAAAGCGGAGGTACTTAACCACTTGCTGTAAAAGCTAGAAAACGTTTACTCGGTGGCATGAGAATCATTTGCGTAGTACTCGATACTCTGATAAAGTTTGTTTAGGAGTAACTCATTGAAACGTCCCAGTGTAAACATAGTCCATCTGCAAAATAATAATTTTTGCCAAATCAAAAATAAGAGTTTTCTATCATTTGATCCAAAACTCGCGTTTTAAAACCTAATTATTACCATTATACTAAAAAAAACGTAAGAAATTTATTACTGACAACCGTGCGTAATAAATATCATAAAAAATAACTAAAGAATCAATAAACCTCCTTACCAAGTCTATTTTATGTCCTGCTTCTTCAAAACGTATGCTAAAAATAAAAATTTCATGTATAAATGGTTTTCCAAGGACATTTCATTGGTTATTCGTGTCACCTCCCCCAACGAACGCAGAGTTTACACAGGACCTCGAATGACCTTTGGCGCACCTCAGAATCAAGGGTACACCCTTCCAAGACTCTTGAATACCAGTAAGGACCTGATATCCGTCAACCGTCGGAGCTTTAATACACTCCCTATGTAATACGTCCGCTCCGTATTCCAAAGAAGAGCGAGGCAGCGACGCTTGGCTCCGTACTGCTTGCAATTAGAGCGCCAGTTATAATGAGGAAGGCAGAGGATTGCGCAGTAGAACTCGAGAGGTCAATGCGATTACGCCACCGAACACGCGTGATCGACTGTCTCGATCTCTTCCGCAAGGCGCGTGACTTTCACGGCCCACTCGCCGTTACTCTTCGCATACACGACTCTTTATTACACGAAATTCCCCCAGATGATATTCCAATAATGCGAACGAAAACACCTCCCCGGAGATAAATTTGTAATGGGAAACATCATTGCGAGAGACAATTTCACATGTTTTTATTAGAGACCAATGAAAATGCAAATGCTGACTCGATAGCAGGTAGAATGAGTTTGGAGTCGGCAGATATCGAAGTACTCTCCATACACGATTTAGAAAATAAGGCAATACTACCCTATCCTGATAATGATTTTATAAGCGATATAAAGTACTTTTACAAATGTTGTTTATGTCGATGGACACGATTTTTTTATGGTAATCAGATATATAGGATACAAAGTAAGTTAGAAGGGGTTATTAAGGCATACGTAATGGAAAGTATCAGTGGCTTACCATTTCTTAATATTTATTCAATAGTAACTATATCCTTTCCGTAGCTGGAAACAACTGCTCTGAAATGAGTCACAACTACAATAACATGGAATTGCTCGAACATTCTCGGTAGAGATTAGAAACAACAATATCACCACCAGTACAATTGTTCAGTTCACAACCTTAATGTGTTTCTAGTATAAAATGACATTATCTCAATGTGTTGGCAAGAACCAACGATGTCGATAAATATAGATTACTAACGAAAGCAAAAAAAAAAAAAAAAAAAANAATGTAAGGTGCTATTACTCCATCACGTTAACTCTGGTCGTAAAACGCAAGAGTTGCTTTCACACAATTACGGAAAATACTTCAGATAAGATGGCAGTAAAAATGTTACATTAATAGGCAGTTCATAGCTAAGTATATACATCACTAATACAATGAGAAAAAGAGCGAAAATTATACCCAATAAAGAGTGTTAATGATAAATAATCCGCATAATCATTACAGAACACTGCAAATATATCGAACTTATTCGAAGAAAAAAAAAAAACGAACGGCACATTAAGAAAATGGCTATTTGCAGAGTACATGCATAATGCAGACGAGGGCTTCTCAAATCCGCGTCCATTTGTCGCGCTTATCGTAGCATCTAAGAAGAACGTTTGGTTACGAAAGGCGTGTAGGCCTCTAATCCGATAGAACGTAGTTCTGCCAGTGAAGCAGCGCACGGCAATCAGGAATTACAGATGAGCAGCGTTTGCATTGCAAACGAACGAGAACTAGGAACGCCAGCCGCGGACACCACCAGCAGCCACCCAAGCAGAGGTTGGCTTCATGGGTAGTCACTATCACAGGAACGCACACCTTTCCACCGGACATAAGCGGGAGGTAGCATAACTGAGGAGGAAGTTCAGCGAAGGCTTATCTAGATTTTGGGAGGGGAGGAGATAGTTCGAAAAGGCAGAAAAAACTCTGATATAATATTGCTAAAAGTAGGGGAGAAAATGCTTAATGAAGTTGGTATGATAAACGTACCTCGTCTTACTACATTATATTTATACTTTTACTAACTTTTTCAATTATAGGATTCCACGATAACCAAGTGATGAACGTTATCTCAACTTACGGATATTTACAACTTAAATTCGAGTTTTAAAATATAATTAAATAACTGTTCTTCCTATACACACGATTTTGACAATGTCTATAAAAATTGGCTTCTTGATCTAAAAGTACATAATTTGTAGAGTCTTAAACAAACTTTCCACGAGGAGTACTGAAATTAAATAAGCATTTTCGTTAGAAAAGGAACATTAAAGAGTAAAAATTAATAATATTGTTCAGTTGATTCGAATGAACGCTAAGAATATGATTAAGTCATTAAAAGAATTTTCACTTACGAACATGTTACAAAAGCATATACTATATACTGAAGTCATAGGTAGTATTAGTCACTAGGTTAATAATATGTCCATGGAAGAAGAGCACACATCCTTAAAACATCAGCAACGTTTTGAGACACTTCATATGTTCAACAAAACAATACTTCTAGAGCAATTCAAAAGAACTATTATTCATTGAGGATTTTTTTTTCAAGCGGAAAATTTCAGGACTATAATATGACACTGATTAGTATGTTAGTGATAGGTTATGATAGTAACTCCATAGGTAATTCCCATATGGCACAAAATACGTTTCAGGAATGAAATAAATAATAACAGTTTCTGGTTCATGGCAACTTCACTCAGCATTCAGTATCACAAGAAACCATTCACAATCCAAAGCAAAAAATAAAAATTGTGATAAGATCCTGAGGAACTCTCTGTGGGTGACTTACTCCAAAAGAGTTCTAGCAACTTTTCCTTCTAAATATTTAAATTCAAACCAACTATGCATCATATATTTATCTACACCAACTAACTATAAGATAATGATTTAACTCCGTGGTAGGATAATATTTAAATATACTGCAGTTATGTAATGAATTTTTAAATTATTTCGTCGATAGTTGTGTACGACACAAATTTAAAGATCTTAATTATTCAAAATGACGTAAAATCTGTATTCCAGAGAGAACTCACAATATTCTCGCGTTGTATCGCTCCGGATCGCTAGAAAAACGAACTTACGCGTTCTACAAAGTAATTCCGACGGATTACAGTGTCAGGTTTCATAAATGAGAAACTCTTATCTCTCCACACTAATTCCGTCACACATGTTTATCGAGTACGTTATCAGGAGCGGAGAGACAGGTATCAGTGGAACTTGGAAGGGAAAAAAATGCTATTTTTTTACAAAACTAAAAGCGGATCTTTTCATACACAATATATCACTGTCTCAATATTAATAATAATGAAATTTACTTCAAATTAGTTGTTCTGCTTTTATTTCACAAACTTGTATAAATGAGTGAAACGTTATCGTACGGAGAGTGAAGTTCAACGCTGGTTGTTTTGTTCATTAAAAAGTCTAAGTAAATGTGAGCTACCAGAAATAAAATTGCACAGCATTCTCACAACACTTCATCAAATATGATAAAGAACCAGGCAACAAAAAATCTGATGTTCAGAACCGCACATACAGGACCCTCTCCCTACCTTGTCCCAGAGCGCAATCGCAGGCAGACGGCGCACATGGACGCTCCGGATCGACGCTCGAGAGCGACACAGAGAAAATGCAACGACAGACGACGCCACGGTGCCTGTCACGACAGCAACTGCAGGCTCAACACCGCAGTCACCCTGCGATCGCTCCCCGACATGAGCCCTAACGTCACGACATCGTTACCCACCGACCAGCTTCCGGCGACAGGTGCGGGTGAACGGAAGTGACGCAGAGCGGAGGTCGGTGAAGCTCTCCAGGTGTAATACGATGAGCATTCTTCGCCACAAACGAGAATAATGCATTCTCCTAACGCACAAACAGATCGTCTGAATTGGCTAATGGAGATCAATGAGTCGAAACGAATGTCAGCTAAGGCACTATAAGACTGAGAATACCTATTCTTAGTGTCAGCGCATACAATGATTCACCAGGGAGACTACGGACACGATAGCCTACCACACACGGGCGGGAAAACTGATGACACTGAAATGGGTTGAGCCTGACAACGGGAAAATTTGTGAGTCAGTGAGCACAGCACATGCCCAGCCTCTTCCCCAGCCTGGACCGCAATGGATAAGATTACCACATATTTAAGTTTTCTCGATGTTCCCAGCCTGTCGTTTCAATCGACGGATTCATCTTCAGCTGTGTTCAACTGTTTCAGATGAAATTTGGTTCATAGGCTATAAAGAGAAAAGAAAAAAACCCCGCCGTATTTACCCTTCGATAGTCCCTCGTGTGCGTGGTCACAGACAGACCAGTCCCACCACGGATTGACTCTTCACAAGAAATGAATGTCCCGTCCCGTCGCACCAATATGCTTGTTCCTGTATGCTTGTCTAATTGAGACACTGGACCCCATGCCGAGAGACCTGGTCTAATACTTGAAAATAAGAAGCGATCTGTGAGATCAGCCTAAAAGCGGGGGAAGAAGAAAGAGGGGGGAGCAGCTCAAAAGACAGCGAAAGGGCATCGAGTGAATATTCAAGGATTGAACCATACGAATGAAGTGTATAATTAGAAACAAAATAAATAAGTGTAAAGAAAATTTATGTCTAAATATTTAGGATACAAATAACACGCCATTTAGCTGAAATGAACAAGCAATAAATTATGTACTTTACTACTGATAATATTTGTATACTAAAATTTTACAACTATTTCGTGTGACACGTTATTCGTACAGTTTACTCAGATAAGCATCGTCTCATGATTCACGGCGGTAGAATTTGCTAACTGCCCGTATCTTATCAGTCACACTCCTCAAAGCGATTACGAAGAGAAAGAGGTCAACATATTTTGATCGTGCATAGAGTTACTGTTCTTGTAATTAAATATGCAAATCTGCGCACATGATCTGCCCATGTTAATACATTATTCTCAAAGTGGAGAACGCTGAAGGATAAAAGCAAAAGAAATCAAACACGAATAGAAAAGGAATCAACACTAGAGCATGGGAGGTTGCGACGGCAAAATGGTGAGGGTGTTTGACGAGGCGACAGCAGCTGAACACACCCTCACTTGTTCACACCTCGAAGGGCACGACACAATGGCAAGCGCGGGGTTCTACGCCTCTCCTCCCACACTCCGAGGATCTGCCACCTTGAAACTGCACTCCGAGCTCGCAGTTCAGAAGCGAAGAGCGCCAGCGCCCATAAGCTGTTTCAGAGACAAAGTGACTCACTACAATAAGCCTTGAAAAATAAATAAACCGTTTTGTCACATCAAGATTACAAAATTGGATACATTTGAAATATTTCTGCTAGCAATGGGAGAAATATGTATATAATATAATGCCGATTTCACGTCGATTACTTTTAATCAGGAACATGTAAACCTTGTAAATGAAAAATTAAACTCTACGGAGTACTTTAAAAAATATAGAAAACTCTTCAACGAATTATTAATGCGACTATTTATTTGTGCACGTCAATAACCTTCATAACGTACAAAGTTTGTAGAAGACGTTCTTAGCCGAAGAGATTGGAATGCATTTAAATAATAATGAGATCAGTTCAGGTTTAAAGGAAAACCCCGCAATTCGAAAACACACACATATGGGTCTTTTTGAAGGTTTTCCAGAAATAACTGTTTTGATTATGACCTGGCTTTCGATCAAATTTAATATGAAATTATACTTTTGCTGAGTCTAAAAACCTCTTCAATTTTTACAATTTACTTCATTCGTTGTAAAGTAGTAATTGGATACTAAATTCTTCAATAATATACACGCATTCACACAATATAAAAGTCACGATTGAAAAGTATCATTACTCGAAAAGCATTTCCAATACTCTATTTGTTTATATGTATATTATATGTATACATAAACCATGCCATTAAACCTTGAAGGCGATACAATGCAATGAGAATCTTTTGCTACTTAGTAGTACGTTAATAAACTAATTAGACAAGAATGACTCGTAGTCGGAAATGAAGTAACCCACCTGCTCTGCATTGAACAGGAAGGATACGATGGAAATATCCAAGCTCTGCAAAAAAGCAAAAGCTTCCCACTTCCCTGGGAACGAACGAGGGCATTCATCACGAGGCGGTCCATTCAACTCTGACCTTGTCCGCCACGACTGTTACCAACATGAGAAACACAATAATACGACGAGCGGCGTTGCTGCCGCTGAAGAACTTGCACTACACAGTTAACAGCGTCAAGCCGTTCCCACCGACAGGTCTCTGACCTCCACACTTTATTACAACGGTTGTTTTATGAAATCAAAACATGGGCACTTGACAGGTATTACAACACAATATAAACATGATATTAAATTACATCTGACATATTTACCAGTTAAGAATTAGGCAGCATTTCCATTTTCAGAATTATTTTATATCCTAACATAATATATTTACTGAGTTATATTATATCATAACATTATATTATGTCCTAACAATAATAATATTGCATTATACAGATCAAAATATTATATTTATGAGATCAAAAGATTATATAGATTATTAATAAAGCATTTTCATTTTCAGATGTATGGTACCCTAACGTCTATTACATCTATTGTAACTACAATCAATCAAAATAAAATGTCATTCTCACGACAAATTCTCCTCAGCATACTTATTAGAAATAAAATTCAGGGCATCTACCATGATAAGAACGGATGGCAAATATGCACAACACCATGTAAATGTGCTTCAAATATAAAAACAACTCTTTAAAATGATAATCCAGCAAGCTTGATAATTGCTAATTTTTACGATTTAGGTCAGGCGGAAAGGAAAATGTCTTAACCAAAGCAACTTTCCTGAGATCGCTTCAACACACAATTGCACCGTAATCATACCCTGTAATGCGACACTGCTCACAGCTGATTCACTAGCCAAACACGCATTTTTCGAGCACGACTTCCCTGACCTACTAAGCTAAGGAAACAGGAAGCATTCCACGATTGATCGACTAAGCAATTCATTCGATAGCAAAATATGCAGCGGAAACAATAGAAATTTGAAATCAAAATTCACCGAATTAATGCAGAAAGAAGAACTTCTCACATGAAACAATGTTTAAAGAGAAACAGAGGCTGCATTAAAATCTTATACTTCTAAGAATTATCTTTTAGACAAAACGAAATTTAATTCATGAAGATTGCGTGGATGAACTCGAGTAGTTTAACATGGATGTTTAGTTCAATGGAAAATTAATAAACTTTATGGTCAATAAAAGCAATTGCAAACTGCGTATGACCTCGTGAGGGATAGTAAACTAAGTTAATTTCAGGAAACAAGCAAGAGACCATCCCATCAATTCCGGTCAAGGGCCCAAGGGCAGTAGCGGATTAAATATTTATAAAATAAATTATATTAGCGGATTATATATTTATAAAATAAATACGTAGTTATCCATTTATTATTCCAAATTTTTTTTTAGATACTATGTGCAGTAAAAATTCGAGATTAATAAAACAAATGTATTAATGACATTCCCGCCCATGGAAAATACGCCACTACTCGAAGAAAATCGGAGAAAAAACCGGGTCAGGATGAGAAAATCTTATGTTAACTAAATTGAATTTACTAAAAACACTTTTACATAAGATCGATTTTTTTCTGATTTCGTTTTGAACACTATCGGAGCAAGCTAATTCAGAAAATATGCAGCTATTGCCCGACTACTAAGGGGTGGGTATGAATGAATAAGAAGATAAGAATGCATCTCTCTCTAAATAAAGAATAGGCTGCATTTTTAAGCCCTATATTGAATAGTACATCTAATGAAGACAGACTAGCATTTGCAGAAACCGGGTACGCCAGCAATGTAAAATATTGGAATTCAAAGAATATACACTAAAAGATAAAATCTGGATTATATTTATACACCAGGAATTAGGAAGGATATGATTAACGTTCACAGAATAACACAGAACTGTTTAAACTCACCGTATCCAAATTGAACAGGCTAGACACTTTCTTGATGAATCCGTCCTGTTGGCGGCGTTTTCTTCGGCTCGTCATTTTTAATCCCTTTGATGTACACAAAAAACACTAGCACCAACACAAAACACTATTTTCACTAGTTTTCTTGCACGTTACAAACAGTACATTACGTCACTTGGTCTACACACTGGACATCCCTCACACGATCATAGCCATTCCAATTATAAAGAAGTCAATTCCATGCAATTGTAACATTTACGAAAAAAATACGTAGATCTGTCTATTGAATGAATAAATTCACTAATAAATAAAACTATTTAATAATTATTTTATAACACGAATGAGCAGAAATATAAGACAAACCACTCAGTAAAATTTCAGAAATGTTCCAAAATTTAAAAAAACAATTCTTAACAACTGAATTGTATTTCAAGTTACGAATGGAAAATAAAATAACATGCTCCACACATGAAATAATATTTGTGGATGTGAAACAAAGTTACCAAGAAATTGTGAGGGGTATCGGACGGTTTGCAGTCACAAATTTATGCAAGACTTTAATTTTTTGATACCAATAATACCTCGCATAAATTGTAAAACATACTAGTCGTAATAAAATTCGTGTTAAGAAGTTGTGGTTATGTTCAATTTCGAATATCACCAATCAACGTCACTTTAAGTAGAAACACTCGAACACAAAAAAATACGTGAAATAACTAATCAAATCCACGATAAAACCGAATTCCACACCAACTCACAACAGCACCTCGGCACGAACAAGAGCAACTATGCATTCAGAACACTTCTTGGTGCAATCTTCCTCATGTTTCCTTAGTTGTTACAAGGTCAAACGCGAGTCACCTCGCTCCGGGCGCCCAGCCCGCCACAATGACTTCCGACAGAATATCACAACACACATTGGAACACATTCATACTAGTATAAACTTCACTATTCCTCTTCTCTCGATCTAAGCTGCCTACATCAACACAGTTCGGTTTAAAACATGGCCAACTACTTGTTGCTTACGTTGCCAGACGTTGCTTTCGTCATCAAGTGAAGCCGGCACTTGTAGCGGTCACCCGAAGAGAAGCGGAAAACTGCGAGATAACACGAATGAGCACGAGGCAAACGATTATACTATTCGTCCTACAGATATCGGTTCCCATCGAAGAGGCTGTCAGTGAAGTCAAATCAGGAGCAGAAACGAACGCATGAGGAAGAAGAAATAATTAACATTTATACGTTTCAGTTTGTTTTAAATACCCACCCACTTATCTTTATCATCTTCATATTTACGTTTGGAAACTCTGAACTTCAATGTATATTTTGCCTGTTACTCTTAAGCAGTGGTCTATATCAATTCTTGGTTACTTTACATTCGTTTACTTAACAAGTTTATTCCATTTAAATGTGAATCTCATGTACTAAAATGTGAATCTCATTTATAAATTTATCGTTGTAATTATTTTCCATGAAAAATATTCGTGAAACAAAGAAATACAATTCTCAAAAATTATCTTTTACTATAATATTTGCTTTTAATAATTAAGAAATTATTGGTGTATATTGAGTAGCTAATATTGAATATTAAATTTTATAATCTGTAAATGGACTTAAACCGATTCAACCATCATGAAATAACAATATAATTATTACACGTCTTGTAAGATATTCTAACTACATTGTGGGCCTTAAAACAACAGTGGTAGGATCTTCGATAAACACACACAGCGGTTGAGGGATAGAGCGAGGTGACAATTCATTTATCACATCTTCATCCCGAAGGACAGGAAGTTGTTCAAAGGGGAGAAAATTGTACTAATGATATAAAATGAATTTTTTTTTAAAACAGAAACGTTACGAAAGGATGAAATAATTTTATAGCACAAATGTGGTCTGCACCACTAGCGGATCTAGACCGTAACCAGGCAGCATTTGTTTAAATAAATTTATTGTCAAAAAACAGTACAGACTGCGTATGACCACATGGAGGACAATAAACTAATTTACTCTCCGGAAGCAAGCAAGGGACCATCCCATCAATTCCGATCAAGGGCCCAAAGGCAAAAGCGGATTCAAAAATTTCAGCAAAAGTTCCTAGATAAGATAAAAAGTTAGCTGCGAGTTATAATACATATATAATGTCAATATGTTTGTAAATTTACATGTACAAGTTATTATCGAACTATAGATTATTCTGAGTATAGTGTTTAAAAATCATAAGAGTTGAAAAAACACTAAATTCACGATTTATTGTTACAATAAACACGCCCCTAGACAAAGCCTAGAAACTTATGATTTTAAACTTATGATTTTTCAAAACAAATTTCATAAATATTACCTTCAAATAAAATGCATGAAATAAGTAATAAACAATTAACAACCTGGTATTATTAATAACAATAACAATTATTTATGAAAGTTATTAACTTGATATTATTAATTTTATTAATATGGTATTACTAGCTAAACCCGGCCACGCTTTGCTGTGGCTCAGTCTGATACGAAATGAATGGGAAAGTAAATAAAAGTAATAAGCAAACAGATTCACCGAAAAGACACATCATTCAATTAAATATCCTGCCTTGCGTTGCTGTGGGTACAATTCAAATATTGCAACTGCATACGTCTTCGCTGTTGATTAATTGTTCTTGACGTTTTTGAGACTATTTTGCTTCTCGTCGTCTTCTCGATTGGTTTCAAATCTTTCTTCCCGCAGATCTGCCAATTCTTCTGCTCGCCTGGGAGAAGTTCTGACTCTTACACGTCCATTTTCTTCTAAACGTTCATCATCAGTGTGAGTTGATCTCCGACGACGTTTTGTGATTGTTTGTCGAGAACTGCGGCCTATGTTCGAACGTGAGCGAGGCATTACACATGAATAAATAATGTGGTACTACGATACCGTGGATACCGTGCAACAATGTGATCTCAACTTAACGGCATTGGTAGTTTAAAAATCTCATCACCCCTAATACCTCTTGGAGTAAAATTAATTTTTTACTATTTCAAGTGTGATATCTACACAATAAGAATATAAAAACACTTTCGTATTCGAATGCAACCTTGTGTTAAAATTTCAAGTCAATCGACCGACTACTTTCCGAGTTTTGCGAAGACAAAGATACGCAGGTTGAATTTTTATATAATATAATAAATTTATTGTCATTGTATATATAAGATTAATATTATTAATCTGATATTATATTTTTAATAACAACAATTATATCTGGTAACCATTTATCTGTCAAGATGCCATTTATCAACTTCAATTTTATCTGTCAAGAGTTCAGGGTCAATAGATCCGCCACTGGTCTACACCATTAATCAGTAGCCCATAATAAATGTGTCATTGTATTCTCGGATTGAATTAATTATTCTGTAATTTCGAATTATCCAATATTATCGCAAATTCTAGAGGTCGTTTAGTTCTACTGAAGGACAATAATTCATAAAAATGAGACTAAACGTTGGTAGACAACTTTACGAAAGTCGTAAAGTTGAATTAATAATTAATTTATCGCGTTGTCTCATTAAAGGAACAATTCAAAACTATACTCAATGATTATAAATGAATGAAAAACTAAAAATATTGTATCAGTCATGTCAGTCCAATGATGTGTTACATTTATAAGTATTAAGAATAAATATTCGATGAACAACACACATTGTATCTGGGAGAAGAGAGTAAATTGATTGTTTTCTGTCGATTTCACAATACTACTCCCAATTTTTCCATAGCACTTCACGATGTGGTTTGCGAAGTAATCAAAGAGTACAATAATGCCCAATTGTCTACACAAATCATCAGTATCCGCAGTTAAGTTGTTACGCAGTTGCAGAAATGTGCAGTTGTTAAGTGTGTCTTAATGTCCGTTGCAACAAGATTCCCGAGATCCTGATATATTTTGAGACTGAAAACGTTTTTCGTTTTTTGTCATGAATCGGGTACCAACACTAAACAATTCAATGAACTTTAATTCAAACTCCCCCCACCGCTCCATTAATTTACGTAAGATTCGTTATTAACATAATAATGGACGTAAAATATTACGGTAAATATTAAACAAATGATTTGTTCAGTGTTCACATTTCGGATCTCCCTCGCCTAACCCCATTCCAATGAATGGTCCATAAGCTACTTTGGCTTGAGATTGGCAATTTGCACGGTTCGGATATCACTCAACCGCAGCTTCCTGCAACGTCTACCACAGACGCTTCCGGCAACAAGTGTCTCTTCGCCAGAAGCATCCGGTACGCCTCTTCAACATCTGACTGTTATCGCACACGCGCGTGACCTTTGCCCACAGATGTCTCGCTTTATGTCACCAGTGGGCGAGAGTAATTAAGCTTTGTTTCGCAATGGTTTTGCTGAATGTGCTGACTTAGGAATAAGTAGTGACTGTGTGTTACGTAAGGCTAGAAACAATTATATAAGATAAGTGGTTGAGAATTGGATTAAAAGGAGAGGCATAGAATGGTAAGTTATGACATAGTTGTTGATATTTATTCACAAACGACGCTTCTATCGTTTTCCTTGTGTGCATGCTAGTAAGTCATCAACTTCAAATTACTTTTCCAGGAATTATCTCTACAATGAACCTTTGGTAAAAGCTTTCTTCTGCATTGTTTCCATGATGTCAAAGAATTGATTGAATTTGGTTTTTTTACTTCATTCAATCAATCAATCAATCAGTTTTGTATATCCATGAAATATTGTTTTGTAATTCAGTTAACTGTCAGTATAATAAATGAGAATTCATTTAGTTTCATTTGTCTTGTATTCATACATTATCACGCCATGAACATAGTACTTGTAATATTAACTGATTAAAACACAAAATCACTATTGCTTATCATATTTTTTACTACCTTCTATAGAGTTTTGTCTGTCGCCGGATCCTGGACCATTTTTTGCTCCGGTTGGCCAGAAAAACTGTACGGGCTGACGCCTCTAAGTAATGATGTAATTTATTATGCAGGAACACTACCACCAAACAATGACGACGAAATTGTACAAATAGGATACAAATCATTAAATTGTAATTGTCTAAGTTATATTATACATTGTGCAAATACGTAACAATTTTAACATAAAATTTAGTTCATTTTAAAAAGGTGCACATCTCTAAAACGTTTTCTTTGAGAGACGAGTGATAAAAGATTTGGCATTTTCTGAAAATTTTCTCCTCAAATACTTCCAATATTACGCAAGGTTTCGCCGCTGGTCCTGTGTCTTCTACGCCAAATCAATGAAAGATACATCTCATAAGTGAACCTTTTTTTGAGAAGACAATATCAATGTTAGATCGAATGAGAGCTCATTCGCATTAATAAGTGCTGACACCAACATTACATTGGATTCGTATATACAGCATAGAAAGAAGCCGAGGGTCTTCTATATTTTATCCTATAATTGAAAATACTTTTGTTCACTTCACCTTTTCATCAAATATGTCCCTTCAAACGTTCTCAGCGAGACGGTGACAAAAGCTTTTTCCCCGCTCCCACGCGATGGCGGTGACCCTATATGATCGCGAAATATGAATATTGATTCCTGTCGCAATCAGTCTATAATCAGATCGAATGTCTAACCCTTTAATGCCACCCTTCGTTTGAAAATAATTGCAATAACATCCATGTTCTCATTACTCCAGCAATCCATTCAAAAACTATTGCCAGAACTCGTAAAGGGGGTAGGTAAAGTTCAAAAACTACTTTCAACTAAGATTAACATTTTAATATTTGGAAGCATTAAATTAGGATACATTAATTATTTTCTAAGACAATACAATGGCACTCAATATCCCTACCTTTGGAAATAGTCACACTTGTCTTGGGTTTACTGTCTCACAGGTTTGAGGTCACAGTTTACAAGATAAACGAGAAAACAGGGGAGAGGTGTCGACACAGATATACAATTTCAATATTGAAGAGAGAGACAACAACAAATCAATGACCTAAAAGAAATAATCATGAATGATAAAACTATGAAAGAGTACGCTTAGTTAACGGAACAATATACGTGTAAACGAATACACTACAGAAAATTGTAGTATTTACTCAATTAAAAGAAGGTAATTTACTAAAAGAAGGTAAATAATTAAAAGAGGTAATTTACTCAATTTGAGATTCTTTTCTTGGAGTGTAGGTTCTATCGCTTCAGGAATCCAAGTCTTTGACGTACCAATTGACATCTCTGTCTAATCAAGTAGCTTTGATAAAATTTAGAAATGTTGATTCGTTACTTCGAAAGTAAGCGCGTCTAAGATCATTCCACGTCCTGAATCGCTCAAACTTTTCTCCCAAGTATTTGCAGTAAATCAATAACAATTTGTATTATATGCGCATCAACGCTTCCATGCAACTCAAAGTCCTGAATGTTGAACGACTTACAAGGAAATTCTTTTTTCGGTTACAAGCGAAATCTATGGACAATAGATTAAACTGCAATTATACAACCTCCTTAAATAAAAATGTACGTTCCAACATATCAAGTGGGTTTCGTGGGATTCGGTCGCACCTGGATCGCACTTATTTTAATATTTATATACAGCATTGCAGGAAAGCAAATGTTATTCTTATTAAGTTGTTTTTCATGGTATCATTGGATGTGTCGATGTGGCTTAGTTCTTTCTCTGCTAATCCACGTTGGCAAAGGTTGAGCCAACAAGTACACGGTATTCCCCAAGTTAACACTTATTACCCTATTTTGTTTGTATTCTATTAAATTCCAGAAAAGTATTGTTCACATTGTCAGCCTTTATTATTCAATCATGTAAGTATCCTACTTCACTCCCGAAAGAGTATTTTAGGACAAATCATCCGATGTTTGTACTCACAAATATCAATTACTTTCAAATGTAAATACGACAACAATAGTACAACCTTCACAAGTTATGATTCATGAAATTGTTACCAATGAGAAAATAGGATAAATATGAGGTCAACTATATATCACTGTGTCGAAAATAAAAGCGGAGGCTGGATGATGTTATGACGGGTGTGATACCAATCCTCTTTATCATCCATCCACACCAATACAAACACAAACTAGCTCTGTTGTTCCTGTATATAAAAAGGTGTTAAAATGATTCGATTTCATATTCATAAGCTGAGAGATTAAATGGACATACATTGTCGGAATCCCTATTTAGAAAAGCTATTGAGGGCATCCTGCATCTCTTAATTTATTCCGTCGGTCGCTTGCAACACAGTAATCGATAACATGCACACATCATCCATGGATGACACTCAATGCTCCGTGAATGACACCTGAGGATTGGATTCCCATTCGGTTGACTAAACTTCTCGAACACTCAAACATTTGGGGTAGCGTGAACCACTTGAACCAGAAAATTAATCCGTAGCGATCCCACTCTGAATGCAGTGAGCTACGACAACAAAGACATTTCATTTGAATACGAATCCTCTGAATTTCAAAGTGCAATGATGTTCTCTCCAAAGTCAGAAGCAAAACGCGGGAACTGTGAAATGAAGATGAATTTTTTCTCATTTATGATCGTTAACATGAAAATGTATTCTGACAAAAAAATAGTCACATTGTTTCGTTTTATTTCCCAAAATATATTCCTTTGTCACATCTCTCTACTCTATTTGGGCAAGTCTTTCACATATTTCTGAATCCAAAATGTAAAAGCAGTTGGAAAGAAATATAATAACTACAAGAAATCGAAAAAATCCTAACAAGTAGCGAAGTACTATTATTTTTATTTAAGGGCGGCGCGTATCATGATTTTAACTTGGGGATCAAAAATTATAAATCCGCCAACGCCGTAGGGTGCTTGATTAGAATTGTTGGTATGGTCCCTTGCTCGCTTCCGGAGAGTCAATTAGTTCATTGTCCCCCACGTGGTCATATGCAATTTGTGGCTGCTTTTTTTTACAGAAAATTTATTATTATTGAAAAAATTTATTGCACACGAGTATTTCCCACCCATTCAATAGTACATTCAGAAGAATCCTTTTTTTTAGAGCGTGCCCCACCAATTAAAACTTATCGCCAAAGGTACTGGGGTTCATGTATTAATTAGTGCATACAGGAGGCAAGTGGGAGTAACACGCTCCAAAATAACATCCCCATGAAAGTTATGATTAAAAAGCGTCCGGAACACGATCAATTATTGCGCAAACGGTTCAGCCGTGATGCGGCCTGATGAGGTCTCAAGTCCCGGAACATATTACGGGTACGCGGTTCGCTAGTCTCATTACAGCAATGGTGGGGGAACCCAGAGGCATGGAGTGGACAGCACGCAGGTCGAGTGGCCAGGGAGAGAGCAGCGTAGGGTAGAGAGGAATAGGCAAACGCTTCTGGGAAGGCGGCGGGTAATGTCATCACAAACGGGATGTAATTAGCACCATTCATCAGCAGAAGTCCACACACTAGAGACTAGGGAGGGAAGGACTTGTGGCGTGGACATCCTGTGTAATGGAGTTTGGTCTCCGGATTACGTTTGAGATCGGGATCTCATTTTACTTATTCTCCATCAGCATCTGGACCAAGTAGCCGGAGCAAGAACTCAAAAGCTCGCTCATTTAGTTCGGTGGTTCTGAAGCTTTTGCCAAAGCACCTCACAAAATTGCGTATGAATATAAATGAATGTCTGCAGATGTCTGATGCGCTCTACGCCAAAACCTTGCAGTACAGTATAAATTTATATAAATATAAATGTATATAAATATAAATTTATTGTCAAAAAAAAGCAGTACAAACTGCGTATGACCACGTGGAGGACAATAAACTAATTTACTCTCCGGAAGCAAGCAAGGGACCATCCCATCAATTCCGATCAAGGGCCTTAGGGCAGAGGCGGATTCAAAAATTTCAGCAAAAATCCATAGATAAGACAAAAAGTTAGCTACGAGTTATAATACTAATAGAATGTCAATATGTTTGTAATTTAACACAAAAAATTTATTTTACATGTACAAATTATTATCGAACGAAAGTTTATTCTGAGTACAGTGTTTAAAAATCATAAGAATTGAAATAACACTAAATTCACAATTTATTGTTACAATAAACACGCCCTTAGTAAAAAACTTAGAGAACCTGTACAAGAAATCCGCCTCTACCCGAAGGAAAACCGGAGAAAAACCCGGGCCAGGATGGGGCTACAGAATAAATGTACACAACCGTGCCAAAGTTGAGTACACATAAAACTAAATTAGTATGAGCCATAAGACACAACAATCATGCAAGAAAATAGGTTTTGAAATTGTTAAACGTGATTTTAAAAGTACTAAAGCAACGGCATGATAAAGTACAAGATGGATTTAACTTTTATTAAACTCAATAAATTCTTTACATTGTAGAAGCACTGGTGCAAGAGGTAGTTTTTAACTGTGGATTTGAAGACATTCAATTTCATAATATCTTTTATAATTTTGGGCAGGGAATTATATAGAACGATTCCCGAATGATATGGTCCTTTTTGGCAAAGAGTGGTTGACACACTAGGACGATAAATATTATTACTATTGAGAGTATTGTGTTCGTGAACGAGACTGTATCGTATGAAGCAAGGGTGGCACTTCAGTAATTCGGTCTTAACAAACACGACCGTTTCATAAATACAAATGCACGGAAGTGTTAAGATATTTAATTCCTTGAATAAAGGTTTACAAGAGTTTCGGGGGTGAGATTTACAAATTATCCGAACTATCCTCTTTCAGTAAAAGCGCATCCTCTATCTTCAGTAAAAGCGCAGATTTAAAAATAATTGTTGCATCTCCTTATATTTATTAGTTTTCATGGTCTCTACGCGGCAAATTAGCAATTTAATGTTCAATTAACGAGAGTGAAAATTCCATACAAAACTTAATCAGCCAACAAATAATACGATTTTCCATTTATCTTTCCTATCTTGTATTTAAAAATAGAATTGAGGGATAATAGAATTTGGAATTTACAGAAGTACAAAGTAAATCCAAGGAGCTTCCCTATGTTGTGACAAGATTTCCGTATTGATAAAGATAGGAAGGTATAAATGAATTTTCCAATAAAATATTTTTTTCGTCCTAATATAATATTGCGTATAATAATGTAAATTCCTTATATACTTTATAAAGTCAATTGATGCATTACTTTTAATAATAATTTATTAAAATATAAAATTACTCCATGTATGCTCCGTGTTGTTTCATTATACGCATTAGAAATATTTTAATCTGTACTCAATCTTGGCTCGTTTGTATACGTCATCTCCGTATCCAGTGTCGGATCTAAGGGGGGGGGGCGATGGAGCGATTCCCCGGGAATTGGCTTGACTTCGTAAAATATGTAAAGACGGGCGTTGAACTCGTTAAATATTTTTCTTTCATTTGATTTAGATTTACAATATCTAGCACCCTGTTCCTACTTATTACCAGAATTTACATTACTTGTCACTACTTATCTTTTCCGTTGCATTCCGCCCCGTATGGTAAAGGATTTTTATATGAAGCGCAATGTTATTCTATACAGGAGCGCATTTCAAACGAACCACGCAAATGCAAGTACAAGACTAAAAGCAAAATAAATGCTTCCACTACCATAAATGTATTTTGTTTCCACGATTAATAAAACGGGCGATTTCTGGGAAGACGAAACTATCGGGGAAGGGGGGAATAGTTGACAAAGTTTGTGGATCCGCCCCTGTCTGTAGACCACGGGTCTTCCTTACGGCACTTCGATGCTAATGACGGGGGAGACCCTTGATTACTCCGGAGTCGGGGTCAATGAGCACAAAGATGATCGTACGCAGTTTTTAACTGCTTTTTTGGTAATTATTACAAGCTAATGTCCACCAGTGAAGTTACGATAAAATATATGTTAAACACTTCGCGAGGGATCGCGTCCGAGCATGGCTTGGCCATGTTTCTATTTACTGTCTTTAAGGATGTGGCCTCTCGCGGTCTCTCGTTCAATTCGCTCACATCGTGCGCATGCCACTGCTACTTTTACGAGCGCTTTTACAGCATCGTCCCACGCAGCGTCACAGACGCGCGTTCGTATGACGAAGCGTAGCAGGAAATAATATCCGTGACTTCACTCCAGTTCGCGATAAGGCACCGCCATTCGGTGCAGCGTTTTCTTGAAGTCGATTCGCTCTAAGTGGCTAGACATGAAGAAAAATAATTCTCTCTCTCCCCGGGTCTCATTAGGTGTAGTCTCACAAGGTTCGAACGTCCCAAGAATTTATTGACTGTTGTATCAACCGTAATGAATATCAATGGTGACTATGGTCAGGGTTTGCATTAAGGGTGATGGGAAGCTAGGGAATATATTCCACTCCAACTTTTTTCCAATTTTACATCTTATGTTTATTTCTCTCTAGGGAAAAATTATTCCGGCTCTCGTGATTGTCAATAATAGTCAAAATGATGCATTAACTTCAACTAATCAGCCAAGAATATTTCATAGAAAACATGTTTATCATTATAATAAGGTACTCTAGAAATCTTAATATTTATAGTAAGAAAGATAACATTTTCAGACTATTCAATTCGGACAAATCAGACCTAACTCGTAAGACCTTTTAAATGTCCCCTCTTCCTGAATATAACGACATTTTCTTGACATTTATTAAGTACTGCATTCAGTGTAGCAAATACAAAATATACATAACACGCGTACACAAAATAATTCAAACTTTTCCCTCAAAAATAAAGACTTGTCTTTCGCTATATTTTATGAGAGTTTACCAAAGAGCTATATTGGTCTTCGTAAGTTTTTGCGTGTTTCATGCAGAGAGAGTATGCAAAGAAAATGCAAATACATTACCAGAAGAGAAGAACGTTAGTCACTGTGATCTCAGTCTTACCTGAAACGAGTACAATTGCTTTTGTAAAAATATTGTCAAGACTAAAGTATTAAGATAATTTTGTAAAAATTAATCTGAAAAATTAAATGTAAAGTTTTTTTGAGTAAAAAGTTAACGCATTAGTGTACTGGAATCACAGAACAGCAATAATGCTTACGCCACATTTTCACGGAAATAAGCGACAGAGGCCACTTGTTTACGAGTAAATTACTATCGAATATACGTTCAAATATTACATATTTAAAAACTGCATTAGCTATGTTTTGGCTGGCATAACATTTAGGAGATTATCGGCAACTAGAATACCCGACACAACTTCGCCCGGGAGTTTATTTTGTTGTTTTACCTCTAACATTCTCCATCGTAATTTAATATGGAGAAAAATAGCATGTTATTTATTCGTGAGATTTAGTGAAAATTCGATTAAATAGTAAACATTTAACCGTAATTAACCCCATTTAAAACGGAATTTCGAAAAATCGTTTCTCTATAAACAATGGGAACATCGTCTCCAAATTTCAAGTTCCCATCTTGAATAATGTTCTCTTTGCATTGATGGACCAGACAGGATAACGAACCAAACTTTTACGATCCTTTACACTCATTTAGAAGTTAAATATCGGGCATTCCAGAAACAATTTTAGGAATTTGATTTAGCAACGTTTACTTAAGAAAACCGACATGATGTAACAACTAGATCGAGAGATATAACAAAATAATGTACAATGCCACTAGCATGAACGACGGTAACCTAAAATCACTTTTACCTCTTCCCGCCCATAAAAATAAAATATTGGATAACCCGTAAACGAGCTTTTATAATTGAATTAACAACGTATACATACAGAAACCGAAACGATATCACAATTGGTTCGTAAAGTATAACAAAAATTCGAAAAATCACATTTCATCCTAAATTACCACTTTGAAATCGGAAATCAGAAATAGATTTAAGTAAATACCCATAGTCACGACAATGTCAATACGAGTCACAATGCACTCTCATGGTAGTATGCCCAGGAAATCTTCACACGGATTCATAGTAGTTGTCTAATTGAATAATTTCATTTGTTCTTACGCCGTATCACGCAGTAATCTGTTACGGTCCCAGTTGACTCTGGCTGCTATTTTATTGATTTATTATTTTACATTTAATTAATATAACTTAATCAGCTATCAAAGTATATCATAGTTATAATTTGTATAATTACCAGCCGTATACGAATATCAGTCACGATTATGTGTAATTAGTGTTTGGTGGCAAGCTGCAAGTTAAAATATATCATTGCTATAATATAAATATAACACATAGAACGAGACAACAGGAAACCACGAATCGGTCCCGAGCAAAGGGCACCCTGGAAACTATTCCACAGGATGTGAGCTGGACAGCTCATGGGATTTGAACAACTATTCGTTCCATTTATAAAGTAAACTGGACTGGAGTGCCTTCACCACGTCCGTCCTGTTATAAACTTTCTTTTTGTATTTCACTTTATATATTCATGTATTTGTTACACTCTTCAAGTTTTAGTTAGAGGGGAAAGCATTTCACGCTTAAAGTGGTGTTTGAGACTTTTGTGATATACTTAACCCTATTCTATTTAACATTAAATCATATTTACTATGTCAAGCTGTTTAACTCAGCCTTGATTCCTTTTACCAAGTAGGGTACTGATCCAAGGTTAGACTTACCCGGACGATATCTGGTCTTTCATACTTAATTATTGACGAGTTACGCATCGATTGCCAAGCGAGTAGTCTATTGAATACAACATTTATTAAATAAATCATATGACTGAGTTCTTAATTAGAAGGGGTTAAATGTTTTCATTTTCCAAGTTGAGGGTAGCGGGAACGTAACAAAGCTTTAAACCATTACAACAATTCTCTGGAAATACAGATATGGGAATACAATCTCTTGAAGATAGTTCTATAAAATAAAGAAAAGTCACGCATAAGATAAAGCAAACTGATTAAAAAAATAAACTTAGTAAAGAAAAGAAATTGAGATAATTTCAATCACACAAGAACATGTGATTGTTAATGTATTATTCTTCGATCAGCATAAATGAAAATGAAAAATTAAATGTAATAAAATGCAGAATAGTCGCATGAAAGAGAACTTATGAAATCGTAGCTCCCAGCACTCATAAACCCTGAAGCAGTGAATGTCTGCTAAATATCTGCGCTAACAAATTTATCATTATACAAACGTAGGGGAGAACGGTGGGCTCCCATTGCAACGCGGCGCTCGGGCCGTTGATTCTTATTTGCAGCTGTCTTTACGAGTCCGCAGCTGCAGTAATTTCCTCCTACATTCCTCGCGTGATCTCTAAAAGGAATACAGACAAGACTGTCTTTGATGGAAATACAACTTATTTGTAATATAATATTCGATAAGTATAATGAAGAATAATAAGTCTTGAACTCGATAGAAGAATGCTTCTTAGAAAGTAAAGTTCCTTTGAAAGGATAGTTATCGGAACACATCTTCATCGAAAACTGCGGCATCTGATGATGGAGCTTACAAGAGAGGTGATGTATCAATATTGCAATGGGAGCTCTAAACGTTCGCTCCTTTTCATGTGTCTCAAATTCAAACTGTCAAGGGTGTGTATTCTGTAGTATTAACGTGTTACAACAAAATTAATTCAAATTAATGTTGATTCTTTATTTTTCAAAAAAGAATCATCCGGTGTAATAATTTCATGTGAGAATAAAATTGTGAATTTGAAAACTATTTACTATGTACAACTCCTTTATTCGTTACTTGTCCTATCTCGAAACCTTTTGACTCTCAATGATTAAGGGAAGTTTAGATCTTTGTAAACATTATTCTTATACCAGCCGCTTTTTTATTATTATATGCCTTTTCTGTAACTTCCATCGACGAATATGCTTTGGTGATAAATATTATACAATTATCAGATAACACATTTATTATATAAAACATTCAGGGGCGCACCCACGGGCTAAAGCCCCCCCCCCCCCAAGCATGTTAGGACTGGCCCGGCGGCCCGCGGACCGGTACGCCTTTCCGGAAATAGGATAAATGCGCCCTCAGAGTATGAGACGAGCGCCTTCTCTAAAAAATTACCAATTTGCAATATAAAAAATATTACAGCTGAAAATTTGAAATGTAAAAACGTTAAAAAATATAATCGCACGACGAAGGCGCTGAGCGACTGTGAGCATGAAGGCGTTATGAGCAGCGCTTCGAAGCACAAATACAACGTCGCATACACGCTTTGTATGCAGTCCAAAGTACCGGACGGTGCCTGGCTACCAACCTCACTCTGTCACCACTTCATTGTTCCAGATGTCTTGACCTTGACACATCACCTTCGACTCAACTCTAACATTCTTATCCTTGGCTTCCGAAATGATACACTTATTGGATAATTCTTATTGCAAATTATTTTTTTACCATGCATGTAAAAGACAAAAATTTAGTTTAATTTTAAATTCTACACAAAATTTTAAGGAAAATTATAGCAAACAACCATTTTCAAGCAATCGCGGTCCTTGTAAGGAAATGGTTATACTGCCGTTGGTAGCACCAATATATAATGCTTCAAAATTGTTATTGTTTGTTCTTTTTCTTAAAATTTGGAGCAGAATCCGAAATTATATTAATTTCCTGGCTTGTAACGGTAAAAATACTTTGCAATATATGGAAATTTACAAATACATAAATTTCTGTAAAAAAATCATTTAGCAACCATGAATGTGAAATCAATGATTTTAATTTCATGCTGAATAATTTTTAGAATATTTTTTCGGGTTATTATCTTCAAAATTTCGACAGTACATACTTTTTATTAGACAAACATAGAATATTATGTTTAAGTTTAATATGAGTCAGAATGTAAAATTCATAATGTTTTCTAATATGCTTTTCTTTAAAAAAAGTAATACTTAAGTTTTCAGTTGTTCGTGAAATTAATAGCTTCCGAGTGGACACATATAAGAAATATGATTTTTAATTTTTCATTCTAAAAGCAATACTTGTGAATAATTCATACCATCTATAGCGAGGTGAGAGGACATACCCCTGTTCTTGATATTTTACCCCCGTCCCCCGGTTGTTTGGGTGTTCCTACGGTTGCGCTCTCCAACGGTTTTTGGGGATGTGCCCTTTTGGGAATCCCAGTCCGACCCTGGTACTAGCACAGTTCTAAACGTTGCCAAAGTACTGGAACTGACAACCGAGGCATCGTGAGAACTCTTGCTATAGATAAGAAATTTGACAACATTACAAAGGACNTCGACTTCGAGTAAACTATTATCCTCCGAAATTAGTGACGAACCATGAATTCTCCGCTCTGCCACGATCACTGTACACCTCGCAACGTAAACAGAAAGATCTTACATTCAGTTCCCATTCCGGACACGTCCGGGTAAACACTTCCTTCATGCAGACGTTTCCATAACTTTTACGCCTTGAGACGATATCAAGAATATTTCTTATTCTTCAAATACAATAAAATATTTTTAGAATCCGCAGTCGAGGTTCCCTTCGGATAAGGTCGATTTTCTATTAGAAGAAGTGTTTCATAATATCTTTATGTTTCCATGCTGCTCTACTGCTAGACAGTTTATAATTCTGGGTATAATATAACTAAATATTTCATTCAATTATTAGTAGTTCTCGTGGCGTTAGCATGAAAGATCATGTTGTATACTCACGCGAAGAATCCGATCAAATTCGTGATATAAAATCTATAAAGATACGTAATTCAAGAATACATAATATGCCCTATTCCTGAATAATAGCTCTGAGAATATTTAAAACTATTTAAAAATAACACGATTTAACTGCCGTTTCAACGGAAACATACGCTACAATCTGTGGGAGTCCCAGTCAGACCCTGCCCTTAAGTATCTATACAAGTATTATTCGGTAAAACCCCAAAAGAAAAAAAAAACTGTACCAAATCGAAACTACATAGAGCAATAACTTCATGATCAATATTGACTTATAGATGTATGTGAAGGGTTCGCAATCTCTCTTTGAACCTATATAAATTTCATGTTCATAGGCTTTAGCCCGTTCCTATATAAATTTAAATTGTCTAAATCTTGTGTGTTTTACACCTCAACATCGATTGACCTTTTCGATCGCGTGTTTTTACAAGACTTCGGATCTTTAGGTTTTTACCCATTGTTTTAATTTATATCCTATCGAACCTCTGTTCACATTCCTCAAGGCCCCCCATAACTAAATCCTGGGAGCGCCCCTGAAAACATTTATCAATGAAACATACTTATTCGATTGATGGAACGAAATCGTAAACGGTGGTTATGAGTAACTTGTCCAAGAAGTGGTTCTTGTTCAACGCGTGATTGGTTATCAATTACAAAAGAGAAAGGATTTTTTTTTTAAATTTTAATATTCGTTACTCGTTTATCAAATATTATTGGAAAGAATTTAACAAACTAACATTTTATGCTAAAGCAAATTAGTTTTTTCAAAATAAGTTTTAAAATTGCAATTAGCTTCCAGAGTATTCTTAGAGGATCGTCGAATTTTTCTCTCGGACCATCAGTGGTCCGGTTGGCGATAGCTGCTCTCGATCATAGGAAATGCTCCATTCGCCAAGCATCTTCTAAAAGTGTCTCAGCCGCCTCATGGTGTGAGAGATCCAACCTTAAATCAAAGCACGTAAGAGGCCTTGGAGAGCTTGCTTCGTGGACGGTAAGTCGTACAGCAAACGTCTCAAGCAGCGGCGCAGCGAGACCGAAACAACGGGTGAAGCTAAGCAGATTACATTGCAAGCGCCAAGTGCCCGGACGATGGTGGGGGTTGAAGGGCGGGCGGTCGTGCGATGAAAGGAAGAAGGGTGGAAGGGAGGGGGAAGCATTGGACTGGAAGGACAACAAACCCCCTCTCTCCCACTCCCCACACCCACAACCCGTTCGCGTGGAGGAAAGCATCTGCTCCGGGCACAGCCGGTAGGAAAGGGTTGTCTCCCCGAAGAAAATGCTGCAAATACCCTCTCCAAAGTTCTGACGTCGGAAAGAAAGAAAAACACCATACTTTCTTCTTCCGATGATAAGAAGAGAAAGCGCGAAGAGCGAATAAAGTTCCACAAAAAATGTTCCAGAGGTTGATGTGAATGGTTTGGTTTGGTCGAACGACTGGATCATCAAGGCGGGATATTTTTTATAACAGCCATGGCTATTATAAATAACGGAAACAAGAAAATGAAAGAAATGAAAAACTATAACATTTATACAAATATTTGGTTAGGTTATTAGTTCTTTATCTAAGTTAATTTGTTTTAGGAGATAAAAATTGGCTACCCATGGAAGTTAAACCCTCACGAAATATTTTCCAAAGAAGATGAAACAGAACATCATAAGTATTGATGGGGTACTTTAATTTTTTATTTCTTCTTCAAATTACATAGTATTTTTTTTAACTTTTGTTCTTAAACTTTTTCCTATTAGAGTAGGAGCAACGGATTCGTTGTCTGCATGTTAATTAACAGAAGAAAAAAAACAGATCAAGGACCAGAGCAATACATTCATAGCAGAAGAGGGTCCTGATTCGCTTAAGAAGAGCATGGCGCATGCTTCAGTACCGTAGATGAAAGGCGTCGCAGAGCAGGGAAGAAGTCGTCCTTTAAATTATTCACGTGGGCGAAGGCAAGGAAGAGCGAGACTACTTTATGCGATGCATTTTCCATCTTTGCCACCGAAAATTTCATTCTCGTATTCCTGTTCTACGCAGTAGACCAAACTTACCGACTTCCTCCCCAACATTTATCCAATTCTTTAGCGCCTTTCCTTTCTACTCTAGGGAATATCCGCCTCCATTTTGTGAGTAGAACCGTGGTGGTGGTGGTGGGGGGGGAGAAGTCTTAGGAACACCTTGAACACCTTGAAGATACGAGTTTCGCACTCTGCACTCTCCTGAAATTACGGCAGATGAAATATTGACACAGCTATCACATTTCGTCTCGGCGAAGCGAGTACGCCAACATGAATCCATCATTTTGGATATGAATTATTGAGTAAGTTTTACTAAACATCACGGACATGAGTTTCATAAAGATTCATTCGCTATGGCGCTCTAGCATTTGCTCTTCTGATGTATGAAATAAGTATGAAATAGATAGTGTCACTGAGGCGATAAATCAGTACATCTATTTCGACCAAAGACGAAAGAACGAGTTGAGCCATCAATTTCAACATCAATCAACGAAAATGGAATCAGGAGAGTCCTTATATGAACTAGGAAAACAAGCGGAGTATCGCTGCGTCAGTCCATTAGTGAGATGTGGCACGCCAACACATTTTACAGTGACAGGAAAATTGAGTGAGACCACTCATTACTTTTGAAGGTTAAAAGGTATTGCATGGCGAAATGACAAATGAGATGTATACCAGAACGGAAATAACGATACTTTCCGATTTATGAGTATTTGAGCCATAAATAAAAAAGAATGAATTGGTTTGGTTGTATGCGTATATGTGCGGCAAACGAAATATCAACGTAAAAGTATCCCTATCTCTTTCAAAAGAGAACACAAAGGACACAGAAACATGCACAACTCACGACAAAAATATATAATCTGAATTTTCCATGATACGTGGTTTTGACAAAATAAAACAAAAATACCGCTCTTTGTGAGTTTTTTGGATGAGATTTCTGACGAACATCAATTGTATTATATACCTACTCAACTTCTCACCTCCCTAAATATATATCTCTAAAAAACGTAATTGAATAGAAGAGCCCCATGAAGCTCACCACGTCAAAACTACGCCCGAAATCCATTCATAGAGTAAATAAAATAGCAGAATGTGACCGGTAGGTATTGTGTTTGGAAGGCGTGAACATGAAATTCCTTCCGTGCATTCGCGGTGTCTGAATAATTATTTCAAGTACAAAAATTATTTTAATTCATGTCTTTTTAAATATTCACTATAGTAATATTTTTAAGTGTACGACACCTTGGCATAGCCGTGTATGCTAACTCCGTAAAACGTTATAGTTCCATGTCGAGGGTATTCTCCTCTTTTTCTTATGGGCACTTTGACGGGAGTTGATGGGACGTGACTTGCTTACTCTTGCTTACTCTTGCTTATTTGGCTTCTGAAGAAAGAATTACCATATTGTCCTCCAAGTCATCAATTGCAGCTTTGGCTCTAAACTACTTATTTATTTTTGTTCTTGAAATCTTAGTGCGAACTTCGACCTGTTTATGTTATATACTGCATAGGCTATATATCACAGCACTCTTATATACATATACGTCTAATAGGGGAATGCACGTTATGTCTAATAGGGGAATGAGAAGTATCTATAGTCAACTAGAAAATACTCTTCAAGATGTGATGCAAGAAAGATATTATGTAAATATTCATTAAATAATCTAGTGATTTTATGATATAGATATCCAAGTAATGAAACTGCTATTGGGGTATTAATAGTATATTTTCGAGAAGCGAGAGGCGAATCATTTCTGCGTATTTTCTTCCAGAACCCATGGCGTCAATCAATCGTTCTTCAAATTTGTCGTTTGCAGCAATTTGATGGATAGTGTATTATTATATCTTCCATCTCTGAAGAAAGAAGTGGAGAATGTCGAAAACGGTCATTCATGGCCCGAACACTTGGGAATATTACAGAAAAACACTCAAAAATTTTAAATACTCATTTGAAATAGTACCCTAAAATTCAAATAATGAGTTGTGAAGTGTTTATTGCAACTCAGTTTTCATTGCGTAATGTGAGGTCGAGTGATGGGACAGAAAAAGAAACATACAAGCGTCGGACGTAGCTTTGGCGATGGGCAAGACAAGCAACAGTTGAAACAGATCTCTTCACCAACTGAGCCAGCACAGAGCATTCCTCGCATAGCGCCAGACGCCACATGGCGGGAGGTTAGTGCCGCCATGACTTCGCCGCAGCACACGTAGCCGCAGAGAGCACCTCGCGCGCTCTGTTGGTGATTGTGCGAAGCTGTTGGCGACAACCAACTGCTACTTCGAACACACGGTCTCAATGGTATTATCCCAGTATTTTCTATGCAACTATGTGAATGTACCCCCAAATTTTTTCAAGTGATTGTTTGAATCATTCCCTATCCAGTGGCGATGAATTTTCATAACCTTACAGCGCAAAATTTTGAATTATTTGACTTTAAATTACTAGGAGCTTACATTATGAAAATTTCGCGAGCTGATTTGTTTTTTTTATTCCCTGACAATGGAATCGGCTTAGCGGAGCGAAAAATTTCCCATTTACAAATACTACAATGAAATTAAAAAAAAAACATTCCAGTGAGCTCTCATCCCTCCCCTGGCGGCTTGGGAAGGAACAGTGGGATTCTAGGATTGAACACTAAGCTACATTCTTCAACCGGGAGAAGTTACCGGGAGAGGTTCCCGGGTAACTTAAACAAGCAATATTCTTACAACGATGAATCTGTTTTATTAAGTCGGAGCAGAACCGTGACGTCCCGCCTATAACGATCAAGGTGTGTTTATTCCCACCTCTGAATGCTCAGATATGAGTTTTTTTTTATTAACAGTGTATTAACAGTTATTTATTAACAGTGTGTTCATCAAACTACGTTAAATTGTTTGAAACTGAAGTGAATTGTCGTGTTTACTACAGAACCGAGCTTAAAACAACAAATCGCTACGCTTTCACATTATTGATACACGTTGGCAATTTAAAACGAAACACTTAAAACCCTATTCCGTCCACTGAAATAAAGACAGAAAAAAAGAATACTAATAGAAGTGTTGAAAAATTGATGTTTCATTTAAATTCACGAGAGAATGTTTGAAATGGAAGGGAGCGATAACAGTCGCTACCACTAATATCACTGCTCATTCCAATTTCTTACTTATTCATTCTTTCAAATGCCAAGTAAATCAATGTTCTATCCCATGTGCAATACGCGGGGAAGATTTTTTATTTTGATTCATCACGATATCATTAGTTCAAAATGTATTAAATATATTTCATTCAATATATACTTCACACGGACCAATATTTGTTACATTAAAAAAATACAATTTTCTATGAACGTTTTAAGAAAATGTTTGATACCCATTTATTGGTTGCATCTAGTGGCAGATCTATACAGCTAAGGGGGCTACAGCTGTAAAAGTGTTACCAGATTAATTTTTTTATTAGTTATAATTGCTTTTATTAATAAAAATACATATTAATAAAATTAATAATACCATATTTATAACTTTAGTAAATAATTGTTATTGTTATTACTAATACAATATTGTTAATTATTTATTTGATTCATTTTATTTAATGCTAATATTTATAAAATTTGTGTTGTAAAACCATAATTTTTAAACAAAAATGCTCCCCGATTAGCACCCCCCTCTTGATTACGGTGTCGATGCGCCACTGGTTGCATCAAAATACGTATGCAATAATACAAATTCAAAAATATTAGTTTATATAACAGTTAACACTATTCGACTCATTACATTCTTAAGTTTGAAAACATTTCATCATAGAAGAAAATTACGTCGACTTGAAATGGCTTCAAAGAGTGACTCGAAGTTCATTTCTCGAGTCTCTCAACGCTACTCTGCAAAACTTCCGCACACGTAAGTTATAGCTGGCGTTATCTGCTCTTCAAGGAGAAAAGCTAAGAACGAAGAACAAACCAGTCACAACGTTCATGGGATCAGCAGTCGCCACTATGAGAAGGCGTCCAAGTTCATTTTGGCGTCGAGGGTAGAGAGTTGTAGAGAAATGGAGCGCTCAAAGAGTAAGCAAGTATCTCAGCAATGCGACAAAATATGAGAGAACATGTTCATCAATCCGTGTTTAATGTGCATAAAGCATGCAAAACGTCTTGTTAGTGCTTAGAACCCGGATATGTAAGCATCATGTATGTTTCTTTAATTGCATCTCAAGTTAACTTTAAATGACATATCTTTACAACCAATATGACCAGGATTTGGTAGAGCACACTTTTTGTGAAAAAATATTGCATGCATATTCTTAAGTATTTATGGGGCGACCTGTGGCGTAGTGCCAAATGAGTTTGCCTTCTACCTCTGGGGACGCCGGTTCAAACCCAGTCCAAGTAGAATCCGAGGTGGTGGACGGACCGGCGTTTGCGGCAGGTTTTCACGGGGTCCTGTCTATCATTCCACCACAACATTCACTCATACCCATTCAACATTCACCCCCATGTCATTCATAATCACCGCTTCAGGGGAGGTGCGGCAGGAAGGGCATCCGGCACCCTAATATTCCCCAGCCAAAACCAAATGAAGCATCATATATCCATATCCATTCGCCGACCCCACATGAAGTGGGAAAATGCTGGGTTAAACAAACATTCCTAAGCATTTAAGTAGTAATGCAAATTTTATTATACTAGTATAATTCATTACCCTCAATCTCTCATAGCGTAATGAAAGGAGTTTCTGTATTAAACACTTCATAAATAAAACACGGTGGGCGAGTGAATAGAAATATACAGTCGATATGCCTCCAGAACACAAAATTGCTTCGAGATAGATTTGTCAGGTACTGCTTATCTTACTGCACATGGCTTGTAGTGTGTTCATAGCAAGACCATGGCCGTGACTATCTGTTTCTCGAATATATTTGCCTTGTAATGTTAATTTTCATCTTTAGTAGTAAGTTCACAAGTTAAAACTGATACTAATGTAAATAATTCTTTTATTGTCATGGTTGTATTCTTTGTAAGATGCTCATAATTTACTGATAAAAGATTTCGTTCGTAACTCAGGATTTGAGATCAAGTTTCTAAGCCAGAATTTATCGAGTGGAATTTTGTTATGGAATCTCATAAGATCTCATACTTGGAACAAGATAATATAGGTTAATCACAACATCAAGAGAATGTTTTTACTGTGTCAATAAACCGTACCATTACGAGGGTAGTTCATTCCGTACTCCAAACTATATGAAATCGAGATAATACTTATCTCGGGGAACGATCTTTCCAAATGAGCTTCATTTCCTAGTGGCGTGTAAATGCAAATTGGCGAATCAGACACGGATTTCTCAGCTGCTAGAGATCTACAAACACCAGGGTGTCTCGTCAGCCAAGCATTGAGTTGCGAATCTCAAGAAGCACCGCCTCGCTATCTTGCTTGAAGAACCACGAAGAGGCGTGCACATCTCGACCTGGCAAAAGGCCAGAGCCCTCTTGCTTCGGCTGCCGTTCATCAAAGGCTTTTAATTCTCCCGTAAAAGCGGTGCACCAAGGAAGAAACAAGATGGAGCCTGCTGGGAAGCAAGTTATACTAGGATTCACTCAATAGTTGGGAGTCATATGCGGTCAGCCACATGTGACACAAACTTAATGTGGAAAGTATGGAGTTATTTTTTCACTTACTGGATTTATAGTGGTACCCGCGAATTATTCGAATGGTACACAAGTGGCCTCCATATTTATTGGAAATTTTGCCGATGAAACGACCGCACGGCACTGAGGAATTTGCAAGAAGATTTTAGAAATTTTTACTTTAATTAGTAACCAACTTTCTTTTGTGACTTGCTCCTCACATCACTCGGTAATATCGTAGCGCATATATAGCGCTTTCAATTCCATTCCATCTAATTTATACACGAAGATTGTCTGACACTAACCTTCCAAAACATCGGTTTGTCATTTACCCGACGAAGACTCAAACCCCAGTCGAAACATTGGGTGAAGATTAACAGAAAATACATTTTGAGTCTAGGAATGGTCATATTGAATATTCAGGTATAGTATAAATAAAGACGTAAATTATAATCGTAAAACAATAACGACCCATAAAACGTTATTTCATCTCTGAAATAGGATCACGTGAAGTAAAGTCCATAGTAACGCGCGTTTCTAATACACTTTGGACCAAACGTCCTAAAAGTCAAGAATATTACCATGGTAATGGGAATATATATAATCGTCTGATGAACCTGTTATCAACCCGATACTCTAGTCTTTTTACAAGCTCTTCTAGGCGTTCTTCCATCACCGAAAACTAGAGGTTCAGGAGAAAGTGAAATAGTACACATTAAGTATACGAAGATCTACAGAATTATATATTGTGTCCTCAAAGTTCCTCTTTAGAAGAACTGACAAAGCATTTCATAAGGTCGCATTTTCAGGTCCAGAACAATTCGATACTTTAACTTGATAAGTGGTTTACAAAGATATGATATATTTTGACATTTTGTCCATTATAATATTTCTTTGAAAATTGATAATAATATTTATTCGAGGTTTCAACTGGAATTTGCTTTAAAATAAAAATCTTCTTTCAGTATACTATTTTATAACAGTGCAAGACTATGCTAAGTCAGTCTGGATGCTGAGGCATGAGTAAAACTCCCGTGACCTCAACGGGATATGAATCCCGCCCTCGTCAGCTACCTGGCAAACTAAACTCAGTACCACATTAATTTCAAGATATTCCTCTAGTTGAAACAAAACTATTCTATTTTCCCAGTGTAAATTGTTTTCTATTAACGTTGCTGCAAAACTTGTAAAGGAAATTGAACATTTTGCAAGAAACCATGTTTTCTTTTAAAAGGCAGAATAGTTCAACCTGAACTCTCTGTCTCCTGAAAGTTTTTCATAATATCAATTTCTATAATTAAAAATAATTAATATTAATAAAATCAGCGATACCCACATAAATGGCGTTCATCGTTGGTTTTTAAGTAGAATAATTTAAACAAATATTGAGGACATAAAATAATTTCAATAAAGTAGTTAACGAGGTGTATACATTGACAACATTAATTAAAATTTGTATTCAACAGACATGTAGCTGTCGCTCGACCACTATCTAGGGAACACACCTGCCCGTAGAGAAACAAACATTAGTTCAGAAGGAAGAAGGGACGGAGGGATTATTCCCTTGGAGAAAAAAAGCAGTGGTTCATGACCACAGGTATTTTGTCTGGCAGAGGAGCTAGTGTGTGGGATGACGCACGACATGTTTGCATACGTCCCCGCCTCCTTCCCCTTCTCCCACCCCTCGCCAAACCACTCAACGACACTGCGACGCGTAAATCTGTGCTAGGAGCGGACGCGTCGCTTACATGTGAGTCTGTTGTGCCGTATCTCTCATACGTTGTTCAGAGCAGAGTGTGTTGCCTCGAGTGCGATGGTACTGCTTGCGGAGATAGGGGGAGATATAATGAATAGAGGAAAAAGAGACAGACGCGAGCAGGGGTGAACTAGTCCTTCGCTTCGAACATGGCAAAAATCCAGTGGACCTTTCCTCTGTCTACCCCCTCCAAAAGAACTATTGAGTAAAGAAAATAAAGTAAATACAATTTCCCGAGAAATTTAAATAATTTTCGTTTAATAATACCCAAAAGCCAATTAGGGGAACCATCAGCAATAGGATCATTCTGGGAATATAATAAATTAAAATGGTAAATAAACTTGGTTATGTTCTCTTTTTAGTTTTAAACCAGAAATAAAATAATCCCGTGACTAAAATAGAATTATTTTGAAATGTTATATTGTGTCACAGATCATACAATGTTATAGGCGTTATGAGATGTCAACAACGATGTCTCCTACCAATAGACAAGACGTCTTTCCAATCTGAGTTATTCCACCGCAGGCAGCGTGAGAAATGATGTAGAGCTTCGGAAGTGGCTGAGCGTCAAAGACTTTATTGACACAAAACAAGAAGAATGGAGCTGAATTTGAGCTCAGATGATATAACGAAATATATGAGATGGAACACATCCTTTAGAGTGATTATTGGTGTTAGTTCTTCGTCAAAAGTCACGAAATAATTCTGCTGTGAACTTTGATATTCTCGATTAGCTAAAAAACATTGTTATAAAATTAATGATGAAAACGAGTCTGGAGATAAAAATAAAATTGATGCGCAACATTGTTACCAATCTTATTTAATAGGAACTTTAATACACAATGCATTTTTATCGTGGAGTTAGTTAGTATACCGATTAATATTTTGTATTCAGGGGACGAGCTCAGTAGAGTTTTAAATTTTAAGGATAAACCATAATCTCCTAATGGAAGGGTAAGAAAAAACCGATGATTAATTAAGTCACAATACGAGAAAATAAATTTCACCGAGCACAGACTGTATAGAAAAAAATCGTTCGATGCCTTTGCCTTACAACGAAACATTTTTTAAATTTAAAGTAATTATTCACGATAATGAATGGCGGCGTGACACTCGAGGTTCAAGAGTTATTTTTTATTTCTTTCGTTATTTCAAATCTAAAAATATTCTCAGTCAACATAATTTTTCGAAATTACGTTTAGCAATGTGTCGTTATTCCCTATCCAATGCTTTTTTTAGGAAAAAATACGTGCATGGAGCTCGGAAAGAAATAAAATTTCGACTGTCCTCACCACTGAATCAAAGCTACATGGCGAACAATTCTTATTTCAGTTTGAGTATATAACCCTAAAATTGCGACACAAAGTTATGTGTTTGCCGTTTTATTATGTTGATTTAATTCCTTTTATTATTTTATCTATTCACACTGTTCATAAGAAAGATTGTAACAATAACTAGAGGTGGATTTAGGCATAGGCAATTACCTAGGGGCGCAAGATTTTGGGGGCGCCAAAAGAAAGTTATGGAAATATTATAACATTTAGAAAAAAATGTATGTTCTTTAAATATGTTTTTTGATGTTTTTCATAATACTCTCCAAAATATGATTTTCAAGATTTCTGTTGGATCAACGAAGATTCCCTACGAATTAGAAGAGTTAACTATATTGTAAGTGTTTTCAGGTAAGTTTATTTTTGGTTTTTAGATAGTTATATTGTTTATACTACTTTTCACCTTATAATAAATAAGAATAATAAATAAACCAAAATTAATAGTTATTAATTTGTTTATATATTTTGTAAATATTTAAAATATATGTATATGAAATCCGCTCTCAAAGGGCGCTGTGTTTACTACTGCCTAGGGGTGCCAAACTTTTAAATCCGCCTCTGTTAATAATATAAGGAGTAAATAATGCAAATATCATTGTGAATCGTATCAACGAATCACAATATAGGAACTCAACATTCAACGAAGCCAAACACCAATCCGCTGCGAGTGCTGAAAAACGGGGAATCGATTTTGCGTGGGGAAATACCGTAAGGCAGTGACGCAAAGGGAATAGGACCGAGGGCGCGTAGCGGTGACAGCTGTGGGGAATGCGTTGCAGGCCCACCTGCGTATGGCTGCGTGACGCATAGCTGCGTCACGTGCGGTACAACCGCTGCGAGCGTAGCGGAGGGCTACAGAGCGAATTTCGTTACTTCGACAGTCGATGAGGCCGAGCTGTCATCGCGTCACAGATGGGCAAATAGCTTTGAGAGGATGCAAAACAGATTTCAATCCTTCGCATGTGCGAGGAGCCTGTCATTTGGACTTCGCCCGAACAAAAATCCAAAATATTACGGATTCATTTAATCATTTCTCTTGAACACGCATAAAACTTTTAGCGTAACTTCTCAAATCTGGACTTGATAACTGAAAAAAAAGTTACTTCATGTTCCGGAAGACAATGCAATTACAAGTTTATAATAACTGTACGGAATCAGTTGGTTTTATGAAAAATTGATGTTTTTGTTAACGACACATTTATTATACTGTTCATGGGTTCTGTTTTATAGTTATCTTTGTTAGTATTTCATACATGTATATAGAGTCTAAGCCATTACAAGAAATATATTATGAAGATATAGTGAAATATCTTATGAAAATAATATTTAAAACGTTTTGTAAAACATCTTCTTACAAAACGTCGAAATTAATAATATATCAAATGATTTTAGAATTTATTATGCAAAGTAAACTCACTTATCAAATGGATATTTTAAGTTACAGCATAAGTTTAGTTAAAACAACTTTCGAAAATTGAAACATTCATTGTTTCGACAAATTCAGTAGATACGAGGTGAGCGATCGTCACAATATTGAATTATACGCCGTATTTCAATGTGGGCTGAATTGTGTCATAGTATACCATTCCTCTTCAAAGGGCATTTCCATTGAAATATGATGCATCAATCAGAAGTGATATACTTGTGAAACATGTTCTGAATTGAATTGAAACAATTTTTCCTCAACTGGACGCTGCCGAAAGACAAGAAACAAAACAATAAAATGTCTCTTATTTGAAAAGTTTATTTCAATTCGTCGAAGTGTTACTTCGTTACCTTGACATTTATTGTAAAAATCGGGACGACTTTTTAAAAAGCAAATGAGGGTATTAAGTTAATATTTCTAAACCAAACGTAAGTGTTAAATTTTAAGTATCCCTTCTTCCCTTAGCATACATATGTAACAGAAAATAGTGATCAGTTTTAAAACCACAGATTTTTCCACATGTGAAAATGCCCCCACTTTCAAATTGTAAAAAAAGAAATAGTTGCCGAAAATAATATAAACAGCACTAAACTAAATAATATGAACAGTAACCTGCCATTTTAAAATAAACTGGAAGTTTGAGACAGAACTAAATAAGCATGCTACAACCAATCAGTCGAAAATATTAAGGTAATAAAATTTCACGATTTTGTTAAGTTCTCGAAGATATCAAATTATATTAAAATACAAATCAGTTTTAAGACACACAAATTAATATTTTCATTAAAACTTATTTTTTTATTATTCTAGAATATTTTTTTTAAAAACTAATTTGTAAGTCGCAATATACGAGATTTTGCGATTATATTCAAACTTNAAAAAAAAACTAATTTGTAAGTCGCAATATACGAGATTTTGCGATTATATTCAAACTTAATTCCTGGGATATATTCCATTGGTATGCCATCACATAATCTACAAAATAAAGAATTTATTTGTCCTTTCAAACAAAAATATATTTATTCTAAATTTGATAGAATGTATTATTATAAATGAAATATCCTATGCTCGAACTAGTATTACGGTCCTTCCATAAGCCCAACGCATATGCATTCAATATTTATGCATATATGCATATTTATGCAATATTCTGCTCCATATTTATGACATTACAATAAACTAGTTAAACCGTGGAATTTGGAGCAGTTTGACTCGTAAATGTCGCAATGTACGCAGAGTAACCGAGAACGAAGGTGGGAAAATTTATACGGAAGGATCATAGTGTTTAATGATTCTTTCTGATTCAACATTATATAAACGAATAGAGAAAGATTTGGAAAATTTATTTATATTAAAATGATGTCGAAGTATTCTCTATAAAACAGCCTCCCAAGACATGACTTAAAACTGAACTTTGAAATTTGTTAATGTGAGTTGGAAATTCCCTCTTCCGACAATCTCATTGACAATCGTTCTCCCTAGAAATAAGAATGCATCAGTTTGCTCATTATAGAAATAACATAACGCCATAGGTGATAATGTCTTATTCGGATATAAAACGATTTTTTTTAAAAGAAGAACTCTAAGGTACGGTGAGTGATCCGGTGGAAATATAAAATAATGTCATATATTTTAAAAAGAGTGGATATAACAATATGCACCAACGAATGATAAGAAAACGGAGAACTGAGGGATGAATTTGAAGCAATAACAAGGAAAAGTAATCACTTAGGAATCCTAATGAAAATAATAGTTACTAGCGGCGTAGTAATAGTTTCTAACAAGGAAATTCAATGTAGTTAATATTCTGTGCGATATCAACGGTCACTTGTCCCTTTCCGTATAACCGCTAGCTGTACGCAAGTCTCACTCGATTTCATATTTGACATAAACCACGTAGACATGACATCACAACAATTATGAATAGTACACGACAATATTCAATGTATCAGTAAAATTGAATCATATTGAACCTTAAGACTATAATTTTCTATCCAAATTCTAACCAATCAGGTTTTTATTTTGTTCTTCAACCATCCGGTCGACTCGTTCGACTGAAAGGCTAAGAAAGTAAAGCAAGGCAAGGTCAAGCGCGCGCCAGAGCACATTTGTTAGTTAGGACTTATGGGTCAAATAACATGTTTTCCGGAGAAATTCTGTCCATCACGGCGGGTAAGGATAATTTTTATTTATTGCATGTAAGATTTTATTGATTCTGTACTTTCCGAAGCATATCGTGCTCCATCTGGTCATGCAGAAAAGGAATGCAAATACGTATATGATGATTTCGTTTTGAAATAGAAATACTCTGCATGAACAACAAGGCATTTAGTTCGAGCACTGCGACTACAGAGCGGAGGTGCCTCAATCCCCTCTCATGAAGCTCCTACCTGAGAAACGGCCGAAGAGAGATCGCGCAGGGTTGATTATTTATTAAGCCCTTAATATCCAGTATTACCAGTAGGAGCGTGGCACGCGGTAGGAGCTTCGTAAGCAATTCATCCGTTATGCAGAGAGCACGGCACGGTCTCCACGTGTGGCTTGACAAGGGCCCACGTGTCACGTATTTCGGCCCACTCGTCTGCGCATTCTCCCCCTTCCCCACCTCCGAGGTACGACGTGTGCATATTGGATTATTTATCAGTAAGCTTACGCCTGGTCGGCTGTTCGAGTATGGGATGGTTGGATTGCACCAAAGCATTAACACGACAAAGCTATCAACGCCACTAGTGTATTATAATGAGAATAATTATTTTATAACTGAGTCGAGTTGACTTTTTACACTATGAAAGAGACTAATTAATTCTCTACGCTATGAACTGAAATTGGATCGATCTACGGTATTTTATGGACTGTAAAACATAGATAGAGCGCATTCATTGGGTTTATTGAAATGTGACGATTTTCTAGACCGTTAATGTGGTGTATTAAAAAGTTTGTTGTATTTGCAATATCATTTTTATTGTCTATTTCTACCTAAGTTTATTGTTTCGGGAAAACTCAAACCATATATGTAGTAAACTATTACAATATATTACATAAAAGAAAAAAAGAAGATAAAATCTGTAGCAAAATGTCCTTGTCCTATCATGAAACGGCTCTCCAACACAGAACGATAAATATCCATTTCGTCATGGCAAGATTTATTTCACTGAACATCGATTTGGAAGTTCAAAGCGGAATACGGCAATAACATACGTACATGCACAAGTAATTTATAAAATACTTTTTGTAAAATAAAATAAAAACTTAGTTTTCGGGATAATAAGTTTTAGAGAAATTAATTTAACTAAAATAATAGATGTAATACAGTGATATTTTTAGAATATTAACACAAAAACCATTGGTTAAAATTAGGTTTAATTTCAAAAGTAACACGACTACTTTTCACTCCACAAAGCAGTGTTGTGAGGAATTTATCCTTAGGAAAGTGATGCGGGGACACACCTCTACATAGAGTAACAATTGTAATTTTATTATTTACATTGATAATATAATCAAGATAAACAAATAATTTAAGATTTACGACCTTTCTGTGGATGATTACGAGTTATTTTCGTAAATCTTAAATCATTTATTTGTTTCTCTTGAAAATTGTGATGTCATAAATCAGAGCTCTGAACTAAGCCCTGAGTTTGTCGGACCTACAGGGTTCAGAAATTTCAAAATAACTAAATGAAAGTGACTGAATTGACCCAGCGTAGAATAAAATATCATAAGAAAAAACGTTTTATGATAAAACATGAGTTAACTAAGTTTCAAAAGTAGAGTATATGAAGACTTAAGCCAACCTAACATTTTAAGACAATCTCCAGCTCGAACCAAAAAAATCTCCATGGATTTCTTTCCGAAGCAAGACTGGGTAACATTAATGTAAATTCTAGGGACATTAATGTAAATTAATGCAAAGCTATCGATGTGAATTTTTCCGACTTTCCGCGTGCTTTCACTCCTCTTTCTTACACTACGCACCTTACGGCGGGTTGTGGGGAGGAACTTTTTTAATTCCCGGGAAACGATGGATCAATAAAAATATCAGAAACTGTTTTTAAAAATTGTTGTCTCATGAAATAAGAACTATATGGAACTAATGACAGATTCAGGTGTCTACACATTAACCTCCATTTTTCCGAAAGATAAATCTATTTTTAAATCAGACGCCTGAGCACGTGAATATAAAATGAAACACTTTTTTTGATAGCTGCAAAATTTTTGCAACCTCTGTCGTGTGTCTTTAAAATGCTTTGAAATAATCGTAATCTTTTTATAATATTTTTATTTTATTGCATTGGTATTGTATTTTTAAAAGATGTATTGGCCACAATTTAAAGTATTTTTTTACTAAAAAAATGACATGTTTATCTAGTGTACCGTGGGACGAGTTCAAAGTAATATAATGTTTGACCATATATTTCATACAACGACGAACAAAATAAACTAAACATAATCAATGAAGTTCAGGGGGTAGGCTGTCTAAAACATCAATAATGATCTATGTTTTCACAATCTTTGTTTCAATGAATAACATGGATTAATACTAGAATTATTATACGTTACAATGCCCGAGGTAAATAATACTTTAAAAAACAAGATTAGATTCATGATTATTGTGTAAGTTCAGAAAATTTACACCGGGACTGAAAAATAAGACTTTTTTTAAAAAAAATTCGAAGTATTATTTTGTAAAATATTAGAAGAAAACTGTTTTCATCATCTGTTGGACCAAATACAGTTTATTGTGAAAGAAATCATGATCAAACTAAATGAATAATGAAAGACTGACGACCTTTTTGGATAAACACTTAAAAGAACCAGATTTTATTGCTTAAAATAATACTAATTTGTCTACTTTTAAACGTGTGCAGTAGTATTTTGTAGTTTCCAAGAGGTTATCGTGATTAGGTCCGTTTCACACCATCCGATGAATCCGACGTGCGGGAACAGACACACTAAAATCGATTTAGACTCTCCAACTTCCGAATTATTCCTATAGAATTGAAAATTTATATATATATNTATCGGAATTTATGTATTTTCGTAAGAATTTAACTCATGATCACGTGCCCTCCGAGTACTACTGTTGGTTAATTTATGACCAAGGACCCCATAAAACAAACCATTTAAAACGAATGAAACACGGGAGTGCTCTAGCGCATGGTGGAGCTGCTGCCAGAGCGCGATGGGTGAACTAAGAAGACTCACGGAGCAGGAGATTAAATTCCAATACGAAGACGTGGCTAGCCCTATCTCACAAGGACCCACCGTCACCAACGTACAATCTTATGAGAGACTGAGTCTTACCTGGTCACTGTCGTGGCCCTGCCAGCTGTCGTTGCTCTGGAACAGACAGAGAAAGTGTTATTTCGAGGAGGTAAGGCTCATTATAACAAGTGCATATTGTTTCACATGTTTCATTATGTATCGTTTCACAATGGGAGGCGGTTTAGTACATTGCTTTGAAAAATGAACTACTCTGTTGTCTCACTATAACAGTAAATTGCCATGAGGTGTGTATCAGTGAAAACATATTTCTGTACAAATTTCCACAAAATTTTACACGTGATGACCCGAAACAACTTTACATGTGAGGGTCGAAATTTTTTAAACATTTTGTAGTATAAACATATAATTTTATGAACTTGTTTTAAAGTGTTATGATTAAAGGTTGTCTCTTGAAAGGAGGGTCGTTCTTGTATATTCATATTATCAGTGATATTGAATGGATGACAAAATAAAAAAATTACTTCCAGTAAAATTACTAAAAAATGAGTAAAGGGTAAGTTGTGTAAATTGAGAAAGAGTAAATTTTAGTTAAGTTCAAATCATGTTATTTTCTAGTATTATTTCATAATGAATGGAGAAGAAATACTTATAATCCACACAACCGAAATAATGTGCAACCGCCACACAAATAAAGAAATATGGTCGTTACGAGAATTAAAAAAAAAAGTAAAATTTTAGAGGAGTGTTTTTAGAGTCGGAGAAAATCTCCGCCAGCGCTGCCATTGAACAGAAAGACAAGGGAAAAACCTTGTCCTCGAGGGTATCCGTTTCAAACGTTACCGAAATGTAGAAGTGTGAAGCGATGCCATAAAGAGGAATCCCGTGTTAAGGGAAAGTTTAGAAGGAGTGGAATTGTAGTGGGGTTGCGCAGAGACAGTAGGGATGAAGGAGACGGGGATGAAGGGAGTGATGCCGCGAGGCAAAAGGAGGAAAGAAGGCGTCGAACCTCCAATCGTTTTTAGGGAAGACATCTCCGCTTCATACATTGGGGGCGCACTTCGCACTACCACAATATCAATTGTAGATGCTTCGCACAAATAGAGGAGTGCGCCAGAGTCAAATATTACCATTAACATTATATCCACAAATATCAATAATTACGAGGGCAAATCAATATATAAGTCGCAAAAGTCAGTTTCCTGTATGCCGTTTTAAATTAGAAGCGCATTTTTGCCAACAGATGGTAGCAAATGTATTCTTGTCGTATAGGCTGCGTGACATCTCGTAGGCATGCAGTCAGTCAGAGGCAGCCAGTACACGATGGCGGTTGTGTTGCATGAGTGTACAAGAAAAGAACACCGTGCATCTGTGCGTTTTTGTAGGTCAATGGAATGTCCAGAGAAGACGTTCATCGCGAAATGCATCTGTTCTGATATGGTAGCAACTGTTTCTCACGGAAATTTGTGTTCAATTAGATCCAGAAGTTTAACAAGGAAAGGCAAAGCATCAGAGATGGAGAACGTCCTGGCCGTCCTGCGGAGATGTCAACTAGTCATAGTGTAGCGTATGAAACAAATCATTCGTAAAAATAATTTGGGTGGCTGTCATTTTGAAACTGATGATGCCGTAATCCAACAGGTAGCCCCAGCGGTGGCGCAGGTGGTAGTGTTGTCGTTCATCACCAAGTCATCCCGGGTTCATTTCCCTATGGGGTCAGAAAATTTGTAGCTTTTCATATTAATGTCCTAGTTCATATAGCTGTGCCTACTGAAATCGAACCTTCCTTCCTATCCAGCTCCTCCTAGTATCAATAACTCTAACTAGTACTAACCCCTCAACGTGGACCAACCTCTAACTAGTACTAACAATGACCTACCTCCTAACTCCTATCGCTCCATGTAGACAAGCTTCAATAGCACGTTACATTTCCCATTCACAAATACAACAATATAAAAAAATCCAAGAGGATACTCGTTGGCTGCGACAGCAACCAAAATACTTCTTCGCCACAGACATTCAAGGACTTGTAAAGAGACGGGATAAGTGTCTGAATAAACAGGGTGATTATGTCGAAAAGTGAAATAAATGTCAGGAAGTTACAATGATTATTATAGCCTCTATCCAGTTGAACCTCCTCACTACAACCACTCATCTCACAGCATTCACTACATTAAAAGTTGCAGAAGTTGTAATGATGGTTGGTGGTGAGGAATTATGGTTGCAGAGAGCCCTGAAGATGACTCAATAAAAATGTGGAAACATTGGTGATCTGAAGAGGGATGGATTTATTGTGACCTAAACTCAAGGTGTCAAGTACTTATTCTATTCATTCTAAGTTCATTTCATTATATCAAAATTATACAGCTGTAAAGAATGTCCTAAAGTATGTCACATCTTTCTTTCGGAGGGTAGGTAGAAAAGAAGTACTAAACATAAAATTCCTGAATCATTTTTCTATCCCCTGAATAAGTAATTGATTAAGAAGTGCATCAATCAGCTTCGAATATTAATGGATAGCGGAGTAATGGGAAGGTCGCATGATAGAACTTTACTGTACAGTTATGTTTAAATTTCTTTTTTCTATCTACCTTCCGACAGAAAAAAACTGTTTTTGGACATTCGGTATATCACTTCTCAAAATCCATATTATCTTCCAACATACATTCCATATTATCTTGGTCACTTCTTAAATTTATTATAGTTATGAATTACAATGTATTTGCATCAACGATTGGCTTGAAAATTTAAAGTTTCAATCATAGAATTTATATTTGGGAATGTGTTCGGGCAAAGGACACCTGCTGAAATAGTAATAAGTGCCGGCTGTTTAGGGAGAGTCCGATAAAGTTTACGAACTTATGAAGCATTTCGTATCACGAATTTAGTGTACACAAAGCAATTAACGGAATAAAAATATTGAGAAATTTATAAATTTTCAAAATATTATGATTTGCAGAATTAAGATGAAATAGTTTTCATGTTTGAATACACAAAAATTATGAGCAATTTCGTGATTCCTCCGACGTATATAATGAGGGGTGACACGATGACAGTAGAGTAGAAACACAGTTCCAAGAGATTATGATAAGGGAGCAAGGGTACCACATAAAGTGGACGGCGGAAAATCTGCGATGGGACGTAGAGGAGCTGTTAGAGACGGTTCCTTCAAGGACGGGGAGAAGCAAAACGAGGAGGGAGGTGTGTCGGGTGTGCGGTCTAGGATGAGCTTCCGGCTGACGCAACATCTTGGCCACCATGTCCCTTCAACTGATAGCGAACCCACTACATAACGAAGTTGCTAAAGTGGAAAGGACGAGTTCCGTTATGACAGGAGAGTCTACGCAGCACGGGAGTACAGAAACACGACTCTGAGAAGCGAAGCATAATTAGAAGCTGTAACGAAACTACAAATATAGGTGTAGGGGATAGAACAAAGTATTACAAGAGTAGGGAGAGTGATGGTTTCGAAGAAGGTAAGGAAAATACACGTACAGTAAACAAGGTCCAAGAGAAGAGCGAGGGACATGAATCGACAGGAAAGTTGAGATCCCGCAAGTCAAACTAAGGAGTTGCAAGTTCGGAGTTTATTAGCTGAAAGATATAAAACTTATCTACCTTCCAAGATCCACAAAATGCTTTCATGGAGTAAGCAAAAGAGAATTCTTTCTGAATGTAGACCAAGATACTTGCCAAGTGGACGTATAAGTTGTTCGATTTCCGCTCTAAAGTTTCGTAATCTAGCAGCAATCAAAAGAACTGTAACAGGAAGACGAAAAACAATTTCTCTGAGCTAGAGAGTAAAATGAGAATATATGGTTTCGATGCAAAAAGTTAAAGCTTAATGATATTGTCAGCCAGAATTAATCCAGGAAATTATTTTTGTATGGACTATACGCTACATATTAATGTATAACTCACTATTCCAGTATTTTAAGATTTGTTATTGTTTTTCTAATATTCTGAGCTTTATTAAATTTCTTTATATTTTCAAAGAGGCGTAAAGTAATGGCTATGTGGTTTTTTCAACTCAAACGCAGTTACGCCAAAAGAAGATTTAAGGGGAATCGGTGTAAGAGGTTGTGAAGAAGAGCAGAAGACACTAAGGATTGGTCCGGAATCCTTTAAGAGACTATAGCTTAAGTAGAAGGGCTGTGATTGCGTTGGTAGAAGAAAATGGGTCTATAGATATACTCGCATTAAAATGTTTCTCCAGTACATTATACTCAAACATATTATATTGTCGTAATTTTTGTGATAATAGTTCTTTCGGATAACAATGAAAACTCCAAGTATTAATTTATTTAATTCTTATAAAACATTTGTTATTTATTTATTTCATGTCTTATTTTCTTATTTTCACGATATGACGAAGTTCATGCCATTATGCTTGCTCATCCATGTAACCATGTAGAGTCCAATTTCCATAATAGCCTACAACCAATAGTCGTAATAAACTGTTACCCTAATCACGAGAAACGTCTCGGGTAAATGATGTAACTTATTTAATTAACATGATCAGCCACCTTGAGATCATTTAAAGAACGAGTGATCGCCACGTTCAAGAATAAATAGGAATTTAAACCCACACGCCATACCAAGGTTGAACAATTCCGATTCTCAGAGCACAACAGCAAACCAATTTTCTTTTTATACGTTCATTTCATCGTGAAGTAGAAGGGTAGGCAATTAACAAGCGCGGTGGTATGTTTGCTGCTCTGTGAAGAGACGGAAAGCGCAGAGGTGGGCATTCGATGTAGAGAACCCGAGGCATTGGTAGAGCACGCATAGCATAGCCATCTCTTCTTGCAGAAGTGCTTGGGGCTGCGCGGAGGGAACAGATTTGATACGCCGCAGAGCTCGTGAATACACGAGGCAAGAACACAGTTACACCGGATGAATAATGAAAGTGTACTTCAAGAACAGGTGAAATTCTACACAAGGGACGTTGGGGCTGGACGGAAGTTGAAGTAATGAGGATAGGAGTAAGGTGTAGTTGGAGGAATGGAAAAGTTATAGCGGGGAGGAGATGAGGATATACGCCGTGGAGAGACGTAAAAGAGTTACAGGACTCCTGGATTTCTACGTTTACGTTTGGTCATCCAAGCATTCATAATGATCAACTTCTAACTTCTCTGAGATGAAGAGTTTGCACACATTGATACATCGATGAACAATTACGACTCGTGCCTTCAATAAACTAAAAACCCTGCGTTTTCTTATACTGGCATAACTTCGGGTACTTGGAAATCTAAATATTCTTCTTTATAACAACGAAGTGCGAAGTAAGAAAGTGCGTTCACTGAAAATTTTCGAAGGGAAATAAAATTACATGAAATAAGGTGGAAATAAGATTTATCTAAATAAAGTGGGTTGTTTTCCTTTAAAAAAAATTCTTTGAAGGGAATCTATATACAATAATATGGAATATAACCCTGCCTATTAAGGAATTTTTAATGCTTTAATTACTCCAAATTTGATGCCTTATCAAAATGAATCCTATAGTTCAATGACTGTCTAAAACTTAAGTAATACAACCGTCAACGTTTTAATGCATTCTTTCGTAAACTCAACATTTTGCAAGTGTCCCCAGGTCAAGATGAGCATTTGCTTCACCGAGGGGCATTGGTAGCGCGAGCTGTTCCTGTGAAGATAACAAATAATTTTATTCGATTTGTGATATGAAAATATACTATTTGCTGATATTCTAATCATCAATCTGCTTATAATTGTGTGAAACGATAGGGAAGAAACCAATTAAAACCTCCGAGCCACTATGGTTAAGTTCATCTTGTGCATATTAGATTGGAATGATAATGTTCCATTTAAAATATCTCATAAATAATAATGAGCGTGAAAGTGCGTATTGCACCCAAGTAGCTTAAATACCACAATAGGTTTCAAGATATGTGATATGATGCTGTAAGATTGTCTTCCCTATAGTTAAAATAAAAATTATTAGTTCAAATATTGACACGTAGAATAAAAAAGGAAACACGCAAGGCCATCTGTAATATTAAGAAAATCACAACATAAAATATTATTTTGAATATTCTATACTTTATAGAACGCTTGGCCTCGAGAAAGCTTTTTTACTACGCAGACTAGACTAGGTACGCAGCACGAGTTTGATGCTATTTATAATCTGACTATATATCACGTTGCATAAATTCTTAATGTAATTTATTTATATTCCATTTTATTTTAGGGATGTTTAAACCACAAGATCTGAGTGAAAAAGTAATTACGATACCAAGCACACATATTGAAGTACCATTTATAATTAAGGTATTGTATGCGTGTTAATCATTTTGGAAGAGATAATGAAATTGAAATCTTACATTTCCTATAACTGTCTTAAACCTTAGCTATCCATATTTCGGAAGTTTGCTACATGAAATAGTTGACTCTTCTTTTACACGTACGAGTATAAACTTCAATGTGAAATATATTTGGGTCGCTATGTTACACTTTTGAACAAAAAGTTTACTTTATATAACTCTTAACATACATTCGTTACTTGTTCTCTTCTTAACATTACTACGCTTTCAAGCGCTGAGGAACTTTATGATTCTCAAGAATAAGTGTAACACAGTCACGAGGAAAACAATTATCGAGAAGAACCCAGATATTGATCTAAATTTATCTAAATTTTCAAATGTTCTTTCTGTTATAGTATTGAGAGATTGACGAATGATTTAAAGAGGTATTGCAAAATCTCCGCAATTTGGGTTTGCTATAGCTGAGAGCCAATCTCACGTTTATTTCACCGCCATGGATTACGGATATGGGCAATAATAGCATCATCCATAACGCACATGTGGAAGACATCGAGAGAAAATAGAACGCAATCTTGTGTTCTGAAAAGGTTTCTGTTGTTGTGAAATGTATTACTGCAAAGATTGGAAATTGTGTCGACATTTGTCTTTCCGACAGAAATTCTTATGACAGATCCTTTCATGCGGAGCAGTGAAGAAAAGAAAACACGATGTAGAAATATGATATTCGTCGCAAAATTTCAAGACGTAGAAAAGAAATGGTGTTATTGTAATTTGTCAAAAACATGGTCTGTTACATGCAAATGCAGGAATACTGATAATTCAAACAACGTTCGTGGGAACAAATTTAAATCATTTTGGGAGAGTCAATATATAGAATATTTTAATGATCTATTTAAAAAGTGATCATTTTTCATTTTATTACGGGTAAGACTTGGCGCATACAATCGTGCGGACGAGGAAAGGACTCCTAGAAATAGCACTATTTAAAACGTAGAAAAATGAGAGGGCCAAGAGCCTGTGCTTTGCACTGCCGCTTGGTTTAGAGAAAAAAACCCAATAGAAATTATCTGATTTAAAAAATTATTTTTTATGTTAAAAGGACAAAGAGTCAAGTACTTCGAATTAAATTTGTATTCACCTGTAAAACGTTATAAATGATATAAAATGTTCTTAAATATTCTCAAATGTTAGAAACAATCTCTCAGGTCTAAAAAAAAAAAGAGAGAGAAAAGAAAGAGAGAGAGAAAGAAAAGTCAAACGAAAAAAGTAAAGAATAAAACGAAATAAAAACGTTAAACGAAAAATAATTTAATTTTTTTGTAATTTGAAACGGAGAGAATTGTAATGATTGATTGAAGAATATATCGCACTAATTACTGACGATTTTTTCCCAAATTGAAGAAATGTATGTGCAGCTACACAACGTTTTATGCAGATTTCGAAAGTTCTCTGGTTGCAAAAAGAGTTTGTTATAGCTTCGAAATGCAGCGAAGAAATTTATTTTATAGATGTACTGCGGCTTGGTAGCAAATGTCTCATAACAAAATAGATCTTTAAGAATTGCAATTATTTAACGACATAATTATATTTGTTCATTAAATCAAACTATCAGATAGTTTACTGAATATTTTTTCTTTAAAATTGATGTTAAATATTTTCGAGAATACTTGAAGTAAGAACGTAGTCATAATGTTTCGATTAAAATTATGATTATGATTAAAGTAATGAAACATTTTTATACTTTGAATGTATTTGTATATATACCTCGTCAGTTGCACAGAATACTCAATAAACATTTTACTACTTTTTGTGATGTGGTGAGTTTCGACTTTTTTTCACAAAACTTGAAGCTTGTTCGGGGAGAAATCGTATAGGAATCATTAACAATAAGTAAAAAGTGTAAATACAAACTCAGTCTTGCAACGACTCGATGCGAGGTGGGAAGGTTCACGACTCAGCCTGGTAAGATGTAGAAGCGATTGCAAAAGGAAAGTATACCTAAGCCGATCCATGTAAAACTCGTTCGACCAGAGAATTCTGTCAGTCATATAGATCACTTAGTCTGTTAACGAGGAAACAAACATGTAGACTGAATATTTTGTCATTTCTTGGGATCACTTACTATGTGAACGAGGGATCTATATTAGTTATGACATTTTCGGTAAGCGATACAAAAATTGTTGGGCAAATTCATGTTATAGGTTTGGATTGATGTCTCTGTATGAATGCGAGGACAATTTTCTTTTAGATAAACAATCCAGTGGTGAATATCTAGAACGTTTTATACTGAAACGTTTTTCGATGGACAGAATGGTTGAGAACATACAAGGGCTACATTTTATATCAATGTTTCTCAATTCTTGAGCCACGACACAATTTTGTAATTCTCAGCGCGGGGCACCACATTTTCGTTTTTTCTTCATAATTTTCAAATGTTTATATATAAACATTATATTATATTAATTTGATTTTGATAATTTTTAAACAGTTTTACTGAAAAAATTTCAGTCTCACAATTTTTCATGGAAATATTTACATAATAAAATCATTATCAGGATCGCAGTAATGTTTATTGATGAACTAATCGTATCGATATCTCGTCGATGATCAGTAGTGTTGAAATGCTTCAGAGAAATACGTTTTGAAAGATTCTGTAATACACTTCATTGCATTTATAGTACAGAATGGTATCTTTCTTCCCAACTTTTTAATAATTTACACACGGAATTAAATTTTAAACTAGAAAAAATAGATATATCTTCCCAAATATGTATATCAAATTAACAATCTTAAATAAAAAAATAACATATATCTGCAATGCATTATCAGGTTGAGCTGAGAACATCCTTCATTGTGAACAGTACAGATTTATTTAACAGTAAATGAACAATTGTCGGGAAGCACAACGAACACAAATACATTGCAATACTGCAAGGCATCAAAAGATAAAAGTAATATTTTGTGGTGGCCCTTAGATGTGACAGCTCCATGCAATCCACATAACATACATGCACGAATAAGTATGCATACCATGTGTGATATCAAGAGATTTCAACCTAACATAGAGACACTATTTAAAAATATGATTTTTGCGTTTTATTAATTACAAATTTGTTGGTATTCTGTTAATATTATAACATGTATCGAACTACTTTTATTCTTAGGAGTGTGCTGAAATGTTAAATCCGCCTCTGCCTTGGGATCCTTGATACAAATTGATGGGGTGGTCCCTTGCTTGCTTCTGGAGAGTTGGTTTATTATCCTCCACGTGGTCATACGCAGTTTTGTGTTTTTTGACAATACCTTAATTCTATTTATTTATTTGATACATACGATAGTAATTCCGGTATCACCAGAATAGCATGTCTAATAACGTTGTAAAATCTTTTCTTTTTTTTAATGTTTCGACACAACGTCGATTCTTATCAAATCTGTCCGCATTTTATAAAGTCTCAAGGGGTACTCGAATCCACAGAAAATATGTTCAGCATTTAGAACACGCTTAGAAGGCAGCAGCGACGAAAACAAGCGCGTGATATTGAAATCAAATGCTTAACGTCCTGGCGACAGCAGCTTTCACGAGAGTGAATCAGGAGAGAAGAGCGAGATAACGCTGAAGAAGCGGAGAAAAACCGTGCGACACCGGTAGAGGTGTGTTACGCATGCTCCGTCGGATGGTCGTCCGCCCACCAGCCCTGCTGCCTGTACCATGAATTATGCAAATGAAAGCATGGGGGAGGGGGGAGGAAAAACGTGCGCGGCAGCGGGAGATGTCTGTGTCAGCAGGACCACCCCCTCGTCCTCGACGATCCCTCTCTCCCTCGACGGTTTAGGACCACGGAAGACACGGGCGCGTAAAATATATAAAATATGGATGAGCGCAAAAATGCAGCGTAGCGCGCGCAGCGAGCGCCGACAACAGCGAATGATGGGCCACCAGGCGACTCCTGACGCGCGACGAAGGAACGGTCTTTGTTGGCGCGTGGATCAACAACGCGAGTGGAAGGAAGCGCGGGAATAGGGGATGGGGGAGGTGAAACAGTGAACGCCGAGAGAACTTATCAAGGAACCTTATTTAATTTTCATTTTTTATGATTTAAGAAAGCAATGTTTCCTTTAGTGAATAACTAAAAAATTGTCTAACGCTTGTACGTAGACGTTATTAGATTCGATGTCACAGTCTGGTTCCTCGAAAAAAATTCGTCTCGGGAAATTGGAAAACGGAAGTTATATTTCACACTTTTCGTAATTTCTTTATGAATTCATTAATTATGGGAATATTACTCTCAAAGAATATTGAACAAACAGTATTGCTCTTGCTTGAGACATTTTCAAGCAGAAAAAACACTCCCATACCCGGGATATGGTATCTCGTAAACATATGGGAGCGTCTTAATGCAAAATTTCACGTTGATATATTAAAAAAAGAAAAAAAAACATACACACAAATCATGGTGAAGCAAATGTAAGTAAGCCGCTAATGTGCCTCGCAAGCTATAAACAGTTCGGCACATTTCATTTCGTACCAGAACACTGGAAATTAAAAACAGAAGTTCAAATGGTAATTAGTCAGTAAAATATGTTAAATGATGAGTATAAAAATGCAATTTTAGACCTTCTAAGTAATGAAGTTTTTCTTGGTGTATTCAACGATTCCAAAACTTTAACTAATTAACTAACTAATTTTAACTAATTAATTTTCATATTTAACTTTTTCATACTTTCACAGTATTTCCTTTCGTATCTGTGTCTAAAACAAATCCGTAATTTTATGACGTAAAGTATATCACAAGCAGCAAAAATACTAATGATGTGATATTTAATAGTTGCAATAGGTAGTTGCATTGGGCCGGGGAGGCCTCCATAAACCATACTCGATTTTCTTTCAAACGAGGCATAATAACGCTATCTTGTGTTCCTTCAATATGATAAAAATTTTTCCTAACTTCTTTTTGTTTCATGGTATTACTATAAAAGAAATGAAACTTGGAACATAGTGTTTGTTCAATCCTATTGTTCACAATACAAATGTGAAAAATACTTAAAAATAAAAGTATTTAATGTAATTATTAACAGATTCAGAGAAGATTATATTCATTAAAATACTAAATTGGAATCGAACTCACTAATAAAATAAATTTTCAAACTTAATTTAGCATTTACCAAATGGTTAAATTTCATTGCAATGTAATAGCAATTTAACTGCGCCTAGCACCCTCTTTCGTTAAAAGCTACCACTATCTACGTGGAATTCCGGCTGAAATTCCAGCGCTACTCACTTCGGAGCGATAAACAAACAGCCGTGCAAACGAATATCGCCGCAATGTGCGGGAGAGTGGGTGCCAGTGACATACGGAGGAAGAAGCAATTAGATGTGAGATCCCGATGGCTGCGCAGACGCGCCGCAATGATTTAGGAACAAGATGTAAATTTCAGAAGATACCGTCGCTGCAGCCTTCCCTGCCTCTACTGGAGAAGTCAATGAACAGCAGGTTGTATTTTGGCTCGAGGAAAGAATATTTCGCTTCGTTACCTCTTTCGCAAATTTCGTTGCCGGTTTAAGGAAATATGAGATTAAAAGCTTTGTCTTTAATATCTTGACAATTAAATAGTACTAGATTTGCCACTATTAAATAGTATTACTAAATAGTATTACGCAGCCACAATTTCATTTCTTGATACCACAAATTCCGCTTGAGACACGTAAATTATTATTATTATCATTGTTATTATTATTATTGTTATTGACGCTTCAAAGTTAGATAATGTCTCACTGGTTTTTATGAGCATTACTGTGAGATATCGCTTACTTCACACATCCAAAACTGACAGAAAATGAATAAAATATCATTAGTTAATTAAATATTTATTCGGTATTTAGTAACAATCCATATAAGCTATTTCCAGTTGACCTCCATATATTTTTACCCCTATTGTAACTTGATGTAAAATTTTAGATTTAAAAATTGATTGGATGAAAATTCTTCAAGTTGAATAATTTTTTTAAATTAACATTTTCTTTAGTTTTTCATATTTTTTTCGTTACTCATTAAACTGAAATATTTAACATTCTAATTGTGATGATAATTGAAACATGTATTACACATAAATAGAAACCTGTGTTCTCCCTGCCACGTAAATATTACTTTTACATAAAAATCTGTGTGCATGAATCTCTCTGCCACAAAATGTACTTAAAAGTTTACGAAACTTAAAAAATGAAGTAACACTTGCAAAAAAATGACTTTCGCACACTGTACTTCGTGTTTGAGGGAAGCTCCTAGTGAACATATCTTACCAGCACCCCGCAGTAAATTCGGAACAAACACCGTGAAGTTGCAATTTTATCTCTGAAGAAATGAGGCGTGGAGATATCGTCTAACTGGAGCCATGTCTAACATTATTAATTCAGTAAATTTCGTGAAACCTCTGCGATGGTATGCGGGTGGGTAGAGGTATGAGAGGTTTCTAAATGGTCTGACGGGCAAAAACGCGGCGTTCTCTGCATACGAAATTAAACGTGGGAGTGGAAAACTCGTGAAATAATTTGTTCTAGCGGACAAATACATCCTTAGGTAATAAATATTTTTCTTAAAACATCAAGCATAATTGATAAAATAACAGAGAAAATTAATATAAAAAATGCTTGCTTGGGAAAGTCACTAGTTTAACGAAAAAAGAAACCTATTAATTAACGGAAAGAGAGAGTCCCACTTTGCATTCCGACAGAGAGCGTAGTATCTTCCTTCACACGTTTGTAAACGTTCTGATTCTTTTGACTGCAAATAGTGAATTAAGAAAAAAGAAATTGTGAAGAAAAGAAATGAAGGGTTAGGCATAAAGAAGAAAGTCTATCAATTGTCGAAATAAAGAAAACAACGGCATTCGATACTTCGAATCATATTGCATCTGTTACATGTAGTCTGTCTNTCGGGTAACAAACGTGCTTAGTCCATGAAAAAAATAACAAACAAAAACGGACCACTAAGAGAAAGAAATAAGTCAGTTAAGAAAATAGTGCATTCTGTAAAATTTAAGAAAGTGGACGAATCTCCTTTATACCTCGACTCCTTCAAATATTGCGGAACAAATATTTCTAAAATACTATGATGTTTGTCATTCTTAATTTTCGAAGAGTGTGTGGAAATAAAACATAAGGAATATGTAAGGAAAGGAGAAAATTAATACAAGGTATGGTGGGGGAAAAAAGTGAAAACTTCACATCGAAGGTTGAAAATTAGCCAACTAAGATCCTCATTATAAGTAAATTACAATGTGGAAAGAAGCAAGTAGATATTTCATTATGATTCCATAATTTTTTTCCGCATAATATTGCATAATTGTTCTGAAATTTTAAGTGACGATAAAAAGTTTCCAATGCTTTGATTAAAAGATGAAGTAGGTATACAACTTCCACGTAATTGTTCTTCCAGGAAAATACATTGGAATGAGACCGAACACTTAAAGCTGTATTATCGTAAGAAATTTCAGTTCGTCTTAGACTTCGTATCTAACAGGAACACGGCATTCTCTAGAAATATCAACACACCCTTTGATGCAGAGTGCAATGCAGTGCTGTATTGGCGAGCAATATAATATAAACGAGGAAGTGATCCTCTTTCCTACCCACAATTTTTATCAATTGATATAAATCCACAGCGAGGAGATGCAATCACTTTCAGAAATCGCTAGTCTTATACAATAGTTTGTACAGCGCGAACTTTCGCGAACGAACGAACTAATAAATTACCAAGAATTTATCGAACTCAGAACACGTCTTTTGTTCTGAGCTTGCTTCTATAGAAAAAGTAAGAAAAATCGTTTTATTTTGTTTTAGCATGCAACTAAGCAAAAGGAGTTCAAGAAAAGAAGTCGAGATATCGAGCGTGATAATTCGGAAGGAACGACTCATTGTGTTCTGAGCTTGAATACGAAAAGAATGCAAAACTAAGATCCAAAAGAATTGTTGACTCTCGTTGGAATACATTTTAACCTATTGTACGTTTTCATACAAAGTAAAAATGAGTGGTATAACTTTCTCAGCTGTGGAGACAAGACAGTCGACTGAATCCGCGCGGCAACAACGCACGAATCTACAGCATTGCTAAAACATGGATTTATTTATCACCTCCTGGAATTTTAAACGTTTTAATTTATTTGTAATGTATTCACAGCATTTTTTTGAATCCGACATTGTAAATTGTACTCCTCGATAATGTGACTTATCGTTTTAGCGATGTTTCTGTAGAAATTAATAACTCATTTTTCAAGTAGGAGCTTGAAATTGTTAAAAGCTGTTACAAACACAACAGTTATCAATCGCTGAATAAGAATTATTTTTGTCATTCTTAGATTATTTTATAAAAAGTAATGAAGTTGACTTATCGGCAAAAACCGTAAAACTATCTCATGTTTTCAAACATTTCAGGTTTTAAGGAATTGTTATTTATTCATAAAACTATTTTTTCTTTCTTAATAATACTCGACAATTATTTAACGAACAAATACTTGTAGTATGTGGCATTCTTTCCAAGTCATTAGCAGGCCAAGTGCCCGAAATTCAAGAGCAATTTTATTCATCACTTACATTTCTTGATTTTAAATGCTGAGAAATATTCTTCAATAAACGCAACTTAAAAAAACACTTTTATTTTCAAAACATAAACAAATTGCAAAACGACTTTTATTAGCTCTTTAAGATATTATATTTCTTAATTATCGATTTGTTTTTCATTTTCTTTTGTTTAATCGACTCCCTCGCTGGGGAACTTACTCCTAGTCTATTTTGGACTTCAGCAAGCTCGCCTTGTAATGTGTTTCAGCCCCAGAGGCTCTTTAGATCTACGCCCCAGCCTTGATTCTAACGAAAATATATCCTTTAAATCCACAAGTATAAGTCTATCTTATTTGCTAGTTAACGCTAAATTACTGGGTAAACTCTGGGCGTAATTGTACATAGTAAAGTACGCATAGATTGCTACAAAGCTATTTACAGTTTTCTGTCTTATATAGGAAAACAAGATGTAATCCTCTTGTTAATTCATAGTAAATCTGTCTCATTCTCCCATTGATGAGAGACAGAAGTACTTGGAAAGAAGCTCATCCAGGTATCTTATAGAGCTGGCTTCCAAATGAGATGTGACCGTAAGTGTCAACTCTTCATCACACCTTCGCCCTTTACTCACCATTCGAAGAGAGTTTCTTAAAAACTTGCAAGTTTAAATGAAACCCAGCCAGACATCTACGAGTTTCAAGGAGAGTTCGCGCTCTTTGGCTTCATCCTCAAGGCGATTCACTACCTCACGAATGGAGATGAGCTGTCCTCGAGAGAGGACGCTCCACTAGCGTAATGAGACGAAGAGTATGACTATGAGAAGCTGAGATACAAGAAACTGAGAACGTCGGGAATACAATTTCGAAAGAGAAATAATGTCACAACATCTCAAGAATATTGTAACTTAATAGAAGGTGTGTATTGTTCTCGAAACAACAGGATGATAAAAAATAAGCAGTAAGTGGGGAGTAAAAATAATTGAGTTCTCAATTAATTATACCAATATTGCCATGTAATAGAGCATTCGGTTAAATAACTCAAACGTCTTCTCGTTTTTCCCGATGTCATCCAAAAACACAGTCTTTTTTGACACTATAATAGCAGTTGAAGAATGAATACTCAAATATTTGACATTTCACATACTAGAGATTGGTAAAACTAGTGAAACGATTTTAGGAATTTCTTCTCGAGCTATTGAAACTAGCGCAAATATCAAAAATACATAAAATAAAGAGTGGTTCAAGAAGACCAATCACCTCAAATATCTCCTACACGTATAATGGCCTAGAAGTGTGCTATTCACTCAGATAAGTGCAGCTATTCATTTGACTTGTTACAAATCTTAGATGAATTTGTTGAGTACGTCTTTTTAGTTCAATGTCTAGAGACTGTACCAAAATCGAGGTTTTGTGTATCGACCCATATTAATATCAATACTCAAATCCTTCGTATCCGTCATCACTGTGCTCTTGCGCTATTGCACGAATCGAATGTTTTTGAACCTGAAGAAGGAGTAAGTATTCCCTTATCCATGATAGGGGAACAACCCCGTAGTACACGAAGAATATGCGACACTTGATCCATAGACGACATGATCCTGAGAGAAGTTACTCTGCAAATGACTTGATGTAGGGACATTAATGATATTTGTGTGTGTATATTTTTTATCCTTCCAGAGCATTTTGTTTTTAAAAACTTGTTCAAAAATACACTATTTGTAATTTTGTGAAATTTCGGTTGTGCGGGGCGCCGCTACATCTGTTCTCTTTATCACCTATCCCTAGCCAAACCATTCCCCTCAGAGTGAAAAGCATTATAACCAAACTTAAATAATTTATTTCACAAAATCTTTCTCGTTTTACAAAACTTCCTGGACAAGAATTGCAGCGTACTTTTTTTATATGTCAAAAAAAATTCTCGTTTAATATTTTATTAACACAATACTAGATAAAATAATTGAATTTTATTTTCACAGTAGGCCTCCATAAATTCTTGGTCATATTCGTGCGAAATTTAAATTTTTTAAATAATTATTTACGAGGTTAAAGGGCAGTGTAATTGACGCGCTGTTTCTGTCACGTCACCCTTCGATCCGCCAAAAGCATAGGGAAGCCTCAAAGTCGCTAGCGTTTTCAAGACGGTCTTGCTAATGAACACGCCAGTAACTCTCTTCCCTCTACTATCCCGAAGTTCGACCTTTTGGTGTTTATACGAATCTAATACGCTAGCGGCGTCATGAAGTTGCGTTGAAACTAGCCCCATTTCGCCTTAAGGATCTCATTGATGTTCGTTGAGACGAGCAGGAACTTACTAACCGGCCAATAGGCATTATTGCTGGTCGGGTTACAAAACTCCATTGCTTTTTTACGTTATGATATTTTTCTATATTTATCCAAGCCCTCAAGAACATGAATGATTCAGAAATATTTTGGAGGAGCAAATATCAGGGAGATGCTTATCTCTGAGAAAAGCAACTGAAAAGGGGGAAAGAGAAAACACCGAATGAAAGAGAGAGGCGTGAGCTCTAAGAGACGCAGTGGATAAACACGGGACCTCATTAACACAAAGCATTTAATGAATTGCCGCAACCACCGTCCTTTGCTAGTGACAGACAAGACAGTCTTTGAAAGCAAAGCGACAGACTTGCAATATGAAGACGGGAAGAAGGAACAATCCCTAAGGTTCATGAAGATAAAGGTGGCAGCAATAATAACGGCAGTGTGAAGGGCGCTCGACGCAATAATAGCAGTCACCCTTGAATACAGGGGTAGGAAACCAACCCGTTGTGGACGCGCACGAGAGAAATTGGTGTATGTGCAGGTCTATTACATGAAGAAGAAAAACTGTGGCAGCGGTGAGAATATTGTCATGAGTTTAAACTAAATATTTGAACCAGGGAATTATTACAGCATTACAAAAAGTAAAGTTTGGCAGAGTTTTATATGTTGACTATATTTTTAACTCTTAATATATCATTCGGGTTACTGAAAGTAGATAACATATACCAGCGTTGTCAATCTAACTGCCCTTCTTTTTACGTCCCGCGAATTCTAGTACATTTTACATCAAATTTTTCATCAAACGTAGTGAGGAACTTGGTGATATAAGTCTATACTGTAAGAATTAATATTTGACGTGACATCCGGTGAGATAAAATAGAAAATCGTGTTCGAAATTACATCATACAGTAGAATACGAAAACATTTTATTACAATACTACATATTTTAAAAAAGCATTTTAATTAGAGAAATGTAGTATTTAATTTTTTCAGATTAAAATAATATACATTTGTGGATGAGAATCAAAATATCGCGTTACAAATAACTAAATATGACCCATTAGTTGTATTCGTTTGGCAACATCCCGTCGATCGAAAGTATTGAAAATGGCCCTTGGGTCAAGAATAGTACGTCCCACAATTTTGGATTGCTTTTATCACATACTATTCAAATATACTGAAGAAATATTTTACCCGAATATTACCCAAACTATATCGAAGAGATATTTAAATATTTGTTCGCTATTTGAGTCTTGAAGGCCATTCTCATCTCTGTCTTAAGCATGCAGGCTAATGGCAGCCCATGCTGTTTACAAACGGTGTCATGCGATAAATGCAGTTTATATATTTTCTTCTTAAATGAGTTTTTAAAAAAATCGTCGCCTATTATTCATAAAAAAGTAGAAACGACCTGAGTGTTTTGCAGACAATTTAATTTTGAATCAAACTGAGAAAAGCCACAATTTAGAGAAAACAGTTTGCATAATAACCACATAAAAAGCAAATAAAACAACACTATTTTTCGTATCTAACGTGAGACTTCAACAGGTGAGCTTAGTTCACTGCTAGCGAGGGATTGATTCAAATTAGTAGCGAGAGATGTTACAGAAATCTCAATACTTATTCCTAAATTGTGAATTTTCTTAATTGGACTCAAAATTAAATTGTTTGCGAAAACATTCAGGTTGTTTGTGCAAATAACTTGTATTCAGAAGAGCAGACGCGAAACATTACCATTAACACCATAAAAAGTAATATAGATATTAACAAAGAAGTTGATTAGATTTTTTGAATGATTTGGGCAACATTGTCCGACAGAATCATTGATTGGGATCTCTGTTTCGAAAAGCTTTCCGATCCCTGTTTCGCCAAAGCCGATGGAAACAGGGAATATCAGGGCAGTGGCCGCAGACTCGTGAACAGAGAAAAGCGCCCGTGCTGGTCGCAGCGATGCCGGGTATTCCACTCCGCGAGACAAGGAAACCCGAGCGATAATTACTTCCTCTCATAAATATGAAGCTGCAGCGCGCTCTCTTGGCGTGGCTTGGCGACGCAACTTCCCAATATTTAGTGGCGTGTTGCTCGCTTGCCACAGCCGTGCCACCAACAGCACAGCCCGTAACGGAAGCGTAGTGGTGCACCCTTTCAACGTTTTGCGTAACCACCCGAACCACTCGCCGCCATTTTCCTAATTATGCGCGGTGGGCAGCGTGCGGAGGGACGTGTTTGTCGGTGGGTGGGCGACCGACCGCAGGGGACGCAGCAAAATGACGCCGCCGAACGCAGGGTTGAATAGAGGTTGTGTGCAACAGTGGACTGAAAGGGGAACATCCGGATTCCATGAGTGTAGTGAAGCGGGAGCGCGTGAGGGCGGCGCTTCGGTACAGCTTTGGTCAGAGTGTGTGGCCGATGTGTCTCCAGGTTTCCGCCATTTTTCCGTCAAATTGGAGCGAATGCACTTGAATTCATATGGATTTCTAAATATATTTCAATAAATTTGTGTCATAATACTTTTACGTGTATTTTCGAATCAAACTACACATAATTAATTAATCCGAAAGAGAATCTTTATATGTATATTTGAATAACGTGTCAATTTGACGAAAAAATGGAGGCATTCGGTGATACGACACATTCTTAATATACTCACTCTGGTTTTGGTTGTGGGAGCGGCTCTCATATATGGATAACAAAACCTATAATAATGTATTTCGTATACGTTTAAGGAGAACAAATTATTTACGTTCTGTTTCGTGCAATATAAATACGTTCTTTCAAGAGAGGGAACTGATTTACCTCATACATTCCTAATATCGCCATTTTACATTTAATATTTTAGGAAGGCTCCCGGATCGCCTTTAGGAATAGTAGTTCGCTCTTCTATACAAATTGTTCCGATTTTAGAGTTCCCTCATTGCCAAATTTGGCATTCGTTTGGACATTTCCTTCTTTCCAGAAGAAAGAGCAGAAAAAAACAAATACAAATGCAAAAGGAACAGTATATAAAAAACCACAGTACCAATGGTCACTGTACAACGCTTCAGCGAAGAAAATAAGTATATACCAAAATAAATTTCCAAGAAGTATAAAATAAGAAATTAATTTATATAATACTAAATATTACGTCAATTATCATGACTAAGTAATTTCGAAAAAAAAGTTAAACAAGTGGAGGACAATTGCCACACAAAATTATTAGTTGAAAACATACTTTAAAATTATTTTAGGTACTCAATGTGAATTATAAAAACCTGGACTTCATTTCAATGGATTTTAGTTCCACCTATCTGGTATAGTTTCAGACATACTCTAAAAAGGAGACCACGTTCCTTTTTCAGAACCAAAAAATAATAAAAATATTTTTTTAACGAACAACATTTATTCTCGACACGTAAAAAGCGGAAATTCTAAAGCGGAAATATAATTCCACAGAACAGTGTTCGCGTGAAACAAAGCGCAAATGCCAGGCACCGCCAGGAGAGAGGATGAACCATTGTGCTGAATACATTTGTAGAACTATCGCAGTCTCGGTCATAGCCATTAACTTAGTTCGCAGGGGTCTTGTGGAAGTAACTAAAAGTGGGTGAGAGCGAGACAGCGTGCGGTGGTACGCGTCGGCACGAAACTCGCTTCGCGGTCTTCAACGCCGTCGCCATCAGCACTGTCACCCCGCCACCGCTTCAAGGGGGTTGGTCACGCGATCCATCATGCTGCACCAGGCCGCGCCGTCACCGCGCTCTATTCCTCGGCCCTGCTTCTACGCAGAGGTCAAGGCGGAGTTCATTGGCTGCTACGGCACAGTACTAGGTGGAGGAAGAGCTCCCGGGTCCTCCAGTGATAGATTAAACACATTGCCAAACAGAAAATCAATTCAAATTGAAAAATTAAACCCGAAAAATGAAACTTAGTCTCTTTCACTTTACAGTCAGCGAAAGGGTCCCAAAGGACGACGATAAACAATTGCTCATATTTTTTTATAAAAAGTAAAATGTTTTAAGTAAATTGTTAAAATATTCTGTTCTTCATTATTTATTTATTTTATGCCTTATGACGAGGTTCGGGTCATTTGGCCCGCTCTTCCACCTAACCGCGACTTGGGAAACGGAATTGCGAAGGAGAGACGTTAGACTCAACCCACATTTGTGTGTAGAAGGTGAGGGAAACCTCAGCTGAAAACTTCACCTAGTTCGGCTGAGCAGAATTTGAACTCACGATCTAGCGCTCTGCGAGATGGTGGGAGCGTAGACGCTACCACTAGACAACCGCTGTCGGTAATTTATGAAGTGTCTTAAAGTGTATTTTACGAGTTACGAAGTACGATGAGTCTAGTAAATGTGCGTGATAAAAAGTATTGAAATATTTTAGTATGCTCACTAGCTATTTATATTCAGTTACTGAAGGGAGTTATTTAAGAGAATACCGAAAAAATTGTATTTACCAAAACAAAACAAAAAAAATTTCAGAAGTACTCACTATTATCAAGTTATAGATTATTCAGAAAATATCGTGCATAAACCGTAATTATTAAAATAACACCAAATTCGAGATTTATTATTTCAATAGACGTCACCCCTAGACAACCCAACATCTCTCCTTCCCAATTTCCCTAACCCAAGTCCAACGACTAGGTGGAAGACCAGGTCACATGGTCTGAACGTCGCCAAAAGGTATAAAATAAATACATAAAATAGACAGGAGCCTACAGAGTCTGTATAAAAAATCCGCTTCTGTCCGAAGGAAAACCGGACAAAAATACGGGTCAGGATGGGATTATTTGCCAAATTCTCTCGGCATTCTTGCTACTGCAGATGGAAACGGCATCACTGACGATGAATGTGTGGTGAATAGCGCCACGGCGTTCGCAAGTAATGCGGATTCTGACGATAAGGCTACTTTTGTAATCACGTCATTACCCCCACACTATAATAGAGATAACTGGAGCTGAAACTGTTTGTGGCAAAAATAAAAATCAATGAATTATTCTACTTCTGCAAAATGTTGATAATTTAAACGTAGTAACTTTTTCAACATGTACATACAAAATGCGATTCTCCCTACGTGTATTAACTGCACAATCTCTAACTATTGAAATATGGGGCTCTCAAACATATTCATCTTTTTAATATGCTCAATATATTTTTTGTCAAACCCATTTAATTAATTTTCATTTGTACCTTTATAATTATTTATCTAACTTAATTGGAAGGACTTTTCCTTGAGGAATGACTAATAATATTATTATTACTTAATTGAATTTAGCATCCTCAAATTCTCTATGAGCACGGTTACCATCACATTGTTTTCAATAATTATTTTCTCAGGCAACACACTAGTGCTTCTTGTCTTTCCATGTCAGCTCATCGAAGCTCTGATGTAAATACTCAGCGCGTTTCCGGCTCCTATAACTTCAAAAATACATCCGCCAGTGCACAGTGGAGAAGCTAAGTTTTGAGTAAAGTAATATGACCGGATATTGCTGAAAACTAAGATTGTTCCCTTCTGTTTTCCATTTCACCCCTCAACGACTTAGAGACATAGGGCGCTTACATTTTTAGTCAATCTGTGAAGATGGAGCTTAATATTCAAGTCCTTTCTGCAAGAGTAATTCATAGTTTCCTATTTCGTTTCGAAGTGTCATAACGTAATCTATTTTCCAGAATACATAATGTAACTGTATCCCTTGTTGTTTATTTTGCAAAAATGCTCGTTGAAGCACATGAGCAATCGATTGGGAATATTTACAGATAGCCAGTTAATGAAAATAAACAAACCCTCTCATACACGAATAACACGTTGAATGCTGTTCCGTATTTATTGGTATTACCCAGGTCATGTGAAACATTCAGTGCCAACATTAATGATGTTAAAGCTTGTATTTATGTTTAGTTTTGCGGCGAAGTAGCTTTAACAGCAACTCATACAAAATACTAATTCTTCTCATGTCGTCGGCTTGTTACACTGGAACTGTATCCCTTTTTGTTTTTCGTGATGAACTCGCGTAATTCACATTATTTGAAGATAACGTAATGAAGACAGCAAAAATGCATGTCTCATTTGATTTTCATTGTATGAAATAGATTAAATTGAGGGACTTCATCTTATAACATCATGTTAAAAAAGGGAGTAGAAATTAAAACAATAACCCAAAATAATCCAGTGCTCCAGTTTCTCGGTTGCAAAATCTTGCCACGCAAAGGCAGGGATGATTTTATCATGGAAACACATAAATTTTCATCGCATGAATACAATCCAATAATTCATAACTTCAGACAACGCTTCTCCGCTAGTCTGTATATTTCGTTCACGTTCCTCCTAAAGGAGAGAACTTAAAGAATAAAATGTACAAAAAATGTGGAAACTATAATACGACAATTCGTTTCTCTATAAAAAGTTGTTAACGATTATATTATCTCACTGTAGTTGCCTTGACAAGAGAAAATGATATCATATTCCAGTGTATCCGGAAAATCCATGGCACTATTTTTTCCCTTAAAAAGGTGCGGGTAGAATTTTGAATAAGGGAGATAAGCATCTGCGTCAAAAGAAACGAAACAAAAACATCAATGTGCAATTTCACTCATTATTTTAATCTCATACATATACTCACATATGTGATATGAAGAACAGTCATAGCAATAAGACGAGGTAAGAGAATTCTCTTATAGTGAACTAGTGGTCTTATGGTAAGGTTTTTGAAAGCGAATCGTGGTTTTATAGGACACTACTTCGGCGGCTTATAGATGCCATAAAAATACATACATGATTTTCGTCTACTTAAAGAGGAAAAAGCACATTAGTAAGTAGAATAATATTTTCTTTATTCTTTAACATTACATTTAACATACATGTCTCTTGGATGTGTTCAAAATTTCTTACGTCATCCAAAGTGTCGTGGGTTGCCATGCCAGAGTTGATAACTCAGGCGCACATTTTATAGAAATGTTTCAAAAAAATTTTGTTTTTTCTCTCGAAAAACTGAACGAAAAAAGACGACATGAAAGTGAAACGTATTTTTCAATTACGCTCAAGAACTCAAAATTTCTTGATTTGTCATGAAAAGTCAAGATCAAATATTTTGACTCACGCATAATTTTAAAAAGTTAAAGCGGTAACACGAATAATTATAAAACTAATTTATAGTTCTTCTGTTTTCTTCCCGGCTTAATTATTATCACCCTTGTACGTAACGTTTCACAACCATAGTCATTGGTCAAAGACACATGTTTGTCAAAACATTCCATTTTTTAATTATCGTTTCTGACGATTTCTAGTAACAGATGAAAACTCATGTGACAACGTTCTCCGTATTTGAATACAAAAACTTCCACGTATCGAAGTGGAAACGAATGTTTTTTCTTATTTCTGTTCCTCAACTCGTCCACATCGTTCCTTCTGCTTCGTCTCAGTGTACCGCTTCCACGCGACCCTTGCCTTCGTATTTCCATTAACGTATATCTCCGCTCGTATATCACGGCGACAGTCCCACAAAACCTCTTTCTCTGCGGGAGGTGTTGGCCTCAGTCGAAGAGTCACACGATGCCAAGTCGACAGCAGCGCTTCGGGAGCTGCGGGAGTAATTTTAAAAAATATTGCAAGGTAATCGAAGTTTTATCTTCTCCGAGAGGAGTCTTGAAAACGCGCCAAGCTAATGGGGCAGATTCGCCACTAGTGGGAGAAAAAAAAATTCTTAGGGAGTTCCGCCACCCTGACCGTAGTAGTCAGAAACTTTCTGAGAATTAATCATCGTCCGGTCGAAAGTAGAAAAATGTTGCTTTTAAGCTGGTCACTCGTCATAGCACGATTTACGAATGGGTGTAGACATGCAAATTATATTTATAACGAGGTTGAATTAAAGAGCTACAGTTCTTTTAAGATTTTATGATAACATTATCAATAAATTGCATTAACAATTTATTTACGCTGTGGTAACACATTTTCCTTCTTTGTTAATTTCAAATGAAATTGCTTAGTGAGTTCGTTCCACTCAAACTACTAGGAATAACATCCCTGTTTTGCATTCTTCCTTGGAAAGCCTTTCACGCATGTATGAGGTGAATACCAAACCCTCTCACATAGCGTTCAATCGTCTCTCCATGCCTCACTCGTGGCTCACGTAATAGTGTTGTCACTCATCACCGAGACATCCCGGGCTCGATTCCCAATGGAGTCAGAATTTTTCACATTAATGTCCTAGTTCTCATAGCAGTGACTACTGAAAAGCTAACCTACCTTCCTCCATCCAGCTCCTCCTAGTATCAAATTCTCTAGCTATTACTAACTACTTTTACTAATCTCTCCACGTGGGCCAAGTTGTTGGTAAACCCAACTAAGCGACCCACCTACTAACAATGACTTACCACCCGACTCCTAACTCCATGTGGATAAGCTTCGATAGCACGCTATATTTCCCATTTACAAATACAACAATAAAAAATATCGTCTCCATAATAACATGTTGCACATTCTCATTTCTCTTTTCACTCAAATATGCCGTATGCTACATAGTTTCCTCTTGCACCAATACTCATAGTTGTCCATTCAATAGCTTCACAGAATGCTATTAAATGAAGTAACATTGTTTAGTTCGTTTTTTAAACGACGAATTAAAAAATTATACATCACTCATCCCTGATCTTTCTATTTTGTATCACACGAAATTACTCATATTTTCTTTAAATTTTAGGCTTACACTTTTGCCATATTCTCTTAATACAATTCAAAAGTAGTGTTCTCCCAATTAGAGTAAATTAAGATAATAGCATGTTCGTACCATGTAATATGAAACTCAAACACATTCTATAGGAATGCACAACATTCAATTTGCATCATTTTAACAGTTACGGTCCTTTAGAAATTGTAAACAGAGTAACTTAGCTTATTGCCCCCCACGGTGTCTCACGCACTTTGCAACTGCTTTTTTGACAATAAAGTTTATTATTTATTATAATGAATAAGCGGTAAAAAGTAAAGTATTTGCTCAGTCATTTGTGAATCAAATTCTACGTCTTATTAAGGACCGCATTTTGCTATCTTTATTGTACGCTATTATATGATTTAGCTTACTTTAATTATGACAAAGAACTATGAGAAAGAGACTCTTGTTCTGGTCATTTCTCATTAAAGAAGGTCCATTCCATCACAATAGAGGAGCACTAAAACACGTCTTCGGCAGTGATCGCTGGAGTCGTCGTCAATTCCATTTCCGAAACGTCGGACATATGGAGCAAGAGAGGAGGATGCGGGGAGGGGATGAAAGCTTATGGTGCGGCGTACAAGGATACCCGCATGCAACATTAAGACTGTTCTTAACCCAATTTTGGGAAAAGCGCAAAAAGTTTCAGAGAGATTGGAGTTCGCCAAACATTGGAAGAACTGCATCAACATTTAATTGAGAGGAAGGGGATGTAAACTCCGTTGAAAGCATTCCCCGGATTGACATCTTCGAAAGAAAAGAATTTTCCTTACCATACTTTGTATTGGAAATTTGTTCTTCTTTCTTCGTAATTCCAGTTAAATTTAATTTCATTAAAAAGATGTCACACAAATACTATCTTTTCATTCATACAGTTAGACGAGACTACTGCGATCAAACAAAGTGCACACCATGAATTGATTTACAACAAATTCTTACCCAGTACGCGTACATTACAATATTGAATCTCTGAATGGAATATGAAGACGAATTATGTTGATTGTTTTAAAATGACGGAATTAAAAATGTCTGCTAAACATTTCTAGTAGTTGCCCATGTTAGACGAAATTGTTTAACATCTTTTTCTTGTATATGTAAGTTATTCAAATAACAGGGAGTTGATTTATTAATTGCTGACGTTTAATAATAGCGTGTTGGTACATGTATAAAGACAACTAACTATGACACTTGTCGTACATTGACCAAATACTATTTTTTATAGTCATAAAAATGGGCGCGCGACAGGCAGGTTATAACCACGGTTGAGGCGTTGTCTGAACATCACTCACAAACAAATATTGAATAGAAAACATAAACACATATCGAATGCAGGGGATACATCTGGAAAGAGTTTCCTCTGCCTCAAGAGTCGTGGACATCTGTTCCCTTCCTTATCTCTGTCGTGGCCCATCCTGAGATCCCATTTCTTCGAAAAATGAGACTCAGTGGGGTGTATGTCTCGAGCCGCGTGAGATAACTCGTGCTTTTCAGTTCGAGAGGGGAATCGCGAGGACGTGTCTCGTGGCGCGTGTAGCAGCGTGAGACTTCTCTCCAGGGCACTGGGAGGATCTTCTCACCTCCCAGCAGCATACAGCAGCGGTCGCGAACTCAGTGGACCTCGGGTTCACTAAATTCATCATTTTAAATTACGTAGATTGTATGAATACATTTGTCCGAAAATGACTACTGGAATTTCACTTGAAAACATGATATGCACCTTTTTAATAAATTAAAACTAAAATGCTTTTTAATAATAACAATTTGTAAGTGCTTATTAAGAAAAACATTTATATAATCGATGGAAAAAATCTTAAGAAGTTATGTGAACCATTTCTGTAATGGTTGAACAACAATTGCATTAATGTTCATCATGTTTACTTTCTATATCCGATTTCGCAAACATGATTCTAATAGATGTAATAATCTAATATTTACACAATAACAAAATAGATTCTTCAACGTAAGATCAAACATTGCAAATCATGACAAGATTTTCAGCTGATCGGCCGACCAGAAAATTTCGTCGAAATCTAATGTACTAACCTGTTTGGACCAAGGACCAACGGCACCGTTCGTTTGAAGTGGAGACACGGATTCGGGATTGTAATGGTTCAGAGTATGGGTTTTATCATGTTTTGTATCCGTGGAAGCAACGGGAAATTATCATGGGTTGCTTCGAAGCACTAAAATCATCCTCATAACCACTACTCTCTAGAAAAATGTCATAGGTGTGTCAGGGGTTAAATAGTCGAGATGGTTCAAACAAGTATTCGGACAACAAACTTATGAAAACTCTCATATATGAAAATGAAACGTAGCACAGTGACAATCTCCATCCAACCTTCTGTGATTACCTCCCAACGTCCTGTAATTTTATACACCTGACGAAGGCCCCAAATAAGGGTTGCAACATTGTGAGTTGAAAAACTATTATAATAAATATGGTGGTCCCCCTTAAAGTCGTGTAACATATTTAACTAGATATAAGAAACGGAACATAGATTTAAGCGTAAAAATTTTACGAACTGAGTAAAGGTGAGTTTGGGGTCCAAGAGAGGTTGGTCGGGTGAGCTGTTTCTGTGAAGATATCAACATATATTTACTAATATTATATTAATAAAACTCCGTGAAATTATTCCCGTGAGATTCTGGGCACTTTTATTTAGTTAAATGATGATAGACTTCATTTCAGAAATTTTTAAGATATAATTTATAATCACATCTGTGAACTAAATATTCAGTCAATTCTAATGAACCAGACATGAAATTAAAATTGTCAACGGTTCCTGTGCGTACTGATTCATTACGAACTCTTCAAATCAGAAGCTAACTATTTGAAACCTAAGAGATATACGAAAAAAAAATGGTTAGTGTGCTTCATGTTCTATTGGCTACTATTATAAAATCTAGTAGAATTTTCTAATAATTTAAACTGATAGTTATAGAGGCAAAAGAAAAAGAGTTTTCGTATAATCATATACACGACTATTTTCTTAGGAAAGCAGAATTGATGTTCAGTTAAGGAAATTAATTTTAACGGAACGTTCTTTCAGATTTTCATCCTTATCAGTTGACGTGTATAATATCTTGAACGTGATATGATGTATCGCAAAAATCCAATTAAAGCGAATTCACATATCTTAAACTGTAGTAAAAATATTTTATTACTATATTTTTTATTCTTTTATTAGTTATTTTAAATTAAAAATGATCATTTATTTCCAAAGTGACTTTATGTGGCCTCATGGAGCCAACTAGAGAAGTGAAGATTTGTAGGTATACTAGGAGAATAAAAGTGTGACCGATTATTAAACATAGATATGTATATTAAATTTAATTTCTAATGCTTATGTATTCCGGAGTAAAAATAGAACTGATAACTATTTTAAAAATATACCTTTTCTGACGTTCATGTATTTATCAATTTATAGTAAACAATAAACAAAGCCCAAATGTTTGCATGAGATGCAAAACTATGTCGATTTTCAAATATTTTTTTTCATGACATAGATACCAACAAAACGAACCGCAAATATTTTATATTTAGCTCCGTCCGAAAAAAAAACTGTTCCCGTTGGTCTGGACGATTTCAACACCACCGCTGTAGCTCAGGCGAAAGCGGGAGTAGCAGCAACAGTAGCGAAGCGAAGTATCGATCAGCGAGCGAGTACACGATAATAGCTGTCGTTCGATATCCGGGGGATCCCCCGAGGGTACGCGGTAGCGAGAGAAGAGGCGGGCTCGGAACCGAATGATGAGAGGGGAGAGGACAAGGGACACGCTTCCCAGGCGAAGTCCACTACAGCACTCTCTTCGTCCTGTGCTGCGTCGTCGTAAGTGTTGCGGTGTATCACCACCTCAGGGTTCACTCCTCGCACAGCCCCTTCTGGTGGCTGAGACTCATATCTGCATACATTCGCCGTTGTTCCCTCTCTCTTCTCGCCGCTCTCAGCCCAAGGCCGAACGGGAAACTTCGGGTAATGACGGGAAGTTGGGCGATGTTCTACCAGCGCAGAAATTCACTTGTATATCGCAGTCGTTTAACTTAGTCGTTCAGCTGCATTTAACAAGCTTCTGTGAATCAGATTATGATGTATATGACGCCAATGGCTATACTGGTGTCATATTCATTTGGAAGAATTAATTAGTTTTATCTCATTAAGTGTTATTAGGTTAATAGAGATAATGATAATTATGCATCAAGTGTCTTAACCACATTCCAGTGCGATAAAATAAACATTTTATATTTGACTCTATTTCAAGGACGTTATCTCTATGTTTCAAGTTTGCGTCGCATATATGAGATAGGACATTTTTAGGCAAAGTGAAATAGTTATGTAAATGTTATGTATGTTTGGTACACAGGTGAAACTAGGGGTGAAAACCATTGCACATACTTTCTCATATACGTTTCTTCATCTGCAGCATAATGACAAAAATTTCGTAAAAGTAATTTCGTAAAATGTAATTTCGTTGTAGATAGAAATTGATGTACTTTCGTATCTGCAGAGAGTTTCCTGTCCTCCTAAGTATTTTATCATTATCATATCTTTCGTTTCAGTTTACCGAAAGTGTATTCTACGTCTGCTTGGTTCATTTACACAGCTAAATATTATTCAAGTTTCTAGAAACAGTAAACTAATGCATAAGCGCAGCAGACAAATTATTTTACTGCGCCTACACCAAACTTTCAAGCGAAATACCGCTGATACGGATGTAATGCATACTAATTCTACTTTACGTACAGAAAATTTAAGCAAAATCGTTGGGCCAGTTTTTGAAAAATATTCAAAAATGTACTTTGACTTTCATGTGAAGTACCCTTTGTGTTCAAGTAAAAAGAAAATTGAAAACACGTGCATATGTCCGAAGTAAATTCTACCCTAAATACGAAAAATGAATATTTTTCCGTTCGGTCAGGAGTGCTGCGCACAGACGGACGGATCGGACAGACACCCAGTCAAAAACAACTTTTTCGGAATCAGGGGTCTCCAAAATGGATATTTCCGCAAAAATCTCGTCTTCGAATTTTTTTCACGATTACAATACTTTCTATATACTACGTATATGAGAAAGTAAAATATTACCTATACTCAGCACTATCAAAACTGACAATAATTTCAAAAGAAGAAATAAAGACGTTAGCTCTATTATATACTATATGAATGTTTCTTCTTATGCCCATTCAACTAAATATCACTTTTAGAAACATTTTGAAGTTCCCAGCACAACAAAGCATGTCATTATTCCAAAAATGAATACATAATTGGGTAAATTATAGGGAAATTCTGGAAGTCGCAACAGATCAAAAAGAAAAAAGGAGATGAGCGCATGCTCGCATCCTATGTGACCGCCCTGCATGAGTGGATATAGTGTTTGTAACATCATGAGCATTTTCAGCTTGTAAAAACATGTACGGTCCACATTGAATAATTTGATAGGGCCTTTTGTGATTTTTGCGAAGGAGCGCCACTCTCACGATTAAATCAGTCCCATTAGAGGGAGTACTGTTTACCCTGCTCCCCCAATCAAAGGGTTATTCCGTGAAGCTGACAAGACAATATACCCAGTGACTTGCCCCCTGGCCGTTAACTGCGCTCGTGTCGTAATGTAGCGTTGGTATTTTAGGTCTGAAATCACGCAAGGCTTCATTCAATTTGAGTTTCGCCGTACCTAGGGAAGGTAGGGTGATGGCCAAATAATTCTCGGTATTTGAAACAGCAGCCACTTTCTAAAAGAGAATAAAAAATAGAGAAATTGATAAATAGAATTTGTTGAAGATTGAAAAGAACTAAAAATAATAACAGATACCGTACACAAATTGATCAAAATATTGAAAAATGAATACCCCATACTATATCTGTCACCCAGAGGAAGTTTAAAGTTTCCATAGTGGTATCACTTCGGACGTGCAACGTTTATTTCTTAGACCCGAAAGTTTCGCTTCTACAGTTCCACACGTTATCAAACCACATCCTTCTCACACATACACGTCAATGTTCGCATATGCTATTCATATGTTGCTACATATTTGAAAATGAAAGTACCATCCCCAATGTTAGAAGTTTTTACAAAAAGAGATTATTCTGACTTAGAAAGGAACTAAAGAAAAAAATAATATTTCGAAGTGGCAAGAAGTTGGGAATAGCTTTCATATTTGACAAATGAAATTCTTATCCGGTACCGGGAGAATAAAGCTCACAGTGTCAAAAAAAGGCGGAAAGAGCAGAGACGGAAGATAGAAAAATGTGTATCGCGGAAATTAATAAATATATCCATACATTCACAAAATTAAAGAGAAATCACTAATTCTATCTTGATGTTAAAAAGCAAAATGGAATGTAGAATTCTGTTTTTTTAAGGTTATAATATATATTTTTATGGATAATGAAAAGTTTCCAAATTGTATTATACTACTTATCGGATTATTTCAATGGCAACTGTCAGTTAAGAAAATAAAAGATTTCGGCAAATTGCAGGTTTTAATCAACATAGCAACGTGAAATATCGCAATTACGGTTACAGAGTTGCTTATTTGTTTTGGTCACACATGCATAATTTAAAAAAATGGTGTTTTTCTTTAGGATATTTTCTTAATAAATTCTAAGATATTATTTAACTTTCTGTTTTCGAAACTTCAGATATTACGGTCGATTCGCTATGTATTACAATACGTGTGGGTCTGTGCCTTGCATACTCGTAAATTTTGTGAGTACGCTTAGAAAAGAAGAAACTAATTTTTAATGTTTGCTCACCGATTGCCAATGGAAATTCACGAGTTTCGTGTGAGACCTTCATAGTTACGTAAGAAGTGTAACGAAAGATTGTAAGATTAATACAGCAATTATAAGTGAAAATAATATTTTTGCACTACAACAATAATTACACTACAATGGAGACAATTAATTACTTATTTAGTGTGTGATTACAAATATATTAAAAATCAAATTTCTGTTATATATGATGTAACTTATGACCCGAGTGAAGTCGAGTAAAGAATCTAGCCCTCAATAAATTAAAAATTCTGACGTTAATATTTCATTAAAAAATGCAGTTTTAATATACTGGTGACGATTTTGCACTTCCATAAAAAATCATTTTATTTTCGAACACAGGGATCTGTATAATAAAACAAGGCTTTATCAGGACTTACAATATTTTCTTACTCTTACAATACTTTTACATTTTTTACGAATAAGGAGAAAATAACAATGATTTTTGCCATAGAATACCTGTTGAAAACCGGGAAAACTCGATTCATTAAACATTGCAGTACAGAAAACTCAATCATCGCATACATTAAAAATGGAGTATTTAAGAATTCTACTGAAAGAAACTAAAAGATAAATCTAAAAGATTTTCTCGTTGCCTACAGAACGCAATAGAAACAGCACACAGCAAACACAGCGTCTAGGCACTAATCTCATTCATAACTAATTCATTCACAAATAAATTAATTGGCAATTGTTTGATTCTGATGTACATAATTTTTCTCATTTCTTAATTTAAAAAAAACTGAAAATATAATTTGTTTGTTAGGATTTATTTTATTTTATTGCACATAATTGCTTCATTTTATTCATTGTAACTTTAATATCCAAATTTGTTTGGAAAATAAGTAATGCGCACATTAGACATTACACATTAGAGCAATACATCACTTTGTTGCCATTTCAAAACTTACCGCATTTCGCAGGTAAATCAGTAAATTTGTTTGAGATAAAACTTAATTTATTTCATGAAACGTTTGCGATGAACTTATAACAAGAATCACAATTCAACTGAAAAAATAAAAGAAAAAAGAATCAACCAAATATGTCGTTCCTATCGTCAGTTATGATCGAGAGTGCATACAAAAATTATGATTTTTGCAGTATGTCCAAATTTTCCGACTTTCTTGTACTTGTCCCGAATTTTTTTTCCGGAAAACTTTTTTAGGACCATACCAAACAAAAAAGATTTTCGCATACCCATTGTTCGAATCTTGAGTTATGGTCTTGAGTTCACATAGAAAAGAGCACATTCAGTTTTTCCCGAATTTTCCAGNTTAATTAGCCAAATCGGACCAGCCGTTCTCAAGTGATGCGCTTACCAACGAACAGCACTTAATTTTTATTTATATAGATTAATTATACATGGAGACGGAAAATATGACTAATATCATTTCTCAGCGTCACGAACTGACCTCTCGAAAGACGCCAATAGGAAGTCCGTGCTCGACAAGTGTCGCTAATACGAGGGAAAAGCGCTAGCAGTTGTGTGGCTGGGTCGTGAGGGCGACGGGTTTTTTAACGAGATTTGCAAGAGACATCGCTGCAAGTCTCGCTTGCCACCGCGCGCTCCCCGCGTTGCCTCCACCATCGTTCGTTTCCTCGCCGTCCGTCTTCGACCCCTGACTTCGTTTTCTTATTTTATTTTCGCGAACACGTCGCGTGAAGGGATATTTGTTATACCTCGAAAACCCCGAGTCTCCACGGAAACAGCCCTTCCTCATGCTGTGAATGAGGATGGTTGCGAAATTAAATTCGCTGTTTATTTTCTGGTGGCTCCGTAAAAAGTAGAAAACGTTTAGAAAGAATTTCTTAAAATGTGGGACCACAATGAAATAAAAAGGAAGTGGAATTCCTCAATTTGTGCTCATCCCAAACTAACCTCAGTTGAATAAAATATTATGGGATGTAATGAACAGTACTTCGTTAAATTATATGCATGTAACGATATACCTCTGCAACACAACTTTGGAACACTATGCTAACGGTTAATGGATATTAACACTGGAAATAAAACTCTACACAGGATTTAGTTAATAAATTAAAATTATTCGACTCGACTTCCCTATGCATCTGTTTCAATTACATTGGTGTATAAGTAAGACTAATTCCTTTCACGTAATAAATGCCCAGGTAGCAAACGCTAATAGAATTTCTCGAGATGCCCATATATNATTTCTGGAGATGCCCATATACATAACCTGCCGAAATTACGTTAATTCGTCATTATTGGCACAATTAATAATTTGATAGTAGGATTATTCCGTTATTAAATTTTGATTTTATCACTTTTTTGATTTTCATTAATCAAGGAACTTTTACGCATAATTCCTTTGTGTTACGTGAGGTATAAAGTCATAGTAAAAATATAAAACTCCATGAATAAGATCACTTGTTTATACGCGACCCTTCGCTCCATACTGTAGCCACTTCGTACAATTTCGATGCGTTTTAAAAGATTTCGCGCAATGTAAAGGACAGGAGCTTGAAAACAACTAATTAGAGTGTAATGCAACTTTCATTTAAGTGTATATAAGTGGTGCATGTCATAAAACGATTAATGTGTTAGGTTACGCGACTGTCGCTGTGTACTAGATAACACTAGCTTTTCGATGTGTTGGAAATATTCACAGCGACCTTGTGTTACATAATGATTACAAGAGATTATACATTATTATTATGTACATGTAGCAAAGTTGCATTTAATAGTGTGATTTTCAAATATACAGTTAGTCTCTTTTCTGGATTCGAATGAAATGACTGACTCGGGTCTTGATGAAGTGGTGTTCGTTAATATTCTTATCTATATTTTTTACTACATTGTGTTCTGGATAACTGGATATATGTCACAGACTAAACTATGGTATGTGCAGTCTGTGATATGTGCAGTGATTTGCAAGGATTTTCTTTTCTAGATTATTTGTTCTGTGTGTGTCACAAGTCATTGACAACCTGATACTTAATGAAGATTATGGATTGTTGATTTGGCTACAAAAAAATTAAACTGTGTTCTTCGTTGTAAATTATTTTTGATTCGGTGTTCTGTTCGTTCAGATTCTTTGGTTACATGCTTGTGAAAAAAGTATTTATTAGTGTTGTGTTCCTCTCTGTCACTATTTGTAGTAACATGTTGCCGACAAGTTAACTTATTTGACTTCCTCTGGATAATACCTTCATTCTTTGAACAACAAAAATTTGTAGTGTTATAGATGATAGGAAATTGAAAAGTTATGTCATTTAGGTTTACATAATTCAATTGTTTTTGCGTCTGAATTGAAGTAAGACTATATGAATAACATGTTTCAAAAATTGTTTGTAAGAATTGATCATCATACATTTGAAATTTTAGGTGGTTACTTTGTTTTGTGGCATGAAAGTTTTCCTTGAATTGTGATAATGCATCAGTTATTACTAACTTTCATTTAGACATCTACTCAGTGTTTATATGTTTTGGAGCAACATTTAATATCATATCTTCACTTTAGGCAAAATCTGCCACCCAATTCATGAATCACATGTGAAAAATCTAAGTGACTCGAGAGAGCTCTGGCAAAGATAAGTCATACAACTGCTTTGGGTCTGGTTATATGCAGTAACATGATTCATAAAATTCAACAGTGTCTAAAAGATGATACGTATGAAAAAATCAATGATATTGCTTTTATTGAATATTACAAAATCCTTAATGTTAATTTGCATATTTTTTTCTTTCTGTGGAGAGAAATTAATGCTATAAGAGCTCAAGACACAAAATATATGTCTCTGTACTAAATCATTTGGATTATTAATAACAGCATGCGTCGGCTATGGTGTAACCTGCCTCGGGATTTTTTTTACAGTTTATTTTTCTTCGAATTATGTCTTCTTCACAACTTTGAATATGATGAAACTATTAAGAAACAGTTCGAAAAGGATAACAATATGGAAACGTTATTTTGGTTTTTGGATAAAATGCATGATACAGACATCAGTTTCTGGCCTTCGTACAATGCATTGCTATCCTTCTGGAAAATTTTGTATTCTAATCACTAGTGTACCTGGTAGCCAATTAAATTCCCTCTCCCACCAAATTTATTTATTGTCGCTGTTAATATTTCATTTAGGGGAACTTGAAGTAAACTATTTTTATTAGTCCTAGGCGAACAGACAACCACCAGAAGAATGTAGACATTCATATGGTAGTTACATCTGCAGAACTTGAATATAATTCTTTAATTAGATGATCTTATTTTCACAGACGGGATTTATTATCAATTAAAGAAACTACATAAAGTTTTCAGTCCCACTGTGGGCCATTGTGACGTCGGCGCCAAGACATTCCACCAATTTGTGAAATATTAATATTTCTTTGCATTTCATAAGCCGGATATTGTTAAGAAGTTTACAGAAAGTGGCCGGTCGGCGCTAAGACGGAAGTGCGACGAACTTGGGACCCATCCTAAGCCTCTTCAGTTATTGAGGTATTGTTTGAACAAACACCTTTCACTTTTAAGGAAGGTACAATTGATTTCGGAGAATGCGGCCTACGGCGTTGACCTATGCGAGGTCCACTGGAATTTCGGTGTACCTCAGAAAAGCAGAATTTTAAGACAGACGTGAGTGAAGAACAATGAGATACTCTGAAAAAGGTGCTTGCGAGCGCCTAGATGACGCCCATGGTGGTTTGTACTCTACGGCGCAGTCTCTGCGTTCTTAGAAGCCGAAGGGGTGACCCAAAAGGAGTACTTGCACGGTGGTGGCGAAGGCGTGGTTTTTGCTGATCACGTGACTTCTTGTACTGTATATATTGGGAGGAGTGAAGATCCTCAGGGACTCTTTACGTGGGAGTAGAGTTCGCCTGCACTGAGATGTGACTGGGCTAGTCTAGGTCGAGGAGACCAGATGTTCGTTAGGCTGATGCGGTAGTCTTAATGAAGTCATTACTAGTTGCGAGTGTCGTAACTTGTATCAGTTAGTTGTTGGGGAAAACAACTTATAAAGGTTCATATAACCTGAGGGTTTTACTATTTAGTTGTCTTCAACTAAATCTATCCAAGTGTAATTAATGCTTTCCGATAGCATTATTTGTGTAATAACAGATTATTAAATGTATTAATGAATTTGGGAGTTTGTCTCCATTTGTAAATTCAGATTTCTAGTTAATTTGTAATAAATCATTATTTATTGTTATTACACGTGTGTTTGATTGCCTGGGAAACTGGGCTGGTGGCAGCGACGAAAACTACCATAGGAATTGTGGTATTTATGTGGATCTCGCTTCTACCAAAAAATACTAACATCGCATCAGGGCTTGAGGTTTGATGTTACAGCCATCATCAGGCGAATACTTACAAATATTTATGTAACTGTTTTTTCTGGCTTGTAAAACCGTTTACAATAGTTCTTGAGAGTATTTGCCTGATCATAGCTCCCAGTTTTAGTAAAAACATAATGTAGTTATTTTAATTGATAATAAATCCAGTCTGTGAAAATAAGGTCGTCTAATTAAATAACATAGCTGTTCCTTCACACCACCGTGTAATAACATAGCACTGTTTACATACCTATTTCTCAATGGATTTTAACAATATTTGGAACAATTAAGGATGTGGAAGAAAATTATTGTGAACTAGGTATATCTTAAATGTTTCATATTATTAGTACAAAAGGAAGCATTGTATCTGCAATCTGAGAATGTTCATTTATCATCTATTTATAATATTGTTATAAAAACGTGACTATGATACCTGTTCTTTCTGCTTTTTGGTTCAGTACTTTGTTTTTGGTTCATATTGTGTAGCTATCAGTCATGTTCCTCATTTATCAACACCTGAAGATGACTGAAGGAAATGTTGGAATGTATTTGATAAAGAAACTGAAATAGTTTCTACAGTCTTAAAGTACAGATTTTAATTACCATGGTAGACGTTAATTAAATAAAAAAACCTCTTGCAACAAGATTTTGATCCGCCATCCATTCACAAATAACATTTAGTGTTGCCCGAATAATATTCCTTAAATTTTTGTGTATTTTAGTACATTTTATTTATTTTTAGTAAACTTCAATAGAAGCTTGTTTATAAGAACATTTTTTACTTATTTTATTTCACAGCAAGTGTGTGTGTTGATGAACATGACATATTTTAAATGATTGTACAAAATATATGTGTCGGCTGGCATTTTACAAGAGTGAAACTGTAAAGTGTAGGTAATCCATGATCATATGATGCTTGACACAACCATCTGGAAATGGGTAGTAAATTAGTTTATTGTCATCCACGTGGTAATACGCAGTTTGTACTGCTTTTTTGACTATAAATTTATTTATTTGTATTTTTTCCATGTAAAATGAAGGTTGTGTATTTGATGTATTACAATGATATGAAAATACAGCGCCTAACCTATAATTACTGTGTGTTATTCTTGTACTGCAAGTGTAACAATTCAAATTGAGTAACATTACATATATTGTATTGTGCAGTTTGTGTATGGGAAATTAATATCTCATCACCATTTAAAAAAATGTAATGTCACCATAACCTCTCAGCACAAAACATGTTCTGTAAAGTCACTTCTTTTGAGTTAGTCTTGCAGCAAAAAGATAAGAGGTTATGTGGTACATGCATGAACCCTGATTCCTATTAAAGTATATTTAACTCGTTGGGAGTACTGAGAACAACTTATCACGTTGGTACTACTGTAAACTACCCATAATGCCCGATAATTCGAGTAACAGATTTTCAGGATATAATATATAACGGTTAATGCTAATTAAAACATCTAAAGCATTTCATTTACAGACTCGCGCAGAGCATATACCATACTTAATTTATGGCCATCCAATATATTATATTTGGCATATATGCCAAGTAATCCTTATTTTTTGCAACTAGGTTATGCTAACCTCATATAGTGAGCCACATCTATTATACCACAGAAAATTAATCAAAATAAAATTAGTATAGTCAAAAGTAAATAAAATTAATTCAGTCCTAGTTTATAAACTCATTTTGGGAGTGTCATTTTAATTTTATGTTTATAAATTATAAAATTAGTAGAAGGTATATTTTAAGAATATAGGTGTATTAGAATACAATAGATTGTAATACACTAACTACATCTATTTAACACTCACTTTGCAAGACAAATATTATTTTCTATAGCTAAACAAATATAAATGCGATGCACTTATGGGCCCTGCCTTTACAGTTAATAATAAAAAAAATTCTTCACCGAGCAGAACTCGAACCCGTATTCCTTGATTTGCCTGACCGATTGTCTGCCCCTGGTATTAAACGATTATATTATTAGAGAATGAATACGAAGCGATTTGATTCTTGTATTTCCCCACCATTATATTAATTAAATCGAAGACCAACTCCACCTTGATTACAGAGTTGATATTTGATTTAATTAATATAGTGGTGGTAATCCACAAGAATCGAAGCGCAAATATTTAACAATGTGATTGCTTAATCGGTTAAAACTCTGGGTCACGCAAAACAAGGGATTCAAGTTGGGTAACAAAACTGCGTCGAACTTTCCAGTAAATTATTAATTTGTGAGTGGATACTCGTTTCAGGTTTTTCGTGATAGAAATACGTACGAGAACTACAAGCTGCTGGCCCTACGTAATTTCCGTAAGTCACATTAAAGAAAAGTGAAAAAATCAGCAAGCGAAGTAATTATTATTATTTTTTAAATTTGTGTTGTTTTGGCTGACACATTTATCAACGCGATATATTAATGAACGTAGAAAAATTTATTTAAGATAGGATCTTGAAATGTTGTCGGTATGTTACAAATGTTTTGAAGAGGTTCACCAAGAAAGAATTCTTCCATATTGAGATTTAAAAGGGATGAATTAGAATGAAATGATATTTTACGATTTTCGCTAAATATCTCGAACTAATGAAGATACCACGTTTTCTTTGCAGGTAAACCTGCTATTTTTAACTTCGTTATATTATAACGAAGATTAAACAGCATCGCAACAATAAAAAACCCGTGCAAAGCCGGGCAGAGTCGTGATAAAGAATATCCATTACTTGCATGAAAGAAGAAATAGATCAAGCTCTATTGCTGATCATTCCGATATTGATGCTCGTAGTTTCTCCTACTTTTCTGATGCTCGTAGTTTCTCCTACTCTTCTAATAAGTGACTCAAAAATGTTCTTCTTTTAAACAATATATATTGAAGAAAGTAAAGATAATAAAAAATACACGATTCAAGAATAACAGTCATTCAGTTTCGATTGGATTTACAAAATTCATACACAGCAAGAGCAAATTGTTTTTTTGAAACTGGAATTAATTTAATGAGTGGAAAAACTATGTTTACGACACAATGTAAAAATTGCACTTTTTCGCTCATCTAGTGCATTCATGATGGGGAAGGGAGAGAAAAATGTCCTTGTGTATCCGGAGGAAGCTGGGACACTCATCCCTTCCACGACCGTTTATCAACGCTCATACAACCTAACTCCAACACAAAGACCCATATTTCGAGTGGCTGCGGTCGGTAATGAGGCGGCTCGTGCGTAAGTGTCACTCTGCGCCCAGACATAAAGCGATAATCAAGTACTTTATAGAATCACCCGCGTCCGGCTACAAGAGGACATGCTCTCATTCAGTGTTTGTATCACACTAACCAAGCCTCAAAGCATGGGATACATGAAGGCACAATGGCGTGCGGAATAAAGAGGGGGTTGCCGAGATATTTACATTACTTCACCCGAAATATATGTGCTCTTACTCAGAATTTGTCAGTATTAAAGCAGATGCAAATTGGGTTGATTGTTTTACTCCACGAATATGTAACTAGTCCGGCGTCGCTCTTAAGTTTTTCATTTTTGTTACGGTACAGTATATCGCTCATCATAATTTAGACACAAAATTGCACGTTTACATACAAAAAGGACTGTGATATTTTCATTAGTTCGTGTGATTCAGAAAAATTTCAAAACAATTTTTTCACCTACAATTACCACTTTAACATCGGAATTTCAATGATTGAGAAAACTGCTGTAACCATAAAAAATAATTCGCGATCTCTTTAGATCTTAATGATTTGTGTTGCGGTTCTCATTTTTTGCCATCAGATGAACGATGTCGTAAACATGTACTCGTATAAGCATGTAAACATTGTTTCTCGATAACTCATCGAAAAGTGATGGTTGGAAACCCAACTTTAGAATTGTTGTACTTGGTAACTGGAGGCTTATAGAACATATTTTAAATAATATTAATGTTCAAACATTCAGGAACTTTCAAAGATCTCCGCGATATAAGATGAAAATAAAACGAAATTTCTTTTCTCAATCTACATTTTTAAGATTTGTGATATTAGCTTATACACAACAACAACAACTTCGATTTTACTGTGCTTGCCTTTGTAACCAGTTACATATAATAAAAAAATATTATGTATGGAGAAAAATACAGTTTAGTAAATTATTTATTCACAAATGGGTCATTGTGGAATGAAAAGAATAGATTTTTCCTGTTCCTTCTGAATTAAATTTTATGTTAATTTACTTCCCCATTGATGCGCTTCACTGCGTTGGATATCCAGTGGTACGTCAAGATGATACTCTGAAATCGTACATTCAGAGAGGGATGATCCCTACACTTATTGTTATCCGATTTCGCAAACAAGCGGCGAAAATACCAAAATAAAATTCCTTTGACAGCACCGCTTTGTAAACTTTTACTTCCAAACAACGACTCAAACTTTCTCTCTGAAAAAATTCCGTTCCGTTACCTCCAGTTATCTTATCTTTTACGTTTTCCTTTTAAATATTTTCCTTAATTACACAAATTCATTAGTTCTTCTTTCCCTACGCTATTATATTATTTGTATTTCAGGAGAAGTAATGGTAGCTTTTATTATCAAATTAAAGTTCTAGTAACGACATAAAAAAGGAGATATTCTACAAATACGTTACAAATGAACATTTAACAGACATCATTGAATACATAAAAAATACGACAATTGTTTATATTGTTGTCTTGGTAGTGGTATGAAGACCAAAAGAGTTCCTCTGAAAAGGTGAAAGTTTATTGTACTTACAATATCATGAAAAATTTACAGAATATCCTTGGATTGTATGGAAAATCACTAATACACTGTTTAATTTGAAACAATGTATTAGAATAATGGTCTCTTGTTTGACTAGAGTTCTCTAGTTTCGCGACAGTTTTCGTTGAATAGCAAATTTTGTACTGTTTTTCTTCGACGTTAAATTTGTGACATGTGTAATACTTTTTTATACTGATTCCAATTTAAAAACCGTCCCACCGCAGGCTTGATCCATAAGAGCCTGTACAACTTAAAAATGGTTTTATTACAATGTTAGCCCCGCAAGGTCAAAATTCTATTAGTCGAGTTGATAGATAATAGTTTATTCTTTGATCAAAAAAATCAGGACAGTCAAAAAACAGGACTCTCCCTAAAAGCTCTGAAAATGTTTTAATAAATAGTTCGTAGCAAGACTGCTAATTGATGATGGTTCAAATTTAGAACGACCTTACTTGAACATTATAAAAACTTTATAAATAAATTGCCTGTTCGAAGAAGGTCGTCCTACATTTGAACCAATGCTTTAATAAACTTTCTTTTCAATAAGTCCTCGTTTTCTATGTTTTCAAAACATCTATAGCGAACGACATGAGAAATCCCGATCGCTAACCAAGGTAGAATTCGAAAGAGTTGGTTTCGTTATGACAGGACGGGCGCAGTAATTGAAAACCGTCAGTCAGGCGGTTCGGGTTGGTGCGAGGGAGTGCGCTGGCGTGGAATTCCATTTGGGTCGTCGAGGGTTGGTGGAGGGGGGGGGCGGAGAACGAGCGCCCTGGGAAACGTGTGGATGTGCGGTGGGCGTTTGGGCGTTGGGGCTTCCGGAGGCGCTAATAACTGGGCGCTCCTTCCTCGCCAAGGGAGGATGCAGCGCGCCATGGGTGTGGGTCCAAGGAGAGGGGGGTCAGAGAAATATGCGAGAGAAATGAAAATAACCCAATGTACAGAGGAACCCCAAAAGGAAGAACGTCGGTGCAACGAAGTGAAAGGCATCTCTTTTATGAAGTACTTGGCTGGAGAGCTCAGGGATGAAATTGAGTGCACAATAAGATGGATATGTTTTCAGTAGGAGAAAAAAAAATCAATCTTCAATGGAATAGGTAGTGACAGCGTATTTATTAAAATGCTATAGTGAAGTAGTTCTAACTCTAGTCATCTTCCATCCATAGTTTTTATGTGGTTTTCGATTCCTGAAAATTTCTGTTCATTTCTTGGCTTTGCAAACAGATCATGGTGTAGTCTACCAAACAAGAGCGATGCAGACATGAAACACAAATATGTTTTATTTAACAAATCTGTGTCAAAATTGGGGAAATGATAGTGATCATGATATGAGAGACATGACTAAAATTGGACCTAATGCAACAACTGCGTTAGAAGGATCTCATAATATCAAGAACTGATAATATAACACAGAGGTCGTGATTGTATGAAAAGTTTCCTGAAATGACTAAGTTGGTTGGAAAATAGAGATACAAAAACATCATGTAGTTTGTAATGGATCGGTATTCGGAATTTGAAGAAGAAAACACCTCAGTAGTTAATCTTTCATGTTTGAATGCATGGATGAAGATAAAAGGGCGGAGTCGCAATTTGCGTACACGAGGACATTCGAGCGTAGCATAGAAACTGCCAACGTATTTGGGATATTAGCGAGAAATGGAGGTCGCTTGTGTGGTGAAAACTCATGTCAGAGCCAAATGGGCTTCTGCACCAACTCATACAGCCACAGCCCACACATTGTGCACATTAGCAACTGCTCGCTAGGGTATATAAGGGTACATTTTTAGAATCGACGAGGGTGAGTGTAGTCACAGAGGAGGTTAGCGGACGCCAAAATGACCGGCTGTTTGGGCCAATGATCTCTGTTGATAAAATGCAACGGAGAAGTCGTTGATGAAGTCGGAAGAATTGCGATAGCGTTGTACTGTTTTGATATGAAACAGAAAGCACTTGAAAATAGACCATGAGAAACTTGCTATTTTGTGGAGACTGAAAATAAGACGCTACTTTTGTCTCCGGTCAGGTGAAATGCATTACAAAATTTCCATCGTTTATTTCCAGGAACACGCTATACTAGTTGTAGACTCCATTAATGTTTTTGAGGAACTTCAGTCATTAAAACGATAATTAGTAGAATCGTATTACATGTGATATTTATGTAAAAATATATTTTAATTAAAAATTATTCACGATGTATCAGAAAGTATTTAGTGAAAGATAACTTTTGTGTGAAAATGTGATGTTCGTTGCGAAGAGTGTTAAATCGACGTTTCCCCAATGTTTCAGTTTCAAATGAATGGGAGCGTACGTCAGGGACGTCTGTCATAATAGGAAAAGTTCATCTCAATAAATCCAAGCTTATAATTGTTTTTTCATTTTTCATTGAATTGTTACCCAGTTCCTCGGTCTTCCGGCTACTATCTGAGTTTTGAGCCTCTTCCTACTTATTTTATCTTCTCTAGGCTGATGCTGTTCGACTTGCTGCACTACCCTGGCATTGCCGTTTCCGTGGTGTTGAGAACATTCTACTATCTAGTGCGATATTTTTTATTGCTTTTCGCATTAACATTATCTTCGTTATGTATTCTTCAAAGTTATGATATAAGTCCTTTGTTTGAATATTTTTTTGTCCAGTCTTTTGTGTCGTATATTCCTTGTTGCGTCAACTGTCTTATCCAAAGTGCACGGTCTTGTACAAAAATACTGCAATCGTGTTAAATGTGGTCTACTGTATCATTTGCTCTCTCGCATGCACATATTCCATCATCGGTAATTTTTCGCCAAGGTTACATATCCAACCAAGGCCAACAGTGCTTATGAATTGCACTTTCTAAAGAAGAGAAATTCTGCTGTGGAGAGAAAGAGTGAGCACATTTGGCCATTAATTGATGAGTTCAGGACCGAAGTTCGAGGAATCCCGTCAGGGAATTAGAATAGGGCAAATGTGAATCGGTTGGCGCAGTTAGTTCAGAAACGGATGCAGAATCGGTTTCAGATGAATGGGAAGTTGCGACACGCACAAGTAGTCGCGTCCCAAGGATGCTTCCATAGACAGTGACATACTGACGCACACCACAGGAAGCCGTCAGCATGACCACGCCATAGTTCGCATAGCGTTCATTCACCTACCCTCCTTTGAACAGTCTCCGTATCCCAAACACATTATTCTCCAACGCCTTCCCTCCTCTCCCTTCATGGAGACGAATGACCCTTCGCCCTTGGATAAATGAATATGCACTAGTGACGTAAATTCACGTATCATTGTATTCACGATCCCGTGATCCTGTCGTAAACGTCGTCAACATAGTTAATGGATACGCATATATTTCTTCCGTGTACCTTCACATGGAGAAGACACGAGATACTTTTCAGTCAGGTGAAAACTGCGACGAACTGGAATCGAATCCGTTAACCACTACACCACCCGTTCACCTTAAATTCATCATAACGTACAGTCTCTTCCGAACCATTTCACTTATTTTCACCAACTTTGATGATGGATATTTATCAGTTGTTTATATTTGCAAACTGAAACATTCACCTTTACATTTAGATAACAATCCATTGACAATGATAATTTTCGGTCAAATGAAAATGATTAGTTGGGATTCGAACGCGGGACTCCCAATTTGATCGCAGGGTTGTTAACCACAACACCACCCGTTCGCCTTCCAGAACTGTACACCATTTCCACGCAAACCGGTGTACAGTTACACCAAAAAACTGTGCACTGTTATGGAAGGCGAACGGGTGGTGTTGTGGTTAACAACCCTGCGATCAAATTGGGAGTCCCGCGTTCGAATCCCAACTAATCATTTTCATTTGACCGAAAATTATCATTGTCAATGGATTGTTATCTAAATGTAAAGGTGAATGTTTCAGTTTGCAAAAATAAACAACTGATAAATATCCATCATCGAAGTTTGGGAAAATAAGTGAAATGGTTCGGAAGAGTCTGTATGTTATGATGAATTTGATCTGTCACTCGTGAACATTCACACATTTTTCGAGTGTGTGTTACGCAAGGAGGAAGGAGCATCACCCAGAGAGGTGGGCCGTTACTATGGAAATATGAACAAATAATTTTTTTCCGATTTCTGAGCGAAAAAATACTATAAACTCAAGAAATTTACTTTTTCATAATGATCAGTTATTTCCTTACGAAAACTTACTAATGATTTATGCTGAATGAATACTGCTGTCACTATTTATCTATTGATAATATAATTTTCAAAGTTGTGTGAAATTGTGTGAAACGGCTTGCAACAGATTAGTTCGAACTCCCGGAGGACACTGGGGAACGAAAATGTCTAAGCGCATCAAGAAGACAAATATTAAAAATATCTTCACATATGCGTACGAAAAACTGTTGAATAATCAGAACAGAATTAACTCAAAGTTCTTGAAAAATTAATTGAAAACCCTGTATCTCAAGTTTTGGGCGATTATTAAGAAAGGTTGTTAACCTTGGACATTCTATTAAAGAGTATAGGAGGTTGATTCTAACACATTAACACTTATCGTTATAAACCATTATATGTCACCAGATTGTTGTCGGGAATGTATTACTATGGAAGACGTGTTGAAGAATATCCGTCTTTAGATGTTACTGTTAACCAAGTTAGTGTTTCCCAACATCATCTACAAACAGTCGAATGTAACTCACATGCTGCAGAATGCTTGTCATGTTCTGTCCACTCCCTTCCAACATTATTTAGCTCGAAGCTTCCACAACCCTTTCAGGCCTTCCTCATCCGCACGCAGACCCTCCAGCGCCCATTTTAATAACGTATATGTCCCGTCTTGTTTACATTTCATTACTGGCCGTAACTTTCCTTTTTTTAAAAATCCACCCTCTTCTTTGACTCCTTTGTTTCTTCGTGCTTTGTTCCCATCCCTCGGTGCCTATCGAAATATTACTTTAGAGGCGTAAACTTTGAAGAGATACGTCAAGGAGGGGGTTTTACGGATTACCTCTTGAGTCTTTCTTTCGTGAGCTCTCCTTATCGCAGTGAAAAAGGGACAAACCAACACTTTATATTCACAGGTGAAAACGCTTTATTTAATTAAAAAACGGCATTAATACTGAGAAGGTGGAACGTCTCTTTTTACACAGGAATGAATACTTAAAGTAAAAATATATGATTTCAAAGAATAACATTGATATTTGAAATTGATATGACACTCATTGATATTCCAATTAAAAATATGAAATCATCCTGACTTCAAAGAACAGAAATAAGAATGTAAAATTTCGATTTTTATTCAATACCATACTTGAAAGCAAATATAATCATGTCTATAATCTGTACAAACGTGTAGAAGACACTAATTTTACAATCAATTCTTATGGTGCTCTGCTTCGTATGATTAATATAAGAATATCTTACTTTGTGTCCAGATCACACGAATATTTCGTGGAGAAAAAACAGTTCGTCTTTAATGGATCGTTTGCTGGGAAAAAGTGAGAGAGTTATTGGTCGTAATCTTTATGAAAGGAATTTATGGTCTATATCAGGAGCGAGAAAGTTTTCTCATCTGAAAAGAGAAGGGTGGAGAAGAAGGGGATACTGGTATTGATGCCATTAGGATAGTTTGATACGGACAAAGGTGCGCACGAAATGTTAGGTGGAAAAACAACAATCAAAAGACAATTAGCTTCTGGATGTGGAAGGTAAATATGAAGAAACTACAAAAAAATTGATAAAATTCTTAAATTCGTTGAAATATTGTATCAATTTCGCTATTTTTACGCTTTAAAGAGACGTTTCACAAAATATTTTACAAATCATATTTTTATTCTTATTATATAAGATAACTTATTTTTCTTTGTATTAAATAAAAGCCTTAAATTATTAAAACGAATATTATATACTTATTTGGTGTTCTGAGGTTTTGAAGTGTACTTTTGATTCCCTGGAAAAACGTAATGTGTTTGACAGAAACCGTTTCCACCACACACCAGAGCTTGACACGCACTTCATCTAGATTCTTCGCAGTCCGACTTTTCTGATGATTCGAGAGTCAAGTGAAGGTGTATTTACTCCAGACAGTCGAATATCCTTCGATTGATCGTCGCTTCCAAGAATATACCTCAAAACTTCTGATGTGTTTATTTAGAGTGATATTTTGTAAAAAAAAATCTCATCGTGTTAAATATAACTATTAACACGGCTGTAATTCGTGAATAGTTTAACAATACGAGAGCTTTTGTTGACACAGAAAGAACATGTGACGGGATTCAAGAGAGGAATTGCCCTCCTCATAATATCCGACTCTCGGGGATTCCCCGGTACGCATCACTCGATCAGTTTCTATCAGCCGAAAATATCTACAAAGAACATTTCCGGAGACATATTTCTTCGAACTAGAATTTTTCCGTACATTCATACACATTGAGGTTTATTGTGTTTCTGTTATGTACAATACTTTCTACAGCGTGAGAATATATCCCTCAAATCTTATTAGTGTTGCCAACTGCTAGGAAATGAAAAGACGAAGTTAAAGCGTCCATTCCTCAACTGCGCTTGAAAACGATACCTTAATTAAGTTGTGACAATTAAAAAATTGTACCGACTTCAATGGAGTTAAAGTATGGTGGTATGCAAGAGAAAATTATGGGAACAAAGGATAAGTATCATATTTGAGCCACGAAGTCCACTCCCGAATCCCCCTTCTCCAGCGTGCCTCCTCAAGATGATATACTTCTGTTCTCCATGGCAGACTTAAAGTCTACTGGCTCATGAATGTTGATAGTAAATTCATGTATTTCTTCCGTGTACTCTACACGTGGAGTAGATGTGTTATAATTTTCGGTCAGATAAAAATGGCGACGAGCCGGGAATCGAACCCGAAACCCTTGCTTTGATCGCAGGGGTATAAACCACTACACCATCTGTTTCATAGCTGTACACCATTTCCACTCCGACCATTCGGGTTCAATTCCCTGCAGGTCGCCATTAACACCTGACCGAAAGTTATCACGTTGATAGTAAATGTTCTCATGGGATGCTTCAAAAGATATTCTTAACGGGCTTTACGATGTTTTAAAATTTCTCAAAAACTGTTCCAAATTTGTTGTTTGCAGCCTACTACGTACATCAACATAACTGGCAGTTTGCTTGTAACATTAATATGGGTACAGTAAGTCATATTCTATTATGCTCAACCACGTTATGATACTGGGTCCAGAGCATTAGAGCATCTTTCAAGAACATTTATCAAATTTAATGTTTTAAGCAGAGAAAGAACAAAGTAATGGAACACTAAAATAAGAGATGAATAACGTTACCATAGGTATGAGAAACAAGAAATAACATTTCATACAATGAAACATGTTTTAAACATGGATTTTGCGACATTCCTTAGGCATTGTTTCGCACACTTTGTCTTCCACAATTTGCACAAACGTGGTGCCCTGAAGACGATGCGCCGAAAATGTTCTGAACTATAACATTATTTTTCTTCCATACTTCCTCTTTGTCATGCTATAAAGAAGACAGAGAAATGTGATCTGCAATGCTTTTGCTTCCTTATTTCATTTATAACTTGGATTTCATTCCGCATCTATTACGGGGAAGTAAATGTAATTTGTTTGAGTGCAATGTCAAACGTTGTTAAAGCCGCAGTCAACAGCAATAAATAACAGGAATAATGAAGTGAGGAATGTGAAGCTGAAGGTAATGAGGAAGAAAAAATTAACTGGAACGACACGAACCAAAATAACCAATGAACATAAGTGTTTAAAGTTCTACTTGTATTTCTTTTTTTTATATTTGTTTCACTAAATAATTATGATAGGGGTACACTAGATACGTGAAGGTGTAACGTCAAGTATTTTCTAAGTCGTTAGAGCTTTAACCATAGCAGATAATGTAACCTGCTAGTTATTTCACCGTTTCTTCTTCTCTCCAACGACAGTTTTCGCGATGTTATCACCATCTCGATTATCATTAGATTGATCTTACAAGTTATTATTTATTTTACTATAATACAATAATTTTTATTTTACTGCACCCTGCATTACTATTACGATAAAGCACTGTCTCAAACACTCTCGCACTTTTATACATTTCAACTGAACTCGTAACGAGGTTGTAACATATGAGACAATTTCCTACAATCTACGCAGTCCCATCCAAGAAACCAACCTTGCTTTACAAAACGTAACACAAGAGAAAAAAAAAAGATTATGTCACGACCGACCATATGTTTACAGTTATTTCAAATAACACGCGTGGTCTCTTTGGACTAACAGTTTCGTCCACGGTTCGCCTGAGTTTCCTTACTCCCCGATCCCTTTTTGCTACATCTCTCTCCACATGGCTGCTTCACTTGTGCGGCGGAGCCCCCGCGCTGCTCCGTTCCGCTCTTCCGGCGAGTATGTCCTCTCACATGCTCGTTGACAATTGCTCCGGAGAACTCGTCCTCTCCTAGTCATAGTGGGGAGGGCAGGGGGGCGTACGCTTCGAGAGGATTACGCTTCCCGACGGCGCTCCAATTGTAGGACAAACTCTGATTTGCTTGGCCGCGCCACTGTCGAGGGCGTCTGAGTAGGCTTTATGTAGCGAGGACGTTTCCATCTACATCGTGTTCGCTCATGCGCGCTCCTCGTGTCTCCACCGCCGTACAGTGGGACGCAAATATGTTTTGCAATCAAAAGTACAATCCCACCCTGGAACAGGTTTTCCCACACTGGCACTGATTTCCTCCGGTTTTCTTTCGGAAACGGGTGGAGTTTTTTATACAGGCTGAGGTTTTGTCTATGAAAACAATAAATCCCGAATTTAGAGTTATTTTAATAGTTACGATTTCTGAAAAATATTTCCCGGAAAATCTCTTTGATAACAATACGTACTTGTGAAATAACTTTTTTTTTGTTTTATTGATACAAATTTGTTGGTATTTCGTTAACATCATAGCATGGACAAACTATTTTTATTCTTTTCTTAATAGTGTGCTGCAATGTTAAATCCGTCTCTGCCTTAGGGCCCATGATCGGAATTGATGGGATGCTTCCCTGCTTGCTTCCGGAGAGTAAATTAGTTTGTTGTCCTCCACGTGGTAATACGCAGTTCATAACTGTTTTTTGACAGGAAATTATTTATTATTTAATGGTTAAGTTAAAGATTCATCAATATCACCTTCACTCTTATTTTTTCCACTCACAAACAATTCACCGACTGTTCATGTATTCAACAAATTGTGAATAAAGAGTTATGAAGAAAAAGGACAAGAATTAATAGCAAAATGAAATTATTTAAACACTACTTTTTCTCAAAAAGATGTATTCGAAAGAAAAAATGAACCTACACAGGAATCCTGTCATATTTTTACACCAACGAAGTTATGAATATTTTCGCCCTAGTTAGGGGATTAAGATAAATATAAGAGCCACGAAAGATAATCGATTCTTCGTTATTAAAACGATAATTTGGAATCGAGATATTAAATTAAAGAAAAATAGTTTACGATATTCATGATTAGCTTCAGCTATTTCCTCCATACGATAACTTTCCACTCACTTTTGAAAACAGAACAAATGTTCCAATCGATTTTCAATCATTTTGGATATAACATTAAGACGTGAGTGTACAAAGCTGGTTACGCTGTGCACCTCTTTGTTCAATTAAAAATATCTCTCTTGAGTTTTATGACATTTCAGTGAGAATGTGTTGCTCAATTGATTTGTCTGCATAGTGAATTTATCAGTAAGTTCAATTGAGAAAGTTTTACAATTTTTTGTATTAAAATTGCGTTAAATACAAATGGAATTAATTTATAATTGGTAATTTATAAATTGCCTCGAAGGTGACGCTATCCACGTAGAAATCCTATGACGTCCGCAGAAAATGAATTGTTTTAAGGTCCCAGGTCACGTTACTCGCGACTCGATGGACGAAGTCCGCGTATTATTGACCACAAATACGAAAGGATGGATAGTTTTTTCTTTACACATTATGATGTTCATAAAAACAAAGTTCTTCATAACCTTTAATTATGTCGCACATTGCTTGCAGAATACAGAGCACCCACTGATCGGTACTCTCATGTTACTCTGACAGCAAAATCTTCATACGGACCCACTAAAATTTATTCCCATGACGCGCCACACTGCTTAGAACGTTGCGTATGAATGACTCCATTTACTTTCGGAAGACAGTCGCCCAGAGAGAGCTACGCCATTTTCACATAAGGCGAGTTTCGCCAAATCGTTCTCGTCGCCGGTAGCAATGAGCAGGAGAACGCTAGTTCGGGGTATGCGCTTAATTCTTACGAGGTTCCATTCGGATACGTACGTTTAGAAAATGCAGCGGAGGACTTACAATACAAGATTAAAATAAATAGACCTGTCCAGCACTCGAACATTCAGCGCTGTTCCTTATTATTTTTTAAATTTACAATCTAAAAATCTTATTCAATCAACATTATTTTTCGTAATGAAACAGAAATTGAAAAAAAAGTTGATAAAAAAATTAACAACTTTTATGAGCTCGCGAAGATGTTATATATTTCATTTCGTTTTTCATTTGTTTTAATTTTATTTTATTTTTTGGCATTTCTCGCTGGGGTTGTACTCACAAACCCCTTTTTGGGGTTTCGCCCATGCAAGATCACTGTCACGTTCAACCCCGAGATATTCTTTGGAGTATCGCCCAGTGAAACTCCAGGTGTGAGTATCTTCCAGGAATCGACAACAGTGTCGTTATTATTCACAATTATCAATGCTTTTTTATGGGTGAAACTCGGGGTGATTTCCGGTTTCCAACATGAAGTAGAGTGAAAAGTAAGGAAAAATTATGATTTTGTACAGATGTGTACAGATGGGGAAACAATATTTTTATAAGCCTGGGTGTAAATGGTGTAGTGGTTAACTTCCCTGCGATCAAAGCATGTGTCCCGGGTTCGATTCCTGGTTCGTCGCCATTTTCACCTGACTGAATCACATATCGTCTCCACGTGTAGGTACACGGAAGAAATATACGCAATTTTTCGTAGTTCGAGTTTACTCTGCAACTTGGTGGGAAGATTGCTGTAGGCAGTGCTTCATCGCTATCTCCTCTCTCCGTGCTCTATCAGAGGTTTCACGAACCAAAGGCGAAGGGGGAAATGCAAATGGTAACATGAATGACGTGAGGTGCGGATAATGATGATGAGTGATTGTTCTGGTGAAATAAATGCAGGGGAAGCGTGAGTACCCAGAGATATTTGAAATAGATGAGAGAGCCTGGAATCACTATGAACTACAGATTATAGATTAAAACATTGATATTTGAATACAATTTCATAGCATACAAAACTTCCACACATCGTGTAAAAATTATTCAAATGACAATGTCAAGATTCATGGAATTTAATCGCAATGTCAAGGGAGAAATTGATATCTGGCTGCGTTTCCTAAATCAAGTGTTTTTCCTCCCCAAGAACTCATGTTGACAATAGGCGTCGGAGTCCATCAGACAAGAATCTTTGATCGAATCTCTATGTATGTTTGCTTTTCATTTCGAGAGAAAATCCCGGTCTCAGGTTGGATATTCAAGAGGATCTTAAAATTATATTAAGTTTCATGACGAGGAAAAGATAAGAATGCCTCTAATGAAAAGATCCTCAGAGTTTGTTCCTCGAACAAGAACAAACACAAAAAGACAATGAAGAGCTAATAAAGATCTTAGCTGAAAATAAGAAAGATTCCACAAACCCGCAAGGAGCATGGGTTAGGTTCAGAATGATCAGTATAAGAGAATTCCAATAAAATCATGACGCATAATCGCATAAATAGTCGGTATATTTTTTCTTCGATTTGAAGAATTTGATCGAACTACAGAAGTGAAATATCTTTTTTTGATGACTTCCTTCCAACACTTCTACAATACGTCCCACGATAACTCGTCTTGCTATAAAATTAGTGAGGACTTTCCTGGATGTAAAGCATCCTGTGTGTGATAGAAGGTGAACATGACTTTTAAAAAAATGGAACATCTTAAATTATATAATGTTTTCGATGTTTTATTTACTTTCAAATATACAGATCAAATAAGAATACGAGTTTTTTTCTCTTTAACGTTTCTGAGAATTGCTTTCAATTCCACTCAATTTAATTGAAATCATTTTAATTTAAGTTTCTCTAAAATAAAACCATGAATCTTACCTACAAAGCAAGATTAACCTCTTTTATGAGTGGAAATATATTTTCGGTACTAGAGTTTGCTTTTCCAAGGGCAAAATGTTTTTGTACGATCACTAAGTAAAGTAAAATAAAAAGTTAAGACCAATATTTCTGTGCTTTAACGATTCAGTTCAATAAAAGTTTTCGCAATATAGTTGTATTACTTGTGTTCATAATGTTACGGAGGAGATAAGGATGAAATAATCGACACATCTCTGAAGTTGATAAAACCATCAGGATGTTATAGCGCGTTATAAAAAAAATGCACAGTACATCATTATACATCACGAGCAAATTCTATATCTAGTCCGAAAGAACTAGTCTTGAAAGTAGTTCTTTGAATCGCTGAAGAGTTCTATCATATTTCGGCGTCGGGTGCGTGGTAGCTCTCTTCTATCGTCGAGTTGCAAAGCGAATCGACCGTAAGTCCCCAGTCGCCGGCGGCCAATGCACGCTCCACGTAACTCAGCCAGCTGCCGCTGATAGAGGCAGTAAAGTGCCATCGAATTTCCGGAACGCACGCTCTTCTGCATCCCTTAGGGCTTTCGAGTATCATGGGGGGGATCGCTAAAGGGAAGCCTTGACGCAGGGCATTCACTCTGTAGAATAATAATTAACAACCAAGGCAATATTACAAAATGATGAGGTGTCGGGTTACTTATCAATATATTAGTGAGTGCATGAATTATCCACTTCATATGCAGTTGCGAATAACGAGAGAAGATTTTTTGAGCTGATAGACTGACGATGCTATGTAACTATCAAGAAGCGAAATCGTAAAATGATTAGTAACAAATATGTTATTTATTTCTTGTCTTATGGCGAGATTCGGGTCATTTGGCCCGCTCTTCCACCTAAGGACTTGGGCAAGGAAATTGGGAAGGAGATACTTTGGGATGCCAGGGAACTTACGTTACCGAACCGATATTTGCTTCACCTAGGTCATCCGAGCAGGGTTTGAACTCATAAGTCTAAGGTTTGTGTTCAAAAGGCATCATGTGAATACATTGATCGAAGTGAAAGTCGAAGAATTACTTTTATGTCACAGATTTGAACAAATAGGTACCAAACCTGATGTAATATGATCCATAAAAGACCGAACTCATTAGAAATATATAACATGTTAAGTTCTTTGCATAAACTTGTTAAATTATCACGACGGGGGACTGCTGATAAAGAGGAATTAATACGGAGATAAAACACGACACAAGAGAAGAATGAAGCACGAGGTTTTGGATGTTGGTACTATGGGATTATCTGCAAGTATAGCAAAGAGATAAGTAAGAGGATGAGCCAGAGAAGTCAACAGATTTTCATTCAGCGAAGCTAACATGTCATCCGAGATGGAGCATTGTGCCATTACATTGTAACATGCTGCTCAATTAGCATGAGAAGAGGGTTACTGAGATCACAGGGTCGGGGGGAACGCCGCCGCCGGAGGCACACAGTCCATTGTTGTGCCTACGACTTCCCTCCCGGCATCCTCGCCGTACTTACGATATCCCTATATCACATCCTATTCCGTGCTTACTTCGCGTGTTCGTCGGAGAGGATCGTCTTTTCTCTAGCAGTCAACACTCTTTTCGTGTCGTGTTCATGTTATCTTGACAATTCAACCTTGTCGTCAGCAATGCAAGTGTATATTCGGCATACACGAAAAAAAATCAATTTCGAACTTATTCTCTCGAAAATCATCAAATGTATTGCAATTATTATGTTTCACATTCAACTTATTTTGGTCCTCCACGAAAGAAATCAAAAATGGAATTGAAACAATAAAGGAAATGATATTGACATCAGTCGATAATGAATAATAAAAGAATTGACGATATGACGACGATTTTTCACAAATAAGGGATTTGATACAAAACTTTAGGAGTATGGGTAAGTACTAGCAAAAAACCACATATTCAAATAATGAGCATGCCTTATTATTATAAGTTTTCATCTTAGTAGTATTTGTACGTAAAGTAAATATTCTTTCACTCCATTCCTGGTAATTTTCCCAAAATCGGCCTGAAGTTTTATAGAAGATAGAGCCTGTATCTTTTCACAGTGAAAGTATAAAAACACTTCTTGTATTTCTGAGTCGTTTCTTCATCTTATCACAAATTATCTTCTCATCGCTTCTCTGTATTTTCTTCTCTTGCCAAACAGTGTCGGTCGTCAATGCTGAATTGTTCTTCTCTCATCCCCTTCTTTGTGTAAGCTTCTATATGTTCTACATCCCCTTTGGACAGTAACCCTACCCCTCAGGTCCACAAGTTGCCTCGTATCTTGGCTGTATTAGCTCAGGAGGTTCATCTCCATAACGGTCTCCGGCACTGCTTCAAAGCTAGATCTTTAAGCAAGTAATAACACTCATGAATAACGTTCTTGAAACTTAGGTCTGACGAGTTTTAATTTCTTTATGTTATTCACAGAAAGTATCAGTTTTTAAATACATCTCAAAGTAAATAAATAAATACATTTTAGAAAGTACTATGGCAATATTTTCAAATATTTTTGTGAAACCAAAAACAGTCATTTAACACTTAACCTAGAACAAATCGATTAAAGATTCTTGATCCTTGACTTGTGTTTTTCATGCGGTGCTTGGATGAGTGTTGAGATTGTTATGAACAATATGCTACCGTAACCATAAAAAATAACAACAAACCGATAGTATTAAGTATTGAAGGAGTGGAGGACGAAACAAATTTGTACTGAACCATAGACCAGGGTATACACGGTTAAAGGAGAGAATAAAAGGACCGGGGAAACGTACTTTGGTCAGTTCCGAAGACTGTGATATATTAACCGCATTACACACCGTAGTTCATGCATTCCTATCATCCTCACTTCGAGTTCGATACTCTTACGAACTCCTCAAACAACCCTCTTTCCACTCTCCTTTGGAAGTAAATAGGAATAAACGACCAAAACACTTGTCGGGGAACGTGTACAGATGCGTTTGTCGCGTAGTTGAGGTTGTTCTAGTGCATGCTAAGCAGAGAGGGAATCCAGTATACCGGTGCCGGAGGCTGAAGCAGCATTTGTGGTAGAGAATGGGGTACTTGTTCATGGAGAGGAATGAGGAGAGCGGTATAGGTACACCGCTAGTATCAACCTCTCGGCCGCAGAGGTATGCTTCAGCTTTGGTTATGTGGCCAGGACTTAATTAATGTTAGGGTTCTTGCACCTGGAGAACGTTGGACACGGAGAGGGGACGAGAGGGCTCGAAGCTATGTACACAAGCCATTCGTATGTGCATATACAAGCTGTTGCTGTATGTCAAAGTTCTGTTTCCCGTTTCCGAGTTACGGGAATATTTTATTACTTACTCTCGTGTACAATTTTCGTGGAATTATGTCCACGCCTTTTCGGGAAAGGGAAATTATATAAAAAAGATTTTAGACAGTGGAATAAACAGACTAACATTTCGTAGCTAAATGAGAGAAGAAATCTTTGTACTTAATTATCAACAACCACGCGAAACGAAACCGTACGGTAATGACTTTTTTATGTACACTCAAAATAACATGCTCTCCGATAAAAGTGAAATAAACGATATATCATATGTATGTGTAAATATATCCATATTTTAATAAATATAATTTTTATGCGTTTCCGAGGTGTTAGCGTATGTTTCATTCACATGTTAATGTCATCAAGCTATGTTAATAAGCTATGCCGGGATAAGGTATCGTTTCAAGTCCTAACTACAATTGCAGTGTAGCAGATACAATTAGCATGAAACCGTCCCGAAGCGAGTAATTCAATTCAGTTCGTAGAAGATCAGACTGGGATAGTGTTGCAGCACATGCGAGTAGTATAATGTCAAGTACGATGAATGGGTACCTCTCTTCCACCTGTTCAGAGACGCAAAAGTTGTTCGCAATAACTCCATTATGGTTCGCAAGTTGACTCTCGAACACGAACTTAGCGCACCAGAATTTTTATACAGTTTATATGGGAAGGAGGTTAAGTAATAATTAAATTATGAGCGCTAAAACGAACAGTGGGTTGACAATGGACCACACAAAATAAAGATGAATTTTTCACGTACCTGTCAAAATTCGCGGCAAATCAGTTTGTTTTTCGTAAATCGGAGAATACGCCGAAAATACAACATGACAAGCGAGGCCGTCATTCCCATTTCCTTTCATCACTAGCGCAATTTGAGGCAAATTGAAAAATAATCTCTCGCTGGATTCGATTCATTGCTCATCGCTGTTGTACATTTGACGTTCGAAGAAGCACGGCGGGGGATGTATTAGGGCATCGGGAACTGACAGGAATGGTCGAGTTCAAGCGCGTGTTTGGCCGTTTTGTATTTTTGACGTTTACTCGCTCCGGTGTGACCACGGACTAACATACTTGGAATTACGCCTGAAACCACCAACGTTTTAACGGTAAGTGTGCGGTGGCTCCGAATTTTAGGGGGCATATTAACAATAAAACTACAATAACTACAACAACACAAAATACATAAAAATTTAAAAATTACATGTTTATTTTAAATATTTAAACTAAATACTAAAATGAGCAAAATATTTTTATGATATTATAATGATTATTAAATTTGGATAGAATATTAAAACAAAAAAAGTTGAGTGTGAAAAGTATGAAATATTTAGATCTAAATTAAGATATTTAAAATACCCTAGCTTCTTAATTCTCATTATATATATATCCCTATTTACAACATATTATAATTTTTAAATGACCCTAGATTACTCAGTCAACGTTTACAGCATCATTTCATGCTCAACGTCCGAAACTCTGGGAGCCTCTTATTATATTTTTCGCCAGAGATCCATCAACGTTCTTCCAGGAAAACCATGTAATGAAAGGTATATACAGCTCACGCTATCGTAAATGTAATTTTCAGCACCAAAGACACACAGTATCAGTGAAGTTGGTTAATTAGATTTTATTTGCTCCTTGTGTCTGAATGATCAGGTTTCCAAACAGCAAGAGAAGTAATTAATACATTCTATAGCGCGGCATATACACAAAGTAAATTGGAGCGTTTCAGTGAGTAATTAAACCCCACAGAGTTGCAACACTTCTTGCATCAACCAAATTGCAAGCTCATATGTTTGCTTCTCAATTCCGTGAAGTAGCCCTTTGCCAGACTCTCAGACACTACCTTTCAAATGCCCTTTCAAATGCTAGGGAAACGATTCGATATCACGTATTTTCTAGTTCTGTCCTATTTTGCTTTACTTCAGAGTTTCTTCAAATTTTTCGGAACAGTTGATTGGAACACAACTAATAACGTCACAAAAAATTCTGTTAATATAAAAAATGGTATGAAATAGAAGTTATTTTGACGATGGACTATTTACCTTGCGAAGCACATGTAATTTTATTGACAATATTATGTCGAAACATATTGAAAGCAGAACTACCAAAGAAATGTCAACAAAGCTAAATGAAGTAAATTGTTGTAAAGATTGATTAAAATTCTATCAAAATTAAAAAAAAAAAAGTGAAAATGTAAAAGTTTAAAACGTTTATACGTATCAAAAAATGTTTGACAAGCAACCTTACGTGATTACTGCAAGTTAATTTCCTTACCACTTTATAGAAGAAATGATACTTAGGTGCATTGTATTTTATTCTTTATGTAATATGTATTTTCGTAATTTCTAAATTGTTATTAATTCTTCGTATTTCTTTTCTTTACGTACTTAACTGCGCAGATATTATCTTTTTATTATACAAATTTTAGATTTCTGACAGAGTACCAGAAATAAATTAGTTTTATATTCGCGTAACCCAGTAATAGAGCTTTAATCGGAAAAAAATTCATATTTTGTACCAGTTCTTTTTGAATCTTCATTAATTTCTACTTGGATTGCATTACCTCAATCATTCCAACAGTTTGTCGATTTTGCATCTTTGTACTGTACATTCGCCGGTAAATTACTAGAATTTTTAGAAATAAAACGAGTAATAGAAAAATTTCGATAAAATTATTATCTAAGAGCTATTTTATAGAAACCTTCCTTGCCATTACATACAACTATGGTAATATTAGCAAAATTTAGCTTACAACTGGAAGTCGTGAAAATGGGGGGCAAGTTTAATTATTGAAGTTAAATTCCCACGACAACATATTTCATTTAGTCACATAAATTTTAAAAGATTGAATAAGCGATAATATATACCAGTGGAATGTTAATAAATTTCGCTAACGCAACAAGCAGACAAGCAACATAGAAACTATTCATCTGTTCTCTGTACTATGGATAAAGGTTATTTGTATCAGATAACAAGGTTTCGTATCGAATACCACTAATATGCTGCACCAAATCTAAATACGCCTCGTTGGTGGTGGATAAACGTAAAAGCGCTATTTTCATTAACTTTTTAATCAAACTTTTGCCATGCAACATATAGCAGAATATATAATTCCTACGAACGCAATTTAGCACGTGTCAGAGGTTATGGTAGAGAAAATTTTATATTCGATAAAATATTACTTAAAAAATGGTTGTAAAATATTTTTGGGTAGTGAATGTATCCAAAAGCATTGTTTCAACGAGAAATCTTCAACATATTGGTGTGTCGCAGTAATTTTCATTGTGACAGACGTAAGGTCAATAGTTCGATTTCCTATTTCAATAGAACACGTTGCTTTAAAATCAAGCGAGGAAGAGGGGTACATACAATGAGTTTGGCAAATTTCTCACGAGTTCCAGGATATTTTAATAGTCACTTAATAACGAGGTCTCACCCGCACGATAATACAAGATTTTTATTTTAATAAAACAATGGCGTTATTGCAATGAGGGAACGTGACGTGCACTTTAAGGTAGTTCTTCCCACAAAAAATTAAATCTTTTAAATGTCTAAAATTTGCATAAATGGATGAAATAATGTACGTTATATCGGTGTTAGCTTTAAAACACACATTGTTGGTCATTTAAGCGATATATAGATTATTAATGTTTGGACGAAATACCTTATTTTTACGAGAGAATAATTTATTTTCGAAAATTGATTACGGCCAGTATCTCTGAAAAACTTTAATTTCTTAAACTGCCGACAAAAACCTATTTTAATTCGTAAAATGTTTTTATTAGGGTCACCGGGTATTCTAGAGAGATATTTGAACATTTGTTCGTGATTTTTGTACTACCCCCTATGGTCAGGATAATGGCAAGTTTACGAACGGTGACAAGCGAGTTCACAGTTACCTTACTCAACTAACTTTTTTGTCAAAAACTAGGCTGACGTTTCTAGTTATAATACTATTATTCATAAAATTAGCTTACAAACCATCCTGGCAGGGGATTTTCTCCTGTTTTCCTTCGGGTAGAAGCGGATTTTATATACAGGTTCTCTAGACTCTTGAATAGAGGCGGTGGTTTATTGTAATAATTAATCTCGAATTTAGAGTCATTTCAATAGTTGCGATTTATAAACAATGTATTCCGTATAATTTATAGTTCGATAATAATAAGTACTTGTGAACTATCTATTTTGTGTTTTATTGACTACAAATTTGATAGTATTCTATTGGAATCATAATACATAGCTAACTATTTCTATTCTTATCTTAGACGTGTGCTGAAATTTTCAACCTACCCCTGCCTTCGGGCCCTCGATCGGAATTAATGAGATGGACCCTTGCTACCGGAGAGTAAATTAGTTTATTGTCCTCCAAGTGGTCACACGCAGTTTGTAACTGCTATTTTTTGAGAATAAGTGTCTTTATTTATAAAGTAAGTCGAACATAACCAAAGAAGATCATTATACTTTTGAATGAATTGAGTAACATTAGCCCGTAGAAGTACCTCAAGAACATAATTTACGATAAACAAAAGCAAAAAAAAGGTGAAAAATGCTTTTCTCTCGACAGGCGACCATTACTGAGCAATTTTCTTTTTCTGATATCGACCTCTAAATGGAGGAAGGCAGTGTCGCCACGGAAGAAGGCGTGTTTCGAACTGAACACAAGTGGAGTGGCGGCGGGCAGAGAAGTGGTAGCGAGGATAATACACTTAGTCTGCCTCCGACGCCGTCGCTTGGATCCCCAACCGAGAGGGAGTCTACCTCGTTAGGTGGCATTCAACGCCGCTACAGGACGAGGAGCTACGGGAGAGCGGAAGAGAACAAGCGTCCTATTCCGGCGTAGTCCCCGATGAGCGAAACTCACGAGGTCTGCCCAGCAAGATCTTCGGCAACCACGCGTCCACGGAGAGAAACTAACCTTTCAATTTCGTCTTTCCTATTTGCGGACATTATCCATCGACTTACTTATCTTACTTGAACATTTCAACACGGATATTTGCTTTTGCAACGTTTGTGGGTTTTGTTTCAACGTCCGCCTGCCGCAACAAATCCTATTGGAACGTTCAAATACGATGATGTCCACAGAAACACCAATAAAAAATCAAAGCGTTTTGTTCAAAATATAATGCAGAAAAGACTTTTGGATTTCGTGTTTTGAGAAAATTTAACATCTGAAGAACGAGAACATTCCTAATGATTTCATTATACGTATGATCTTCGTGAAAATTAAAACATGGAATCAAAATCCTCAAAGTAGATAGAATTAGTTTTATTTTTCATTTTTTATCCAAAACTGAAACAATTTAATAACTTATGATTCGTTTTAGATGGTGTCAGTTTGAAACTTTCAAAAATAAATATGGAATTTAAAAAAAATTATATTCATTGTCTCTTAAATAGGTGATTGGTCATTGCTATAACGTTTTAAAATTAAAAAAAGGTGGTTTTATTCCTAAAATAAAATATCATTAGGTGCAAAATCAGACGATTAACTAAAGATATAAAGCAAATCATTAACAAAATTATTCCGGGTAAGAATTATTTGTCTTAACACCAGGTAACACTAGTGAGATTTCATCGTTACCTTCTTTGAACTAATTTCTTAGCCATTCTAACTAATTGTCAATGTATATGCAAGGTTGATGCCACCAATGAAATGCAGAGACAAAAAGTCAAACGTATCACATCATGTATGGAAGTCAAACCACCTGACAAAGAACAACAAACAAGAGACTTGAAGGTGAGCGAGCAAGAGATAGAAAAATGGAGTGATATATACGAAACATCACCATGTCCATAATAAATACATGGGATTATTGTTATTCTGTTTGTTCATAAGTTCTCTTTCATCTTTGTTGATTTGTTCTGAAAACGATAGAAGCGTATTACGACATACGACAGTATACACTCGATATATTTCGAATAGAAGCGTATCTGTAGTTTGTTTATATAAATGGATTTTCCTTTTTAAATTAATGTTTAAGAATAAAAAAATCCCGAGTGTTGAAAAAGCAAACAAAGATAATAACACTTCGGATACTCATTAAGATCACAGAACTCATGAACCATTAGACTTTTTGGTCAACATCGTGAATCAATATTAGAGTTAATTACTTAATTCTGTAGAAACCAGAAACATTCCATCTAACTCATACCACCAAATAACATCAAAATCGTGGTTGACCTTAAGTGATACTAGTTGAGGAATAAAATTAATGTGGAAACTCATTAAGGTAATAATTATTGACTTTTAGAAGCATTGGAAAGTAACCTAAAATTGAAAATTTCTCACAAATGATTCCAGGGAAAGTAGTAAACATTAATTCGGACGACTCATTATAATAAGGGATCGTAAGTACAAATCGTAAAAATTGATACAAACATGGATAAAGTCTATAATAGGATAAGCTATTTGATTCTTCTGGACTTTACCACAAGGAAATATTTCCCGTTTCGGTTCCGATAAAATGTATGTTATTCATAATGATTATCGCGATGACTTTGATGCTTATAAAACCATTCATTTCAATGTATTTTTTCCTGAACAACATCGAATCTACGCTCTTTTAACCGCACAAAGTGTCAGGAAAATATTCCAGGTGATTTTTTTTCTCACAATAATTTACGAAGGGAGTGTGGTGCGGTACCGTGGCCACGAGTCACGCGATTCCGATTTAAACGAGCATTCGATTCGACATCACTAATGTGATTCCGAAACGCGATCGCGTTCCCGACGGCTGCGCTGTATTCAGAGACGTTCCTTCTCTTGCCTACTTAGTTGCCGATGCCTCTTCTCACTCTCCCTCGCGCCCTTCGCCGAACCACGCAGCAACGGAACGGAAAGAAGCTGCCACAGAGGTGGCTGAATGCACAAGAGCCCACGCTGCCGCAGTATCTCGCGATCGCTCCGAGACTGAAGCTATCAATGATTCACAATGAAACGTATTCAACATAGACGGAGAACGTATTCATATACAATTGTGAGGTTCACAACCGAGCTTCGCTACGTACCGAATAATTCTGGAGTGTGGGGTAGCTTTTATTCGGTTCCAACGCTCCGAGAGTAACGGGAGTAATTCTTGTCTGCAAGCGTCGGACGTTTGTGTCACGGAAATTAAAATGGGGAACACCCGAAAAATAGATGGAGAGAAAGGGGTATGAATATGAATACCAAGATATCGAATAAAAATTCGAAATATCGTTCTGACATTCGAAACAAAAGGTTGTATCTTGAATTTGCATACAAAAATCGTTGAATGTAAAAATTCGTAATATTTCTTTCTTTTCGTTCACTCTTATGATTTCATTCAGAGCTTTCACAAAAAATCCTCTATCTAAATCTCTCAACATCACAACTATTCGGGGAAATAATACCGGGGTAACACATCTGAATTGATGAGACGGTCCGTCAATCACGTGAAACTAGTAGTTGGTCGAGCGGGATACATTTCCTGTGACAAATAATAGTGTACTGTCAATCAAGAGCAAGTCGCTAAAGGGGACAATCACTTGACGAGCGGAGAGGTAGCGTGCCTGCGAGGGTCGTGAGATAGTGTCAGGGCGATGTGGCGGCGTTCGCTTATGCGAGCCACGTCCCGACGTTCCAATCGCTCACATTAATCAGTCGCCGGAGATAGCGTTGGCGCTCCATCACGACGCGGGAGGAAATCACGAAAAAACGTTGCGAGTACTTCCACGGCATATTCGCGTTCTAACAGATGGAAAACGACGGAGGAAGTACTAAGCTGGAAATAATTTCAAATATGATAGTTTGATTAAATGATAAACAGAAATACCTGTGTTGTGGATTCTTAAAGTAATGACCTTTGATTTAGTCTCATAGATGTTTTTAAAAAGGAATTGATCTATTTGTTTTATAAGGAAATACATATTTAATAATTAATGACTTTGAGTACGAGAGGATATTGAACAAGGAGCAGACGACAAATATCATTAATTATTTCGGAGGACACAATGTCTGTTTTTTAAGGAATAGCTGCAGAATAAAGATTTACGAAATACTTTCAATCAAAATACATCCTTTCCTGAAAAACGAAAGCGCGGCATAAAAAAGAGAACTTTCTTAATAAACGCTATCTGCTCTCCTACTTACCATTCACCCAACACACACAAAAACATTTGAAACATCGAGACAAGAATGACGGAAATAAAATACATCATGTTTCACTCAATTATTCGCGGTCCTCTCCTCCTCCGCACAAAGACTTCATAGTTGAAGCGTTTCCCCGCGACGCACGGCATTGTGATCTCCCCTTCTCAAAACTTCGCAACGTTCCTCGTTCTCTCTCGACGCGACTGCTTCATTTATCAGCAACACTCCGCGCTTTGGCGTCAGTTCCCTGCGTCGTCAGCAAGAACCCCTCTTTTGCCATTCCATCACTATCGTCATCACTATCTCCGACCGGCAGCGCCACTCTATTCTCTGCCAAGTGCAGAACGTGGCTCCCTCCTTCCCTCTCTCCCAGCCCTTCTCACTTCCCTCAAGTCCCTCGCGCAATTCCATCGCTTTTTTCTTCCTTCTTCTCCTTCTCCTTCTCCCGCCGTCATTCGTCGCGGTCGCGGAGACGATCGTTCTCACTCCGTCTACGCTCACGCCACACACACGTGAGAATTTTTGTGAGGACGACGCTTTACATTACACAAAATGGAAGTATTAAAGCATTTGCTCAGATATGAAATAAGAAAACCAAGAATATTGCTATCAGTAATTGTATGGCAGGAACACGTTACCCTTAGACGACGCGGAATGAGAATGTTACGGACATGGCGATCCATTAGATCTACGCAAAATAAAATGAATGAAGTAAAACTGGATGAGAGGAACAACCAGGGATGTAGTACCAAATTTGGCAGTATGGAACAGAATGGCCAACACTTCTTATAAGTACCGGCAATCCTGTAATTTTAAATAATTTTAAATGCACAACGATGAGTATTAAAGCTGTATTAACTGTAATTTGGGTAAAACGGATCATAAAAAATATACTGCTTAAAATAGAACGTTATTTTTCGTTCTTAGTCTTGTACGAGTACACAATGATTGGGAACGTCATCCAAACAAGAGAGCTCTTCCCATGGCGAAAGCACTCACGCGCTCCCGCTCTACTACGTCCCGGGAAACAACAGTATTGTTCGGAAAAACTAGTAATTCCTAGGTAAATATTACTGAGTTGTGGTAATAAATATTGATAACTTAGTCACTATGAAACCGTTTGACGATTAGATTACTAACAGGTTTTTGTTTCAACGTGGACAACTTTGTCACTAAAATTTTCTTTTCGGGTAACCATTTACTTGCACCCTCTGCCTCTCTCGCCACGCATTAATTTCTTTGGTTTTTAATTTCTCTTTTTGTCTATTTTGAGTTTAATTTATTCAATTCTGGCGTGTGCTGATAGGCTTCCAACAAATATATTCCTTGGCCGGTGAGCATATACTTACTGGATAGTGTCACCCTATTGACATATTACACAGTCCCAGAAAAAGGATTTTTTAAGATGATTCCACGACGAACAATGAAGTCATGGGGAATAATGTAATTTAATTATTTTATAAGACAAGACACCAGTTGCTTTGTGTTAGTAATACGTCCGAGACAATATATTGATAAATCATTTTTTATAATATCCACATATTGTAACAAATTCATTACTTCTTCATCTAACAACGTACACACCGAGAAAACCGGAAGAAATAATCATTCGTAAAGTTCAAGATGCACGGAAAATAGTAGTTGTTATTATATGCTAATAACAAATATTACAGGAGGGTGATAGTTTTACACAGTAGCTTGTGCAACCCACACACCCCATAATGCCTTACAAGAACATTAATTTTAATTAACATTCCAAAGTTTCTCGATCCTATTTCGCAAAGTTGTAGTTAATTCAGATTGTAATATTAAACATCAGGAAATTGTCCCCTTTATATTATCATGACATACGAATGAAAATGTTTCCATTACCTCACTTGTCAATTAAAGCAGAAATGTACCAAGGAATGGATAACGAAGAAATAAGACGTATATTAAAATTCCTTAGATTAGCAGTTAGGCAACGACAAACAAATTAATTCACGTTTAGTATCAATCAAATTGTTTAGGAGGAGCCGGGTGTTTGTTGTTACAGCGTAAACTTTTTTGTACCCACAGAATGGGGAGTACAAGAGAAGGTCTAATGAATGCTTTTAGTTTTAATTTTATGAACACTGACTAAACGATCACTCCCCATTATTACAGATTATTTAATGGGGTAGTTTTATTGTAGATTGCATTCAAAAGAATAATGAACAAAACTAGCAAAAAATCTATTAAACGGTAAAACGTATCACGTAGTCAAATATAAACTTCTGAACAGACAAAAATATGCACATAAGTTTGTAAATTTGGTAGTAGTCAATGCATGACTCAACAAGACTCAAAAATGAATATCCCTGAAATGGTGGTAGTATGGTGTTATATAACCTATATTCTTACCATTATCTATATCACTATCCACTCACGTGTATACAGATTTTGAGAAACGATGATGCAAGTATTAGAGATGTTCTATTTCATGCTGTCGGGAAGGGTGAAGAGAAGGGGTAGGCAGGTGGGTGACTGTACCCTCAGCTTTAGCTAAGGGCTCACAGCCAATCCCTTGCAGCTGGACGCTAAGGAAGAGATAATTCAAGATGTAATTACTGTTACAATCAAGATCCTTGTTTTATCGGAGTCTGTTTGCAGGATTAGATCTCCAGGCCTCTTAAGAGGCTGAATAATCCCATCGTTTGTAAAGGGAAGACTTGCTGACCCTCCCCTTCTCTTCTTTCATTCCATTGGACTGGGTGGAGCGAAGAGGACGGTGCATAGAGCACGTGACTATAGGACCGGGTGTTCGCGTTCATTAATTCAAATGGCTCAGCATCGTATATTGCATTTAATTTGTCGTAACTCATAGAAGGAAATCGGAACGTTGAAATCCCGATACGATCAATGCATGCAATAAAACTAACTCCAATTCATCCTGCTGTCTCTAATGAGTTACGAAATGCAAGCATTTCACACCAGAAACCGAAAATTATCAACAGTCATCGACAAAGATATGAAATTGTGAGCAGTGGTCATTACAAACAGATGCTAGTAACAAATATTAGTTAAATACTACCATTAAATAATATACGGCCAAAATTGATAGGACGGGCTAAAGACATTTAAGCGTATTAATTCCTAAACAGTGCTATTTAGTTGTCACTTCGAAAACATTGAATTGGGTCCATTGATGCCACGTGACTAGACTACATAATACCACTAGAATACATAATATGATACAGATATTATCTATGTCATGCGTGCCATTGTCAGATAACATCACACAGCTGCTGGACCAAGTCGGACGCAATAGAACGGTAAAGGATCCTGAGAAGGAAGTACGAGTGAAGTGTCCCTATGGGCCCTCGAGTGCATAGGGCTCGTATGAGGGGAATTTGACAGGCGGTGCACGTCGCGGGGAGCGCGTAGGGTGTAATGAGGAGCTTATCCTGCGGCGGCGGTCGCCAACAGGGAACGTAGGCGAAGAGCATGCCGTGTCACGTTTTGGCGTAATGCACGACCGGGTAGGGAAGGGGTGAGGACGCAGACAGGGACGTCAGCTCATGGGGGTAGAACCAGTGAGGACAATCGAAGAAGGAAATAGCGAGAGGATATGGACGAAAAAGTAAAGATTCGTGAGAGGTCAAGAACGTAGTAAATATAATGGATTTTTTCTCTCGTGGGAACATGACAACAACTCAAAAAGGAAAAGAAGAATTGAGAAAACACAACAGATTTATGTAACCAAGGACTGAATACAATATGTTAATTAAGAAGAAGTAAAGAATTTCTCCAAACCTTTTGATATTACGAAGTTTGGGATGTCACAATCAAAGATTTGGAGAAATTCTTTTCTTCCTCTAAATTTGGATCTCACATCCAAACCTGTGATCTCAGCGTATTTAATTAATATTAATAACGAACTAAAGACGTGAGAGACGAGGGGTAATGTACAAAAGAAAAGGACGCACAATGGAACGAAATGAAATGGATAAGAAAGAGAACAATCAAGTGAAAATTCTTCTTCCTAAAACATTGGTAGTGTTGCTAACTGCAGCGAGTAAATGTTCGAAATCTTTATTGAGATCAAGTCATGACGTGAACATCTTCCATTTAAGAACTCGTTTCCATCGACAATATACTTCTATCAGGAACATGGAATGACTGAGGACAATCGAATTACGTTAAGGTGACAGGGAATGGTTTTACAACCTTGGAGAGACTTGTGTTCTCTCTTTGAGCCTCGGGCATGTACTTAGTAACGCGTGAAGCAATAAAACGTTGTCTTCGGCATTATACTCCATTTTACGTCAGCTGGAGCGTACGTCACGATCCGACTGATAAAAGGATCCGACTCAATGAACTTGAGTCACTGATTAAACTACTTTGACATTTTTTTTAGTTCATGATCATACGGTGAGAAACATTGTAGAGAATTCTGATAACAGACGAAATACTTTTTAAAAGCAAATGATGAAAGGTGTTAGACACATTTTAACACAAGAAAAAGTACGATACAATTTTGATACACAAATTAAACCAAAAGAATTAACATTACTGTTATTAGAGTACATTCATTCAATGGCAATATAATTAAAGTAAAATTGTGTTACACAATCAAATATGTCGTTATATTTCAACGTCATTCACTTTTATTTTACTATGCGAATAATTAACTATTACTACGCGTTTTAATACCTTATATTTCTATATAAATAAGTATCATAATTCGGAGAAATTGAAAATTATTACCAATATGTATCAAAATATACATAAAAGACTAGCATAGCCTCATCCTACTACATCGTATCACCACATCACACTCAGATCCATGATGAAATGGGAATCTAATGAAAGTAAATTTGTTACGATTTATCATTTTGTTCACTAGTAGATTAGAGTTATTGAAGTGATTTTTGAGTTAAGGATTATTACTGAGCAGATACGATCTATTCCATAAAAATACACAATGGATTATTGACAATTAATTGTAAAATCAGTTTAAAAAATTAAGTCAGTAATGTGAAGAAAGAAGTTGCGAACACCATGGAAGATGAAAAATCACGAACAACTAAACGTATGAAGTACAAATAATTCGACGGTACAATACCCGAGTTACACTTAATCTCCGGTCCTGGGTTGAGAGCGATGCATGCCATCACCAGCACGTCGATTGGGAGATCCTCATCTTGACAAAGCAATATTGGATTTATGCATCGGTTTCGAGCCAGATCCCCATTCGCCACACAATTTTCGCGTCAGCTGGCGTATACGATATTGGTTACACCCTGCGAACGATCGGAACATCGGGCGACGCACTTCCGCGAATCCGGGTATTTACTACGACATAAACATGCGTGACATTTCTCTAAGCTGTAAAGCAAATTATTTCACAAAAAATTAACACTTACAATACAGAATCTGCTTAGTTGATCGAATTTGGGATGATGAGTTATCGAAATGTACGGAAATGTAGAAGAAGATGGTTCGTATACATTCCTAGGATAAAATTAGTGATCTCGCCTGTGATCTAGGGATGTTACTAAATAAATTAAACTCTTCACACAAATTAAAGCTTTAATCAAATAAAATCATCCACATATATGGGTTGTTCAAACAAAATTGACAATGGAACTCCAATCCTTTGATTTGATTTTTTATTTTATTAGATTGATATCTCTATGGATTGAATCTACGAACATATTTTCTAAATGACTGGATCTATGTGTGACTTTTAGTTATTTATTTCTACTTGTCAAGGGGAAAAACTATTTACCAATATTTATTTTGGTACCCAACATAGAGATGAAATAGTCATCTACGTCTGTAAATACGTTTGTTTGCGCTGGTAACTGCATTATATATATATATATATATTAACGAATTGAAGATGGTAAAATTTTGTCAATTTTCTATCTTATCAACATTCCTTCTCTCGATATATGTATAATCTAAAACAAATTTTGGAATACTCTTGATTTTAATCTTACATTTACATATGGTTCTTCTCCGGTTTCATAAATTTTGACTCGTCAAAACTTATTTTGAGTGAAGTTTCAATATAACTTCTTATAAACTTATACCAAGGATTCACCCTAACTCCTGCATGTCTGCCGTAATTCATGAGTGACGACGAGATTCGTTCCGCCTCCGTGACTCGGTCGAGAAATTGCTTCAAGACATCGCAGCTGCTTCACGACTGTCGTGAAGCGATGCGTCTGCGTCCGCTTTTTGTTATCAGCCGAAATATACGCGAGAAGGTTTCATGCCGAAGGGTTTATGTTCCACGCAAAGTTAGAGCCAATAAAAGAAACATTACTAGGGGACAATAAATCGGAAAGGCGAGGTACCATTTATCTAATGTTATTTCCAGAAGCAGCAACAGATGCAACTCAAATGTTGAAGGTAGGATTGTGATATTTGGTAGAGAATAAGGAGGAGAGGTGGAAATATTTCCGTCTCGTCAGGAATTTTGGGAAGCTGATGATGAAGTATCACCAGAAAGTTTTGGATAAGCTGATGGTAGTGCGAATTTATCATTTTATGGCACATATTTCGACGAAAAGATGTTCCGCAGAGGTGTCGTTCAACGTTGATGCTGAAGGCTCTGACCGACGCGGATAGGGAGAGTAATGTAGAAGTAGGGGAGAATGAAGTATCTTGTGTTACCAGAGGTCCGTTGTTTACGATGCCATTCCAGCATTCACTCTCAAGGAAAGAAGTGAACTCATACAGAACTGAAAATAAAGTTGTACTGACCAAAAATATTCACTTCAGCTACTTAATCGGTACCTCCCACAAATGAGGTTTCAGGCAATCATACGATGAGGTACGGGAATTGTTCACAATGTGAAATTATTGATGTAAGGAAGAGAAGTAAATTATCACATGTTTATGAATGGTCACGCCGATCTGATTCAATTGTAGTGAAAATGTAGGTGGGCGCTATTAAATCCATGTCCGCAAACAATGAGATTATAAAAACCGTTGCATATAGTACAAGAAAATATTTGAAGATTTTGAACACAATAAAGTATCAGTTCCTTTTTTTTGACCACAAGAGTTAATAAGCAACATGTCGACGACATTCAGACGTCAACAAATGACAGGAACACTAGTACAAGAATGACGTATTCATACGATGTCATCTCATTAGTATAAGAACTGCAGAGGTTTGAGTTGAGAAATGAATGGATGAGAACTAAAGCATTCCATTCCTGGTGGGGAATCTTTCTCTTTTGATCTCCTGTGATTGGTAGTTAGACAGCAATCCTTTTGCTTTGCTTTTCAGAATTTATAGAAGAATGATTGTAAGATTTTTATTGGCGTCGAGTAATTTCTCAATGTTCAAAGCACTCGCTCAGGCAGCTGTAGTTTATTTACTTCTCGAATAAAACACACTCTACTTAATATTTATGCCATAAACGATGATGAAATATGGACATTTGTTGACAATCCACTGTACACAGATGAGTGGCATGATGAATCCAGCATCTTTGCAATTCTTCAGGTAAAATCACAGATGCATCCTCTCATCCATAATCTCCGACCCCTTTAATAGTAAGGGAAACATAGTGAAGGTGTACATGAGCGTAACGATTCGTCGTGGAAGAAACTGACAACCAGCAAGCAAAGAGAAAGAGTTGGAAGACCAAACAATATTTTACGAACACAAGAAATACAAAGATGCGAATGAAATTCTTGAGTATCTATTTCCTTTACTTCAACGATTTTTTTCAGAATGCTTTACAATTAATTACATTTTGAGTACTAGCTATAGTGGAGAGTTTCCCACACCATTTAATACGTTTGATTGACTTTAAGGAAAAATTTGTTATTACGTAGCACCAATATTAACCAAGCACATTTGTGATTTTTTATTGATAATGAAGTAAAATACAAAACCATATGCTTCAATGTTTTAAAAATATGTTAGAAAAATGTTACAAATCGGTTTTCATCGGAAGCTACGATATGTTCCACGGTGTGAGGTGGTCTCGTAGAGACTAGATTCCTCATCCTTAGGAAGTACTTGATTTGGGTATTATTTTCCATTTCTGGTTCACAAACATAGAAATCTCTTAGATTACGGTGAACCTCACCGCCAGGTAACAGATTAATCATGTTACGTCGAATGAAAATGGGAGACGGGACCGGGATTCGAACCCGGGACCTTGAGCTCTACGCGCTCATGCGCTTACCGACTGCGCCATCCCGTTCGCTTCTCGGGTCCGTCTATCATTCTCATTCAACTTGTGAAACCCAAAGACCTCTGAGGTGGTCTCGTAGAGACTAGATTCCTCATCTGAGGCGTCTTTGGGTTTCACAAGTTGAATGAGAATGATAGACGGGCCCGAGAGGCGAACGGGATGGCGCAGTTGGTAGGCGCATGAGCGCGTAGAACTCAAGGTCCCGGGTTCGAATCCCGGTCCCGTCTCCCATTTTCATTCGACGTAACATGATTAATCTGTTACCTGGCGGTGAGGTTCACCGTAATCTAAGAGATTTCTAGGAATAATGATTGTATTTAAAAGAAAATACTTTCTACATGTTTCCTAACACATTGTACTCATCGCCTATATCTTTGACTTGTGTCCGGAAACTTGGACGAGGTTATGCTGTGAGGCTAAGGCGAGTAGCCGCAAAGTCCCTCTTAGTTCCCCATTTACTTCGACCACTCTTACGTCGTTTCTACTACTTCCCTTGAACAGGTAACAAGTATTTCTTACAGTCCATTTTTCTTCACTCTGTTCAAAAGCAAATTTTAGATATCCATCGACGTATTCACGAATTACTAGTTTCGTTTACACTTTTTTATATGCCATAGTAATTATTCAACATATTCATCCTTAATACGACGTAATTGTCACAACGTTTGTATTTTTCAATTCTTTAATCTTCTATCTCCAATTTAATTTGTCTTTAGTTCCACTAGAGTGTGAACCAGTGAGATGAAACATTCACACAATGCGTTTCCTGAACCTTTTATCTTTCACTGATATTCGTTCTAAAATGTTTGATTTATTGGTTACACGATATTCATTTAGATTAACACAAAGCGTTTGTATAATGTTTCGATTGTGGAATATACAATAGGATGGATTAAATACAGGCACGCGGGAGCGCCTGCACCACTCCAAACCTGCAACCCGACACGCACTCGCGTATTACGGGCAACGATCCTCTGGGTCCGAATGCAAAGTGCGTCAGTAAAGTGTTAAAAGCTACGAACAGTTTTACTTTGTCATATAAGTAGTATATAGAAAGTTTTGAAATCGTGAACAAATTCGAAAGCGAGATTTCGACAGAAATATTCACTGATTCAGAAAAAGTGGTTTTTGGCACAACATTCGTCCGTCTGAACGCAGCGATTCTGAGTAAACGGATGAATATATATTCATATTTCGTATTTACGGTAGAATTTACTTGTCGATGCACATGCTCTAATTCTTTTTTACTTTAAAACGAAGGGTAGTTCACATGAAGGTCAAAGTACTTTTTCGAATGTTTCTCAAAACCGCTCCAATGATTTTGCTTAAATGCTCTGTAAGTAAGGGACAATTAGTTTGCATTATATCAGCATTAGTGGTATAGGCTTGAAAGTTTGGCATAGACGCATTAAAATAATCGTCTGTAAAATTGTCTGCTACACTTACACATTAGTTTGCTGTTTCAAGAAACTTGAATAATATTTAGCAGTGTAAGTGGACCAAGGGGACGTAGAATACACTTTTCGTAAACTGAAAAGAAAGAAATGATAAAACACATAGGAGGACAGCTAACGCACTGCAGATGCGAAAATACATCTATTTCTGTCTACAACGAAATTACATTTACATAACACTTTTACGATACTTTTTGTCACTGCATGCTGCAGATGGAAAAATGTATATGAGAAAGTATGTGCACTGTTTTTGCACCACTAGTTTTTATTTGAAATATTTTCTGTAAAACTAACTATACTCAGACTATTGAATCGTAAATATAGTACTGATACACAACAAAAAGGCAAAGATACAAATGTATTTTTAAAAAGTGGTTTACATATTTTTGATGTATTTGCTATTAAAATCTCAGGAATATACAAGAAAAAATAAACAACGCGAATTTCAGATTGAATTAATTTTATCACAAAATTTTAAAGCTATAAATATATTTCCAAACGAAGTCTGGCGCTATACTCGGAATCCACTTCACTCGTGTACATACACACTTCGGTACGAGAATTGGGTGTAAGATGACTGAAAAATAACATCCTTACTGAAACCATACTACCTTGTCCTGATCCAATTGCAAAAGCGAAGAAGTTTAGTCGGATGTCGATTGCCTGAAACCCTACAAAGAATTCATCGATGTATTCAAATTATGCAGCCTAGGTTCTAGGAATAATTCTATTGGATTTGGAGAAAGAAATTGCTCCCTTGAAGACAAGTTCAGAAATTTGGCTTCGTAAGAATTTTTAAGGATTTCATGTCACGTTCCAACTACTTCCCAACAATTTTTAACGTTCATTTTTTACCCAAGGAGGTAAATTAAATTACACAAGAAATTGCGTAATTTAATGTTTCCATTTAGGTCATAAAAGAATCGTAATGAAAACTAGAAAACTCAAATTTGATACTATGTTCGCTTCCATACTGGAGACGTTCTATTTTGTTTGTTACGTTTATTATAAAAGGAGCAGAATAGTTTTACATTGTGCGAATATAGTAACTTATTTATCATCACAAGATGAATTATATTAAAACGTATTCTGTACCCAAGATGTTGCGTAATAAAACATAATTCAGGTAATAATTTGAGTTTGATGTGGAGGAATTTGAAATATTTGACCCCAGAGGATACAAGTAATATCCACACTCTCTCATTAATAAATTGAAACACATAATTAACTCTTGTTCTCATGGTAGAACAAGAAATAATTTATTTTTCCGCATGGTCACGCAGAGTGATTGCATATTGCCCAATTGAGGCCAGTAAAAAATATACTTACGTGAATGAAATATACACGCTAAACATATATAAATTTGTTTTGAAACTATGGATTTATAGTTTCCTTTTTCACTCTATATTAGAAAAGTAAAGAATGCTACTTAATTAGAAATATTTTGAACAATTATTCAAGGAGAGGAAAATAATTTCAAACGAAATTACACGAGCATATTATCATGATTCTTGAATTAAATCAAACGGTGGATACATTAATTTAAAACTAGGAATAATTCCTCTCATTTATGATTATTGGTTGAAATCTAATCCGTTCATGACAAACCAATTAGTCTGTGTTATAAGCCACACCACAACCCATATTTCTCATTAAAAAGTATAATGATATCACACTGAGGGGAATTATTCGGAAAATATTTGAAATTAGTGCATAATTGTAATACCTAGCCAGCTAGTACGCTTCCCGAACTAGATACAAGAACTCAGAAGAGAGTAAAACAAAATTTTGATTCTGATGTGGAAAATGAAATAAATATGTCAACGCAATTCTCAAAGTCGGACTTTAGTGTGGAGGAAGAGCGAATTAGGTTAACTGTCATAACATACTTAGAAATAAATATCTGGAAAGTTAGTGAAGAAAGTATCAAGGCAGATGAAATGCGGTTCTTATTTGAAAAACAACTAAACGTACCCAATTATCTATGATTTACCACCAGCTCGAGCTTATCTACGCTGTATCTGATAACAATGATTAATTAAATTATTTTCATGAAACATTTTGACTTTCCATAAATAGTTCACCGTAAAAATCCTTTTTTTAAATTCCAGGAATAGAAAACACTCCGCTAAAATGTGGGCAAAGGGGTGTTCCGTTGTAATTTTTGGAGGTTGACAGTATTTGTATTGTAGATTTCGAGGACTAAACTATGTGAATGTAAACGATGAAGAGAGTGAAATAAAGAAGATTGGAGTAGTCCACCGAGAATTAAGTAGCACGGTCTTAGGATGACCTTTATTCCTTGGGAAGTCCCTATGATTAAACCACCGTTAACTAAGCGTGGTCTTAGGATAGTCCACCATGGTCCATTTTCATACGGCACACGGCGACGCGTGCAATCCGTCGTGCTAGGGACTCCAGGTGTGCGTAGCGCTGGTGCGTGATTAAACGGAGATAAAACCTCGAGGAGCGTAAGCTCCCGTCACTGCATCCAATCGATCTTTTCCGCACGCAGCAGCACGCTTGTTTTCATTCGAATAAGGAGAAGCGGTTCGAAATCGCAGGGGGCGCAATGCGAAACGCAATGGCGACACTCACCCACGTTCAGTTTCACTTTCAATTATCCCTGGTTTGTAAATGAAAATTTAATTTCAGATTTAGTATTTTTAATTGAATTTAACTTCAAATATTTGTATGTAACTTCATTTATAATTACTTCTTTATAATAAAATATATAAATAATAGCTAATTTAATAATGTTGACAGTGTTGATGAGCAATTATGCCAAATTAAGTCAACACGTTTCGTAATATTCTTTAAGTTAATTTTTTTCAGATATTTCAAATTTTTATTATAAAACTCATATTATTACCATTCGAAGACCTCATAAGATAGTCGAAGCACTCAGATTAATTTCAATCATAAACACTATTTCACAACTGCTATATGTATACAGCATTATTTGCAGGCAGTAATAAATAAATATAAAAAGAGCGGGCGACTGTGGACTGGTCCCAGCGACATGCACAAAAAGAAAGACGAGTTCATAGCATAAGGTAAGAGGTGGAGACACGAGAAAAAAGGGGAGGTTTATATTTACACGCACCTGTTACAAACAGACGGAATGGAAGTAGGATTTGAGAGAGTCCACCGAGCCATTCATACGATATGTTACTAGAATGGGGTCTCAACAAAAATTCCCGAGTTGAAACAACACAGAAAATCGGCCATGTTTACTCTGAAATCAATGGCGCAAATCCAGTCATTTAAGAGAAAACGATATATAAATGGATTTAATTTTTCTCTCTCTAAAGAATAAAAAAAATGTAATCCATGCGTTTTGATACTCTTTTACAAAAGTTAATGTATTGAACATTTGTGTCAAAAAATGGCGCTCCAGTTCGGAGTCTCTTTTCACTTTGTTAAAAACCCGAAGTATTGAAACTTTCAATTTCCAAACTTTATTGTCGGTGTTTGTTTTACTGCATTTCAAACGCATTTGATTATACGAAAAAAAATATTTCAAAAGCCAGCAGGAACAAGTTAAAATATTTCGAGGATGGAGGTGGAATTCGTAATGAAAGCTTGGAAGCTGAGGTACATGACATGAGGAGGTTATTAGTATGGAGATATTCCATGTTCACCTCATATTTGTTGACGCCGGAGGCGACGAATCATCGGGAAGCGTCAGGGAGAACAAGAGGTGTTAATTCGAGACGCAGTGCTGTGGCTCAGTCACGTGACACTGGAAGCTGGGGATATTAAAATTGAGATGTGAGGAATACATAACACAGCCCCTAAAACGTTGGAAAATTTTGGAAAAGCTCATCCTTCATTTTAACACGTCACAATTTAAATTATTTGGATAACTTTTGTTTTTAATAATTAAATATTACAACTCTTAGCTTCCGAGGTTCTTGTACTACACAGACGATGTAGTGTTTGATATATTTAGAAATAAAAAATACTTTTACGTTTCTCAATTCGTACTCATTCATTTTACTTTACAGCTGTCTATATACGAACGAAAGAGTGACAAAAGATCAGAATGATGATTTAGAGAGAAATAACCAATTCGATTTATAAGGGGAGCTGTTTTGAGTGATTGACTGACTGACTGATTCATCATACGTCGACGCTGAGAGAATACTAGGTAAAATTTCGAGTTAAAACTCAATGCAACGCAGACAAAAAATTATTTGTTTCAGTCGTTAAGGGCAACGGACTAAGTATTTTCACAAAATTTTGGCTAAAAAAAATAAAATATCTAAAATTCTTGAAATATATGAATCACACTTTATCCTTGAAATATATGAATCTCGAAAAATTCTTCCTTATTGGGTGGTTTTGTTAGAAAAGGCACCTTTGGTTCAAATTTTGTTTCTAATTTTAGTTGTTTATGATCTACCTTGATGAATGAAACAGTCAGAACATCGTCGCTTATATAGAGATATCACTTAAATGCTGGATATGTTCTAATAATAATGCTCGTGAACATTTCCAACACCTCAAAAACTTTTTTTTCATTTCTGAGTTAAGTGGAAGAACAACCAAGCTGTAAACAAACCTTAATACACAATCAATTATTAAAGTATGATGTTAATAACTCAGAAGAAATATAAAATAATTTTATTGCAATTATTAGTTTACAAAATGATTTGTAAATATCCCGAAGCTTACTATACAATATAATAATTCTAATACAATAAAATAATTCTAACACAATATAAATGAATAAATTCTAAGAGGTGTCTCAAATTCCCGTGAGATCTTTGAAATATATTCGGCTTGCATGTCATTACGCAGACCGTCCACCCGCATATCGTTGCACCGTGGGATGCGTCCGTACGACTCCACGGTACAATGGTTCTTCGGTGAAACAAGGGACGCTGGGGATTTCATGGGAAGCACCTGTTCTACTCGGTCGTGTTGAGCGCTGATCGCCAATGATGATATCTATATAGGGATGGAAGATCTGCTTTGATTTGAATTCAGACTGTAAGGAGGAGCATCTAATTACAGATCATGTACTAGCTTGTTGGTTCACAAACTCCTTAGAGAACGCCAGGTTTTACAAATCTGAGACTCTGAAGTGATATATCATAAAAAATTATTTTTCTTAACTAACTACAAGACAGAAGGACAGGAGTTTATTTTTGTGATTTTGACATGAAAAATTGATTGAAAAGTTTTCTTGGCTAAAATAATCATACCAAGAAGTCATATTAAAAAAGAAAATTATAATCCTCATCTGTAAATGATTTACGCGCGAAATTAATATTCGTAAATAAATTTATGGAGGGTGACGTAGAAGCGTAAGTCGGAACGGCCGTGAATCAATACGCCACAGATTCAGGGACCAATTCACACGACTTGGATGTTTGAAAGCTTTCCTCGCTCCTTCCGTTCCTTCACATCCCATGTCTATCATTCATCACCATTCTAATGTAAGGTTGGTGCTATGGAAGAAGAGAGTGGAAATAAAAAAAATACTTCAGTATGATATCATCTATCATAGTCAACCTTGTAAAGCGTGGAACAAAAAGGAAGAGTAAGAGGGTAGTACATATCTGCGTTAGAGTGCCAGCCCGGATGCATGTCGAAAAGACAATTTCCAATAACTAATATTCGAAGTTACGTGGTACAAATAAGAAGCCTACGCTATAGCATACGGAAAGGGGAAATTATAGATACATGGTACGAAACAGTAGGAACGACATAGGGTGGAAAACTAAATAAACAAGAACTTAGCATCAATGTTGGACAATAAGATGAAATAGGAGCTAAGTATGGTAGGGTATTGTAATAGTACATGAAGTGTGTCGAGTTTGCTGGTAATAATAAGAGATGGTTACATCAAATATCTATGTAAAAGAATTTATCAATGGCCATGGTATCTTCAACGAATAATTGAAAAGAATGGGCAAGAGAGGAGATGAGTGTCTGAGGTATCGGAATCAAGTCCCAACATAATAGTAGAGGGAAATAGTCATTTAGTTATGATGTGATCGGTAAGTATGGGATATTTTGTTTTTCATTACATATGTTAAGATGAAGTCAAAACAAAAAATTTTGCAAAATCGGATAAAATCAGAAAAATGCATAAATATACATTTTTATGCGTTTTTAGAGCATCGCTATATAATTTTTTAGTATAAATGGTTCTAATAGTCGTAGAAAAATAAAAAAACTCGTGACTGAATGCTCGAGACTGAATAAACTATCGAACTGATCCGGTATGGATACTTTAAAAACGATTCCTAACCTCAAAAAACAAATATTCATGAAATTTCGTAATTTTTCAATAAAACTACAATAAATAACGAAAAAATTGCCGGATTTTCATGAAAATTATGTATATGTTGATGCTATAAACACATGGTTAAAATTTCATAAAGAAAATTGGATTTTTACAACCATAATCGGCATTAAAAAAAAATCAAATTGTCGCCACTTTATGCAAAATCATCGTAGGGCAAACATTTTTTTGTTTTTTAATGTACTTTCCTAGGAGAATATTTTTAACACTATATATTTTTACAATACTTTTAATAAAAAAGTTTTTAAGAAATATTTCAGGAAAGGAATTTTTTTATTTATTGCTTTTTTAATAAAAGTTTTTAAGCAAAATTTTGTGAATGGAATATATTTTAACTACTACATTTCGTCCAATAAGATGTGTTTTATGTTTCGTGCCAATAAGATTTGTTTAATGAAAAATTTCAAGTCAAATATGTGAAAATTGAAAGTACATAAAAACATACAAATTAAAAAAAAAACTGCCCTACGATAATTTTGCATAAAATGGCGACAATTTGATAGTTTTTCGAAAAATGCCGATTGTGGCCGTAAAAATCCAAAGTTTTTGATCAAATATTAACCACGTGTTTATAGTATGAACATACACGTTTTCACCGAGTTTCATGAAATGCCTCCAATTGTTTCGTTATTTATTGCATTTTTAGTGAAAAATAATGAAATTTCATACATTTTATTATTTTGAGGTTAGTCTTCATTTTTTAAGTATTTATGCCGAATCAGTTCGATAGTTTATTCATTCACAAGTGTTTTCAATTTTTTAAATTTTTCCACGACCATTTGAAACGGAGATATTAAAAGAATAGTGTTGCGATGCACTAAAAATGCATCAAAAATTCACATTTATGCAATTTTCTCGCGAAGTTCCAGTCCGATTTTGCGAAAATTTTTGTTTTGACTTCACCTTAACATATGTAATGAAAAAATAAAAAAAATCCTACTTACCGATTTCAACATAACTTGGTTATTTAATATTTAATTTCCGTCAACTATAACAAATCGATTGTGATATAAGTGAATATGTGAAAAGAATGAGGCATCACGGACTTACAAATTGTCAGGATAGACAAAAAATAGATAGAATCGCAGGATACGTAAGAAGATTTTGCAAGATACGTGAGAATATTGGGAATATTAGGAGATGTAATAAAATATGGATAACAGTGGTTTCAAGCAAATAAAAGAAGACAGATAGGAACTGGAAAGTAAAAGACAAAGTCCAAAACACCTTGGTAATATCGTTGAAGAACAGAGTTCAAAAAAATAAATTTAAAAATTTAATATTCGATGTTTGAGAAACGAGGAAAATTATCCACACCCAAACCAAATTATTTCGAGTATATCCGAGCAATAGATGAATAAAAGTGGTTAGGTCATAGGTCACGCGAATACCGGAGAGTGCGTGTACGAGCCGAATTATAATTGAATTACGGAGCCATGTTGCAAAGGACAGGTCTTGCCATAGATCGACGTGTGATGGATACCTGGTATGTCTCTACACGATCTTCCACTCACCCAATCCGCTCAGGAACAGACAGACGGCAGCCACACGAGATCATATGTGGACTTACCTGGAAAGAGAAAATAATACCTTAATACGAACAATCTATAACATACATTTTTTTTGTTAAAACTAACCATAATAAAAAAACAATGATTCAGGTCTAAAACGGATAATATAAATACAAATTCCAACAACAACATAATACACATAGTCAAAAGAGTGTTAGGACTTGTCATTGTGTGACATCATAATTATGGTAGAGAATAAAAGAGTAATTTGAATTTTCAAAAGGGGTAAACGTAAAGCCTTCAGAATTTGAAAACAAACAATACGCAGGGTTGTAGGAAATATTGAAGAAAGTTTATAATGCACATTGGTACAGAAATATCAGGAATTAAAAAGAATTGCTATGGAAATAGTATCATTAATAATATTTTATAGATTATAAGCGATCATATTGTCAAACTTTGTTGGCCAGCCTGTTTCTATGTTAAAGTTCTTTGTTGTGTTTATGAGTGGTTTGATTCCTTATAATTTTAACAATTGAATATGACAAACATTTTCAACAAGTATCAATGGGGATTGAAGAACGATCGTTAACGCACAAAGGAAAAATCCACGCGATGAAGTCGCGGAAGTCAGCTATTAATTAATACAGGAAAGCTGAGCAAATTTGTCGTATTTAAAGTTGAGAAGTAAATATGCTTGTTAGAATATGCATTTTCTCGTATCGGAGCCGTGGAGCATTCACACTATGCCGCGCTAAGAATTCCTACCGTGAGACAACACTGATTCACTCATAAATTCATTAGCTATTTTTTTCTAAATGGGGCTTTAGCTATTTATAATCAGACTTTCATAATAGAGAAAAGCTGATATAAGAAATTGTTGAGTGCCTACACGGAAAAACACTTTTATTTTTGGGAATTTCATGAAGACTGAAACTTTGTTATGCAGTTTTTCCTTTGCCAGAACTAAAGTGAGCAAAATCGTAGTACACATCACTTATTTCTTCGGAAACTTTTAAACCAACGACTGTTCCGAGTCCGTCCAATGAAGCAACTCGCGACTCCAAATGGATAAAAGACCAAAGAAGCCAGAGAGAAGAGGGCACTTTCATTCAGTCCCTCTGTTAATGGGCCATTTGTTTGGAGCATGGAGCGCTCTCGGACGAGCATGGCCGGCGACGAAGCGGGGCAGGCGGCCGAAGCACTCCGAAGGAGAAGTCTCTCCGCCACGCGAACAATTCCTGAAAATCTTGAGGTAATTCGAGCGGCTCCTACTCTCCTCCCTCCCTCTCTGGCAACCGCCAAGCCCACGCTTAATTGGCTCCGTGAGGCGGCAGGCGTAAATTAACAAATAAATCCGAGAGTTGTGTTCCTCTCGGTGTCAGCTGTAGCGCGCTGAGATGAGATTACGAGCGATCGGAGTCGATGAATTAGTCAGAAGGCGAAGTTGATACCAAGATCGATACCGGAGAGAAGAGTGTGAGGGGGGGGGGAAGTGAGAGACTGTTCGCATTTACGTGTTCAAGCGAGGGGAATACGCCATCTTCGATGAGGAATACGGAGATACGGTACAATGCAACAAAAAATTTGAGACACGCAAAACAGAAAATACTGATATTGTTGAAGCGTAATAAAATTGGAACATTATTACTACGTTCAGTTTCTTTATCCTTAACACAGCTTCATCATACATGAAAAACAGTTTTGAATTCTTTAGATTAATGCAGTTAATGATCGTTGAGATTTATATATTAGTGTGATGCGTTACAAGTCTAAAATATAATTTTCTTCTTCCACATTAATTTTTATTCCTCACAAAATGTATGGATTCACTACTTGATGTCTCGAATCATATCATGACTGACACTGGGATTCAAATGATCCTAAATATGTAGTAATTACTTTCGGTCAAGTGAAAATGGCGACGAGTCTGGAATCGAACCCGGGACTCCTATTTTGATCGCAGGGGTGTAAATATCATAAATATGTAGTGTTGTACGATTAGTTTATTTGTATGGATTATAAATTACGATACAGGAGTTTTACCAAAATTGGTACTTTTCCTGGAAATACGTGGTCAATAAAGAACGTTTTATTTGAAAAGAAGTATTTAAGCCAAATGGTTATCAAGGGAGGTAAACCGAAGTTTGATTGTGAGAATTCGTAAGTCTATTTCTATATAACATGTGATTTTGACTGAATGAATCTCAAGATGCCCGGATTTCGTTGTTGAAATTTTTATGAAACTGAGCAGATACAGTACACTTCACCGACGAAAAATATTTTGTGGAATATTTAAATAATATAGAATCACGTCTTATCAACGTTAGCTACAATTAGCCCCGTCGTCTATAATGAGTTGGGATATACACTCATGTCCACAGGTCATTACGTTAATTTTACCTTTCTTCACAAGTAGTTGTAAAGGAAATTTGTGATAAGGGACTAGTGCATAACGAAGTCGGAATTGCTGTCCTTTATAAGGACGCATTTGAGACACAGAGAAAACGAGATCTTAAACGAGGAAAGGTAGAACAGAATTATTCCAGTCATCACTGGGAATGGTAAAGCGAGCGATCTATACCCAGAAGGACCGAGAATGAACTAATAAAGCGAAATGAGTAGCATGTATAGTTTCGTATCGCGTGACTCGTCAGAGTTGAGAAGTTGTCTAGATATCCATACTAATATATAAATGAGAAACGCTAAGATGTCTGTTCGCTACTTAATCACGATTAAACCACACAGCCGCCTAAATGGTTAGAGATAGGTGACAACTATGCAAGGCAATATTGTTCGCCTCAATGAGTCCTACAAAAATGTCCGCGACAGCTTATGTCGATCTCCAAAGGTTTACCTACATTATGGAAAAAAACTATATTCAAAATAGGAGTGTTAAAATACTTCAATTTCAGAGAATAATTTAAGAAGGAAAAAATCAATCATCATCAAATTTAATATTTTTTTGTTTTGTGCATTTAACAAAGAATGAAACGTCGTTAAATCGTAAAATTTGGGTGAATGGTTTGGATTTTAAAAGCGTTTTAATGAAATGAAGCAGTCGCGCTGGCGCCGTTGTGCCTTGCCTCGGAAGCGAAAATTCGACCTGCGAGTGGGTTCGTTGGTGTACAAAGAAAAAAAGTTCCGGGCAACGCCGGGTGATCAGCTAGTCATGTAATAACGTAACATAACAAGATTGGAGTTACGAATCAACAGAATAGGCGATAAACTCCCTTTCGCGAAGTAGAATTAAGGAGACGAAACAACGCTTCGAGATCCCTTACATTAAGTCCTGTCATACGCCGACAGATGAATCAACGAAGCTCTGGTTAATATCCTGAGGAAGGGACTCGATTCTGTGCTTGACATTTATCGCTAAATTTAAGATTACTAGTTTTTTAAAGCGTTTGATAAAAACTTGTACCTTCTACTGACAAGCAAGAAGTTAATTTATAAATTCTCTCGAAAATCACGAGCAGCAGTTGAAGTAACATTTCGTGTAACGCCAATCTTCCACATGCTTCCACTCTGTCTCAGGTGGAACATAAAAATCCCAATACAATTAAACCTCAAACAAGAGCTGGAGACGACAAAAAGAGAAATACCTTTGCTTTATTGTGGTGTACAATTTTGAATCTATTCTTTATGCAATAGCTATTGAGCTACAGACAATTTCTGGCGTTCGAATTGAACTGGAGTTCAATATTAATGATTATGTGAGAGGATGTGACCCGCTAACCTCTGCAGGAGTTTATAACCAGTTACTATAGTTATAAATAAAATTATTAATGTATCAATTAAGTAATATTGCCAAAAGCTGAAAAAACTCGACATATTATGGAGCAAATATGAAATAAATATGTAATTTCACAATATAAATAATTAACACTTATTAATATACTACTATTTTAACAATTAAAGAAATGTTCATTATAAAGGCATGACGTTTACCTTAAAATATTAAGCAATAATCAGTCACGATCATATCCGATAATTGGCGTGTTTTATAAGTTCCATTGATTCTGATCACAATGGATACGCAATTTAAACAAAATGTAAAGTAAGAAATATATTTTTTATACAATAATGAATACACATACACAGTTTTGGATTAGAAAAGATTAAAAAGATTTAGTTGCATATGTTATACAATACTATTAAAAAGTAAAAATAAAAATAAATGTCTTCGAATAATAATTTTTTAATGCGTTATAACATTTCTTTCCATCAGGAATGATCATTGTAACTTTTTTAAACATAATTAATATTTTCGATTAGTTATAAAACATACATTTTTATATAATAATAAGTTTTTTATGTAATAATAATAATTTTTTAGTGTATCAACAACAAATTTTTATGTAATAGTAAAGCAGTTACAAACTACGTATGAACTGCGTATTTTACGAATGATTACATAAAATAATTTACTCTCTGGAAGCAAAGGAACATCCCATCAATTCCGATCAAGGACCATAAGGCAGAGGTGCATTGAAAATTTCATGATACTCCTAATGTAAGAATAAAAATAGTTAGCTACGTGTTATAATAGAATCAGAATCCCAACATATTTGTACTTAATAAAATACAAAAAATTATTTCATAAACGTATTATTAAAATATTGATTATTCGGAATATGTTGTTCATAAATCGTAACTTTTAAAATAATCCAAAATTCGAGATTTATTACTACAATAGACTGTCGCCCCTAGGTAAGAGCCTTGAAAACCCGTACATAAAATCCGCCTATATCCGAATCAAAACAGGAGAAAAATCCGGGCCAGGATGTATGATTTTATATCTAATTTAATTTTGAAGTTTAATTTATTCTACCAATCTTGCGCAAAGATTTCTTTGAATGTCTCCGAATGTTGCGTGGTATTCGATTCATTGTTAATTATGTATTTATGATACTGGTTTTCAAATAAATATCTAATGAATAATTGCCAAACTCTCTCTCTCTCTCTCATCACTTTGAAAGGCCCAAAATGACGCGTCCTAGAGCGTGAAAAGCTATGCTCTTTCCTTCGATTGCGGACGCCAAAACTCGCTACGTCGTAATTTTCGTAGAAGGTCTGTTGAGACCGGAAAGTAAATAAATATTTCCTCTAGTGGGAGAGGAACGAAAGTATTTATACGAACAGTGATTGTGCACGGTTTTTCATCAAGAACACAAATACTAAAAAAAAGCAACAGAAAGGAAGTCCCAAAGTTTACGATTCAGGAAGTACAATAACTCTTTTTCAGGATACAAGAAATTAAACGCATTGTGAGCTACCCTAATTAAAGTGCATCAGATCAATAGTAGTTAGAAGACTCATTTTCTCCTATAAATGTACTGTGACTAGAAAATGGATTAACAGAGAACAAATATTTTCTGAAACAAGACATTCCATAATTATTTTCGCTTGGTAATAAAAAAGCATATCAACAACTGGAGATTGGAAACAGGACGACTTGAATGACCCCGAATAGAAAAGAATAACAGGAAAACATCAAATTTGAACTCCGATATGGATATTTGCGTTTGAAAACAATTCAAACATTCTTATCTTTATTTCAGTCCATTGCAAACCAAAATGGCAATTTTTATTTTCTATTAATTTTCCATAAACTATTGAAAATAGATAAATGTAGATATAATTAACTAAAGTGACGAATTTATTGTAAGAAGAGGCTTCTACTTCCTAAAAAGAGAATTTGCGAATCACTTTATTTCTATTCTTGACTTAATCTCTTGTAATTTTATACTTATTCCAACACGCGGAAAAAGCAATTAAGATTAAAATTGTGAGCTAATACGCGGTACCCATCAGAGTGGCACCGGGGTACTCTCCACATGATCGCCTTAATTGCAAGCCGCACTATGGGGATTTGTCACAGGAGAAAATAGGTAAGCTGCTTTAAAAGCGCTGAGAGGGTAGAAATTGAAATCGTCTCCTTGATAGCAATTGGTCGGACACGACTAGCACCGTCAAACACTTGAAGTTCTCGAAGCAGATTAAAATAGGGTATGAAATCAGTAACCGGAGATAGCGAAATTTTTTGAAGGCTACCAATAGTAATCTAATAATGTTTATTTTAACGTGTACCTGAACATGATTTTCAGATTGTATACCTGTCATCTTACTAAATACTTACTATTTCAACTTCTTGGTTTTTCATATTTTCTTAAAACGCAGAGGAGAGCATGAACAATTTGTCTTCGAATATTTTTTCTAGATTGTTACGCAAATAGGTTTCATTCAGTATGTATACTGTTTGTATATCTGTATTTGGATAAGCTAGAAAATTTTAACATACCGTAAAATTAGAATACTTCTTTTTTATAATTGTTATATACGAAAATATTAGTCTTCATTCAAATACAATAGCGAAGTGAATTCGACAGACATAAAATGTGACGCGAAATAAATGTAGGTCTTTCTGTCTCGGGTGTCACGTGGTCACACGCAGTTTGTAACGGCTTTTTTATTATAAGCTATTATTATTATTATTATTATTATTATTATCATTATCATCATCATCATCATCATCATCATTATAAAACTGAATGTAGTGACGTACCTAATGTAGACCGGGGTGAGAATCTTTTTAGAGACTCTCACATTTAAGCCACACGTAAACATTTTTATAAACCGTTTATATTACCTCAAAAATTGAACATGAAATTATTATTTTATTTTTAATGATGAGATCAGTTATTATTCATTTTATATATCATTTTTGAAGTATTAATATCTATAACTATTTTGGATGATCAATTTCGCGCCCCCTTCAGGATGAGTTCCGGCAGACCGCTCCACATGCCCCTGAGTAGGTACGCCACATACTGTAGGATAAACACCTAATTTAACATTGACAGTGCCAAACTAGCAAAATATGTATGAGCCATTTTGGAAATGAGTGGTTGAAGAGCAATGGATCACTACATCGAAATGATCTAGGATAGGGCCATCGTTGGACGCAAAACGTTCTTTGGATTCTACGGAGGGGTGTCATGAAATACGGGGCAAACATCGTACGTTTCAATTGAACCCATCGGGATAGAGGGTTGGAAATACCCATATCGTCTCCCCCTAGGTTGCCCACGACGATGGAACTTCCACTCTACAAGCTCGAGTCACAACACGGTAGCGTAGTTTTCCTCTGCACTCCCAGTGATCTTCAGCTCTCATTAGTTCACGTAGGCATGTTCATGTAAGCAAAGCCCCGTTCTTGTGAACTGCAATGACAATGAAAGCTGCTGTGTGACGACGCCCAGTCCGATAAGCCAGCGTTTGGCTCGTGCATCGAAGCTCTCCTGGATGGATGCGTTGGAAGCGGGAATCGATTGGGGCGCATTTTGACGATAACAGCTCATAATGATATCATGATCAATCCATATTGCAAACGTAGAGCGGCGTTACATCATTGGAGCTGTACAAATCATCAGTGTTTTATAAAAGGGAATGAATTATCACTTTCATTTCGCGAGAAACATCATTTGTCATTTGCTAAAAATAGCGTCTCCTCATTAATATATTTTTATCTCATTATCACTATATTCCATGTTGCTTCATTGTAAATTGTTCGTTAGAAAACTGACTACGAGAAAAAATTCTCAAAACACACCTGACACAATAATTACCTTGAAATGTGGACAATTACTTCATGCTACCCCTTGTATTATGAATTCCCACAAATGATCGGTTGAAAGCGCCTATGTCTAAGTAAATTAAATACAAAAGCGGAGGAATATCTCAGCGAGCAAAGTTGAGAAGAGCAGACGTAGTCTACAATAATAAAAAATCGATAAATTCATCAAAACCCAGTAAGAAACAATAGAAGCATTGATTTGGGAGTAGGCAAAGAGGGGATACACCATAGTCCAAGCTAGTGGGTATCAATAGTTTTCATAATATTTGTGTACATCGAATGTCAGGTTGCCCTAATATTTGCACGTAGAATAAGAACAAATGTGCGTATAGTTGCTTGATTAAGCATCATTTGTTAGTGGGAAAATATTTTTCGGTTTATTAATTGATTTTCGTTAAAAAACTAGTCGTTTACGCGGGAAAAGTTATTTAATGTATTTACTTTTATTCATATCTTATAATTTATGTACTGTTTATATAGAACAAGAAACGAAACTGAATGTGAATTCAAAACTAATTGTAACGTATGAGTAGGGAAGTCCGAAACATTATATTTACGTATACCACATTTCATGAACAAATATTACTCGCAAGACTGCAGACTAGATTTTCACTAAGAATATGATTGGTTAATGGACCCTCAAAGGTTAATGAGTCAGTTTCATTCGTTTAAGTACAATATGGAAAATAAGGCAGATTATAGAATCGTACTGATTTTATTTTAATATTTTCATTAAGGTTTTCGTATTTCTTGATAAAATATTTATTTTGAATGATTTTTTTTTGAATTTCAGGGTAATGGACATTTGATCAATGGTCAACTAGACCCATTTCACAAATGTCAGTTTTCACTTCTCGTTTCTATAAATTTAAGAGGAAAAGGAACCAAGGTCTCCAAGCTCTGCAACTCGAAGAGTAGTGCGAAGACATCCGTGCCCCAGCGAGACCGGGCTATTGCACTGAGTGAAGCGGATGGAAACTTTCGAGAAACAAGGCAACGAGTTCCGAAGTCATTCTGCGATTAATTAGAGACCCGGGAGAAATGCCAATACCGGAATTACTTGGCGGATTTGTTTCCGTTCAGGGCGTGCTTCGTATCTCAGTAGTTTTCCTTTGACTGATCGAACAAAAAATTGACCTATCGAACTTCGAAAAGATGTAAATGGATTGAAAATCCAATCCCACATTTTAAATTCTTCTTCGAAAAACATTCGAGTTATTCTACATGTGCAGCTATCGAATCTTTTAACCAAGTTAACAGAAAAGTAATTAGCAATATTGTATGTAATTATAAGCAACATACATCATGCACGTTCAATATGGAAGAAATGTTTAGAATTACGTGGAAATGTGGTTGAACAGCCTTACAAGTACACTTATTTTGTATGTATGTATTCTCGTTTCGGTCAACTTTGGACCACGATAACGAGTGCTAGTAAGTCTCAGTTTTTGTGTGAGTTTACTCACTAGAGACATCGTGAATTTGAGATAGGAGGAACAGCGTATAGATACGATCCAGATTGCTGTACCCGAGTACTGCAACAGTGGTTGTTAGCCGCAGAGGGTGAACTTTTCATACGCCACAGCTATTTAAACTGAGACATGGAAAATGAAAAACTACATTTTTATCTTACCCCGCCCGGGTATCGAACCCGGGATGACTTTGGTGACGAGCAATCACGCTGACGGAGACTGTACACTTATTTTATTTTTTTTTTAAAAAAAAGAAGTTTTTTGAATCAAAAACGGTATGCAACGTAACTATGAAACACATTCATGTGTTACAGCGTTGCCCAACGAAAGAGTGATAGTGTGTTATTTTTCGTTCCGCCAACCACGGTGACGAGTGCTAATAAGGTCCAATTCTAAACGACTTCACTCACAAGACTCATTGTGAAACATTTTTGGGGGAACAACCTCGAGGTGGTATCCAGATGGTCGTATCCGAAAATTACAACTGCGGTGGTAAGCCGCAGAGGGTAAACTTTTCAATCATTTGAAATTGAAATTGAGACATAGAATTGAAAAGCTTCAATTTTTTCTGGTTCAACCGGGAATCGAACCAGGAACATCTCCGTGACAAGCGAGCGCGCTAGACTTGAGTTACCGTAGATATATAATTCTTTTTTTTTCCTTTTTGCCATTTTAGATGGTAAACTTCGGCTCATATTACTTAGGGAATAAAATCAGTCACGAACGAAAATAGTTGAGTCGCAAGAAATTTAAAACTGTAATTTAGCTAAAATAAAATTTGTGTATATATTATGATGTTTTATGTCTGTGAATGCCATTGCTGAGCTCGTCGTGGGTAATTATTGTTGATTTATCTTTTGGGTCACTTTGCCCTATATTCCCTTCCTATGGGAGGGACCCATATTAAATGGAGAAGTATTCAAGCATTAAATCTATATGGATATGGACTTGTAAAACCAGGGAACCTTTTTGATTTGCGCAACAAGTTATCACAACGATGTATGACAGCAAAGCGATGAAATGGCGTTAACCAGTCGAATTTACAAAAAGTAACTATTATTAAGTATTCTTAGGTATGGCATGAAACGTACTTCTAGCGTTATATTACACACTTAATAAATAAATTAATCCAATTGGTGTTGGTAAATACAACTAATTTAGGATGAGAAAATTCTGGAAGATTCTGTTTGAGAAAACAATATAGATGTGTTCTAAAATCATTAGAAGGAACCACCATAAAAATTTCTGGAAAATAAAAAATGGCGTGTATAATGACACCCCCATTTTTGCCTCATTCTTATAAAATCTGCCTCTTAAGTAGCTCTCTTAGCACAGTACTTAGAGGTTTTAATAAAATTACATTTATAGCGGTCTTTAATATACAGCCTAAAAGGTAAGAAATTGTTTTCTCGCGACGAAAATCATTTTATTGAAACAAAATGCTCATACTTTGTCTCTGCCCAAAAATGCGCGAGGGGAACTAAAAACTCACTTTAATCTGTTAGAAGAACCCCGGGAGAATTACATCGCCAAGAGATTCGCTGCATATCAGCTAAAAACTTCGTTCCGTATTCCAGCCACATACATCTTGGCCCACAGGAGAGCGGAACGAGAGGCAAAGTCGTGTGTTTGGGAGAAAAAGCTCTGCCCAGGGCAATGCGTTCCCCAGCTGCCTCAAGGGATGAGGAACTCGTGCTACGAAAAACTCAGGGGGTCACGGTGTGACGATAGACACGACGAGGTCCCAAGACGGCGACACGAAATGCTCTCCTTTTTCTGTTTTTTTTACAACCCTTATGTTACATATACGATTCGAGAGCGCTCTCTCCTCATCCTTCAGGGATCTACGAAACTAACTAATAAAAATATGTTGGTGGAAGGATGTACTAGCTGAATAGTTCTAAATCCAGTTGCTTGTCATATAAAAGTTACTTATCTACTTATTATTGAGAATCATATCAGAGAACACAACACGGTGATCTCCTGCCATAATACGAACTTTCCTTGAGACCCCTTTATACCGCTTCATGATCTTCAACTAGTTAAAAAAGGAATGCAAACATCACAAGCCTGCGACAAGATTAGTAAGAGAAAGCCTCATATTTTAAAAATTGTTTATTCCGTCCCTCGTAAATTATTATACAGACCCACTAGCTTTGCCAATTATAAATTCATAATTTATAAATATAGGATTTTGATATTACGTAATGACGATAGACAAATTACTCGAAAATTCATAAATAATTCATTTGAGTTAAATTTAACAGACAGATACGACACTCCGCAACCGAATCTTACAAGGAAAAAAGAATGGAGATAACGCAACATCTAGTAGATAGAGAAGAGAACATGTGAGAACGGAACGCACCAAACAAAGAGAAAAAGATGAGAACTGTTAGAGAAATGGAGATAAAAAATAAAGAGAAAAAGGAACAAGGAGAGAACATGGATGCATCTCCCCGAAGAATGCAGCACTTCTCAATTTCCACAAGGTTTTATGTACATTGAGCATGCGACACGCAGATGCCATGGGATTAACCATGCTAGTTCTAGTTACTTTGTATCATCTATATTCAAGTTTACTTTCTTCATGCTATTATTTTTATAACATCAGGGAAAAATTGAATTTGCTAAAAATACTTAACCGATTATGAGATTTGATACATCAAATTCACTCGTGTATATTACTTATTTTGGATGACCTAGCAATAGTTTTTAATAGTGGAGTTTTATATTAAAGACAATAGATTTTTGACAATTCAAATATTTAAATCGTTCCATTGAAAGAACGAAACATTCTTACATCGAATGGAATATCATTCACAACGTACAAAATATCAAATCTTAAAACTATTTCAGTTGAAAGAGATGTTACATGATAAATAATTCGCAGATTTCATTTTCTGATTTATGTGAGTTTTTCTATTGATTTAATTTATGATTGACATCTAACTTTCTTTCTCTAACGAAATGCGCTATATTTAAAGGAATATCTTCAATGCATTTGCAATTACGGCAGATTTTGATCTACTCATTCACTGTATACCTCAATATCGCTGTAACATGTGATAGTCTAATAAGTTATTCAGTTTGCAATCTTGCGATGGAATTAAAATGAATCACCACCCATCAATAAAATATGACTATTTAGTTCCATTTCACAATCTTGTAATTCTGTATGCAACGTTTTAAGGACGTACTGCGTATCCCCATAATATATCCCCATATCGCTTTTTATTTCTTTGCTCGATCGAACTAGGTGAGGTTTTCTGTTGGAGTTTCCCTCGTATACTCCTGACAAAGGTCGGTTCGGTACAATGAGAATACCCAATAACTCTCATTCCCAACTCCCTCACCCAAGTCACATTGCCATGAGACAGTAAATATAAATCATTGTAGACCCTCCAACTTGCATTTACGTTGATACTAGAGGAATCCAGTACAAAGTCGATAGGAGTGGAGAGGATTCTCGGATTCATCCCAATGCTTGAGGGGAAAAGTAAGGGATGACATGGAGTCAGATGGATGGATCGGAGGGCGGATGTTCAGGGGACCACTGTCCGTCGCCAGCAGCAGGGCCGCCGTGGTATCATTAGTGGTGACGGATGGACACGTAAGCGACCGTTCACCCTCTCCTAACCCAACTTCTTCTTTCCTTCCTCGCCGAACGTCCTTGTTGTCCTCTTCATTTGAAAAATGGTCTCGCTTTTCGATACGTCATGATTCATCTCGCCGGTTTCCACTCTTGTCGACATTTGGGCAAACTTTGACCTTCTCATAAGCCCTGAGTCCTTAAAATAATCCCAATATTCCACCATTCAAGATTTATCTCGATGAATGTATATTTTACAGCGAGGAGTACGGTTGGCAGCAGAGTTGAGCAAGGATTTAGAAGACTGAAGATTTTTATACTTGGTTTTGAATCCGTTACTTAGAATTCTCGTATACAAATCAGCAATGCATAGACTCTGAACAATCACAGTTGATTTGTTATTTCCATTCCCTCAGCAATGCGACCGACAATCTTGAATTCTTCAATTCTTTCTTCTAGTGATATCTCATACACTGATCTCTTTCTCTACCTTCCCTTGCACCAGAACAATACTCCATCTTTGAGCACCCTCATATTTTGCAGCTATATTTTGGGCGCTGTGATCACTGGTCTTTTCATTCTCCCACGCGCGCTATTTTTGCAAAATGGGGACAACCCGCTCTGGGTATAATTGAACCTGAACGTGGCATACGAAACGCCCAGAGAAGAAAATGGAAGGATTATTTTATTATTACGGATGGCCATTAAGCGAAAGAGGACACTGGATGTGCCGAAGCGAGAGTGAGAATCGGAAGAATGAACGCCAAAACAAAAGACAGTAATGGGCTCTTCTGTTCCCCCCTCCTTCTTCCCAACCACACAATCCCTGTACTCCCGTTATGAGCGCGTTGAGAGCCGCCAGGCAAGTTTTGCCACTGGAGTGTCGGGTGTCGAGAACCAAGGACCAATAGAAGCCGCCCTCACGTGTTTTATTTCAAGTAGCTTCTTGAATATTAAATTCCCATAACTTCTTGATTTGCCTATTTCACATGAGAGATATACTTTAGCTTCTTGTAAGGGTTTATTTGAAAACAAATCAATATATAGAATGTAACCAAACTTCGCTAGTTCAACGACATTCTACATTGAAACAAGTCTGGTGTGTAAGTAATACAATCAGTTCCGAAATTCAAATATAAGTTATGTTACTTTCTAGCATTTTCCCACACGTATCGAGTGCTGCGGATGCATCATGTTACAACAATATTAATGCATATTTTCTCTCAGTATGTCAAAGAAATATAAGGTTGTGTTATTGAATAAGTTGCACTCATAACTTACTTAGTGATGAACATTTTATGGAATTTTCACCGTTTATTTGTTTATTTATTTCATAACTTATTTCTGATGGCATCAGGCTCTTCCATATAACCACTTGATTAGGGCGAAAGGACTGAAAACGTTGAATTATCAAGGATTATTAGATAACGGAACGACATTAGATGAGAACTTCATCCAGTTCAGCTGAGAGAGAGAGAGAGAGATTGAACCAGCACTCTGCCGGTCATCACAACGCAATTTATTTTCTCAAGTTATTTTTGCCTCAAATTAGAAACACCAGTAAAGCAAATTAATACAACACAGAGAAATAAACTTCAACTGATTTTGACACCTCCGTAGTCAAACAATACGAAGTCCTCTCATGATCCTTTTAATGATCTTGAAGAAGTGCGCATCATCAATATTTTCTTTCAATTCTTCATTTCATTCTTCTGCACTCTCTATTTCACTCCTCCCTCACAACCGATCATCTTGCTCATATTGTATTTTTCACGTACTCTTCAAATATGGCATGACATTTTTAAGCTATTAAACTACTATTTTACGTTATGCTTGGCACATCCATGGCTAGTATCTCTTGCATACATCACTATCTTTAGCTTGCGTACACGTCACAAACTCATAAAAGACATTGTGTCTTTTCGCTTGCCATTCCACATATACACTTCTCACTCACACCTTTTCGTAGGTAGATCGCAAAATCTCCATGGCCTGTAAGGAATTCAATCATGATTCTCCCAGGTTTAAACCATTTCTTTGTCTTGGGGGCAAACGTCACTTTGACAATGTACGTATACGTCGTACGTTCTTTCTCAGCCAACCGTCCAACAATGTTTTAGCCAACCGTCAGTACTAATAGAGAAGACATAACGCTATCTTCTTTCTGTTTTCATCTATCTCTCCTTTCTCCGTCAATAATCTTTTTTATTTAATTTCTGCACACGAAAATCAATTTGTAGAAACCCCGCAATCACAGTTAATGCATCTTCTGACATGGTCTTGTAGCAAAGCCTGATCATCAGTAACAAACACTATCGCTCCATTGCCCGTAACTTTCTCCCAAAGTGGATGTTAACGACCCTATCGCACCAAACCGAAAAGCCATATGTCTTTGTCGTAAGGCTCTAATATTCAGTTACTCTTCAACAACCCTAGCCTCATCATACTAAAAGACGGTCTCCTGACACACTCTATCGTATACTTTGAAATAGTATTTGAAATAGTAATTTTTCATCCAGTATTACGCCAAGCTATCAGAATTGTCTTAGTATATGCATCTTCTGTCCGTCCAACTCAACTTAAAAATTTCTTCTTTTTGCCTAGTAAGCCCAAATCAAAGTTTTCGTCTCTTCGCTCATGATAGTTCTAATTGCATTTTTTTTTTACAAATTTTACTACGCAATATGCAAATACGGTACCACTACGCTACGGCTGATGGTCCTCTCATAAGTCCTACCAGGAGTTTACGCCGCAATCTTCAAATATCACCAGGTAAAGGTTAATAAAAATGGATGAAACTCATCATTTTCCTTCGTATGAAGTGGGTCTAAAGTGATTTTCTGAAAGGTAAACAGCAACAGCTGGGCTAACATGCGAGTGATGATAAAAGCCCCCTCTTCCGCAGTTCACTACCTGAAGAACACCACTCGTTCCGCTGGAGCGAACCAAACATCTCAGAGGCGCTGGGGTCATAACCCTCCTCCGTCCAGCGACAGGCGCCTCTCTGTTTTAATAATGCGCTGTTCGAGCTGTGACCAGCAGTGGGTGGGAGGATGGTGGCGAGGGCCTCCGGGATGCTGCAACAGAGTGCGAACGAAAAGCCGCTATGCTTTGTCCACGTCATGACACAGCTGCTCAACATAGCGGCTGTGAAAGAGGGTAGATTGCCTCGCTTCTGCAAATGACACGCTTGTGTATTCGGAGGATGACAAGGGTTCAGTAAGTTCAGGAACTCATCGATTTATTTGTTTCATCAAGTTTATTTTTAAATTGAAACAATAATATGCGGAGATAAAATACAGTTCGCGTTTCTGGAAGAATATTTCTCATTAATAATTCCTGCACTTTGGTTGCAATTCGAAAAATAAAATATTTCGCAGTATACAATGGAGTATCCATTGCATTCTAGCGTACTAATTATTCTAGAGTACTAGGAAATTGATAGCCACGAAAACTAAGTAATTGAGACTTATTCAACTTCAAAATCTTTCCACAATTTCTACTTTTTCACAAATTTTCACAATGTTTTGATTCTTGTTCAAGCGTTCCTCAGGCTAATTGACATTCACAACTTTAATATAGAGTTCATTCTGTTATGCTTTCTCTGATTTAGGATTCATCATTTTGTAAAAATGAATACATACTACCTATACTAAATGAGAAAGTATTTTTGCTCACTATATATATATATATATATATATATATATATANTGAAAACTAGAGAGGTTAGGCGGAAGAGATGTCCCAATCCTGACCGCCTAGTAAAGACATAAAACTAACAATAAATACTTTGACATTTCTTTCATAAAAGCTCATATTTATTCATATATTTCAGTTATTTGAATAATTTATGGTATCAATAACTCATTAGTTTGATATGAATGAGTGTAAAAATAATAGTAGGAAAAAAATAAGCCTTGTATTTGATATGGTGGGGTCCGACACACGAAGTCTACTTCTCTTCTTAGCCACATGGATGAAGTATTGGAAAGAGGAGATGTTGAGTTGCAGAGGAACGTCGAACCGTCAAAGATTTCGAGGACGTAAGGGAAACTAGTCGTAAACATCTCATGATCGGAAAATATGGTAAGGTAGTCACGGTTAATAAAATAAGAGGATATTAAAACCACACAGGGAAAGGAAATCAATGATTCCTTCGAGCATTCGTATCTCAACCATTAATATATTTTTGAAACCTCGTTTTCAATAACCTCTGGGATACCTCAAGGCGAGGTCATAGGTGCTGGAGCGCCGATGCGCTGCCTGACGAGAGCGTTCGAAAACCTCACACAAGAATCGAGCAGAGACGTCAACCGAAAGAAGGACGCCGTCGAAGCAAACGTAAACCCAATAAAGGCGATCAACCTCAAATTGACGAAATACTCGATACGTTTGGGACTCTTCAGTGTTCCGCAGAGCGAGTGGTTGGAAGGCGAAAGCGCCTGGATGCAGCGTGGCAAGGGTGAAACAGGCGGAAGCTGGGAGAGAGTACTATGGGTCTCAAACTAATTTTTAGTGCACTTTGCGGCAAAGTTGAAAAAATTGCTTTTATGTGAATACTCGTTAAACCACGTTGCGGGGGTTAGTTGGAAAAGCCGATATTACGGAGGAACATGGGTGGAGAATGAAACACGAATAAAATGTTTCATGATAAATGGTTTTGCATCCAAGTCTGACTTATTTCTTGTAGCCGAAACGAGGAAAACATGGTTTTTGATATCGATTGTATTCCATCAAACCGGATGGTTTCTTGCCTTAGATGTAAGTTTAATTTCATTTTTCGTAGTTCAGTATTCACAGTAGAAAAAACGTACAAAGTACAATATTCTCTAAGATCTTGTTCGTGAGTTTACGAGAGAATAACATAGGTTTCGTTCACATAAAATTTCCATAAAAGCTTTGAAATTTTTGTTCATTTGTCCCCATTTCACAAATATTGGCAGAAATATATTTTTTCTTTCCACGATTATAACAAGTTAAATAAAGTTGAAACCATACTTTCTACAATCTTTGTCCACAACTACAATGACGTGAACCCACTGTGCAGTGACGGTAGCGACCTCCAGTGGCGAGGAGCCAAGTGCTCACAAAGCAAAAGAAGTGAGTGAATTCCTCAGGCTGACTTGAACGGCACTCCATCTCTTGGAGGGTTAAGCATTATCTGGTTCATCTGTCTGGTTCAGACAGATTTTTTGTTTTCGATTTATCGGAAAATGGAAACTTAATTTAAGGCATTTAGGTTTCTTTAGCTTTTTTATTATTTTATACGACTTCTTTCAATACTTCCAAAAGTTTATAAAGTGAAAATTCTAAATTAGTGAACCCAATCAAAAATATTTTATTCCTCGAAATACGAGAGTAAAATTGGATGATTAATATTTTCAGTAAATGCATCAGGATACCGACAACTTTTAATGAACAGTAATTTGAAAGTGAGTGTTCAGAAACACCTGCTGCTAGTTGATTTTAAGCTCATCATCAGACCAGTAATGTTAAGTGTTTGTACATATAATGTAAAGTGTATGTACCAGTCAATGTATAGGAAGTTTCCTAAATAAATACTATAACATTTAAACATGTTAAAAATAATCATCCGAACTTATGAAATCAACCCTGAAAAGATTCTTCATACCACATAGATAGCACGAACACTAAAGTGTATCATGACTATAGATTCTGTGTTCGTGTTTGAGAAGTAATTTATCTTTCCTTTATTTTTCCCATTTTAGTTTGCACGAAGCCCTAAGATACTGTGATTAATTTCGTTATTGCGTGACTAATAATTTTCGGTTGTAGTTCTTTTGAAACAAAAAATTTGAGGCGGCTCCTTCAAAGGAATCTTCTTAAACTACGACGATGTACTTAAAAATGAAAAGGATCAGTCGGTATTTCGAGGTCGTTTGTTTTAATGAGACACCGCATGAATAAACTGATGCACAGTGAGTTAGAAATAATTGCATCGGAAGTTTGCTTCGTGGTGACTATCTTAGCATATTTCTTACGAGATGAACTTTATGAAAGAGTTCTTTTTTCGGAAAAACATTTCTCTTCTAATATCAAAGAAACTAGAGGTTGCGCTATGAAAATTTTACCTATCAGTAAGGTAAAAATCTAGACAGGAATTGAAAAACGTGGATAAAACGATGAAGATTACTTATAAAATATAAGATATATGACTAAATGTATTAACATAACGAATAAAAAATAAATATAATTGCAATGAATAATAAATAACCATATATTAAAAGCTGAGGAAAAATACTAAAAGACATATTTTGAGACGAAATCAGCGACAGCGCAGCAGTCGCCGTAGGAAAAAGTTAAGCAAATAAAAACAATAATATAATGATGTCTGAGAGTACATACTGAGCGAGGGCGAATCTGATAAAAGAGACATCAAGTAAACGAAAAGTCTGTATTTTCATGGGAGTAAAATGAGCTCTGGTCTTTGCTTGGGTGGATATGTGTGTTCATGCAAACTGAAATATTTGAACCCCGCACTGAGTTGTCGAGAGATTGCTGAGAAAATAGTTGAATACTTTTTAAGTTGTGACAGACATGCACATATTCAAGACAAAGGGGAAATAGTTAAAATATCTCGTGATCGGTAGAGAAGAAAGATAACTCGAGTCGTTAGGGTCCGCTATTTGACGCTGTTATAAATGAAGAGAAAATCGCGTGTTCCTTATCAATAGACAGATGGCATTATATACTGTATATGGACCGTAACACACAAACAACATTCTCTCCCTCTCCTTCTACTAGTTTTCACTCACACTATACGCTACCTAACACTTTTCCTTTTCATTGTTTCCTTATCTCTATAGAGTAGGATGTATCATTTCACTCATTACATGTCATGATATACGACAATGATATGTTCACGGGCAATATAAATGTATATTGTTTTGAAATTAGAAATTATTCTTAAGGTAATGCTAGCGTAATTGAATCATTAAAATATCTGAAATCGGTACGTATTGTGATTTCATCTCTTAAAACATACCTCACCGGCCATTTAAATGAAATAATTGCAATTATATTTGATAGTGAAATACATTGCGTCTTATGGAGAAAAAAACATATTTACAAAATGAGACCAACGTTTACACTTACCACAAAATAAGACGAAAGTGAAGGAAGTTTACTTTGATTTGTAATAAGTTTTCCGAAGTATTTTTACATCACTTTTATATAGGTCACCGGACATCTAAAAAAGGTATTTAACTTTTTCCAAAATAAGATGTATAAATGACGAAACTGTTGCTTCGAGTCAAGCGAGTTCCTGAAATTTGTTTGTACTATATTGTTAAGACATAGATATAAATTAAGTCATGTTTTTCATTACGTTTGTGGTGTTTTATAAAAATTAGAATAAATATGAAGAAACCAATTATACATCTCCGTTATTTGACAAACTTGAAGCGCTGGTCCCATCTTAAGTAAAAAAAAACAACTAAAAAGAAACATGCTGCTCTATTGTTGACACTGTCTTTTAATATTCAAAGAAAAATTGAAGAGCAAATTATAGAGCTTGATATTAATCAGAATGTGAGGAAATTTTCTTTTTACAGCCCTGTATCTACTCTCCAGAAAAAGACGATCACGTAGTGTCAGTAGTATGTGAGATTCACTCGAGGTGCCAGTAAAAGTGAAGAAACGCAATTCGTAAAGTGGCGTGACGTTGAGAGGAGCACTGTCTCTCAACATGGCATGACGACATGCTTCGCGCTGCGAGTTTTCAATTTTTCTTGAGGAGAATGAATATCGTGCAGTAATATTTACCATCTATCACTATTTACCAACAGCTACTTCTTTTCAAAATCCATGAGATGGGTTTAACATAAAAAAAATCAAGTCTGTATTTGAGAAGGAAAATGAAAATGATGTAATCAAAGAAGAACTTTTTTTTATCTAAGTGGAAAGAAGTTCTTGTTTCTCTTGTCAAATATATCATTTCCAAAGTTGCTTCAGTGCAAATATCTTCTCTTAACATTAGTATTTTTCGGTTACTTATCTATCCATAACAATGCGTGGGAAAAATTAAAATTAATGAAGATCTCATGCGTTATGACAATTCATTTTTCTAAAACAAACGTTAAGACATCCGTTTTGGGAACCATTGCAATATGTGAATGTATTAATCATATCCCATTATTCATATCTAATTACAAATTTAAAGGGTAACATATCATTATTATATAGAAATACCACTTTTATAAATATTTGGAGTTTTCACGGGCATTTCTTAATTACTTCATACATAAGAGCCATTACACGATCAAACGTCGGTACTCGGCATAGAATATCGTAAATCAACATCACAATCAAACAGTACAACTCAAAAATATACATAGTATAAAAGATGTTGCAGTTGTATATATTGGTTCATATTTCAACTTTCTAGGTTTCGTATTGACCCGTTTACAGAAATGTTACGATACCGCGAAATACATTTAAGATATCATATCGTTCAATCGCAAAACGCTCAGCAAACATGAATTGATTGACGGAATCTTAGTAAAACAATAAGTACAAAAAAATTTAATTTAATTTACTTTTATTTCCCCAAATTTTAAGCAATGTACCTATTCACTATTTGTCGACCTATCGTCATCACAGGTATCAAGAATATGAAAACAACAACTATCTTTTTCTTCAAATAATATTATCCCGATATTGGAAAAGAAACAAACAGTACAGTGAAATTTGTGATTTAGAAACGCAAACATTGAGACATTAACCTGTAAGTATTCTTCTTGAACTTATTTAAGAACTCTAGAGAATACAATAAAATGTACGCATTATATTTAAGTTTAGTACTACAGAAGTGGTATGGAAGTAAAATAATAATGACCAGCAGAAATATATCGACATTTTAAAGAAAATTTTAATTCAGTATATTTAACTTCCGTGTAAAATAAATGTATATGAAGATCCTTATTACGGACGAATGAAAACTTATTGGTCATCTAAACCATCCTATCCATTTTTTTGTTCGTGTAAACATACGATCTCATAACAAACTCGTAAACTACCAACTACGGGGAAGAACGAACGTGATAAATGATTTCTACAAGTTTCTCCATTATATGGAAGAAACTTAAAAACTGGGATCAATCTTAGCGCGTACGAGGACGGCGCAATAATTCCCGAAGTCCGCACGAACGGAGAAACAGACGGACGTTCACAAAGATCGAAAAGAACGGAAACCCCTTCCTGTCGCCTTCAGTGACAGAGATTGATGAAATACAAAGGAGAGAGACACAGGAATTGTGATACATTGGTCAGAATATATGACAGAGGTTAGGCGCACCTTCTTCCGCGAACACACACATCGCTGGGATTCTAGAGCAATGAAGCGTCTTAGCCGGAACAAGTATTCTTAATGCTTATTCACTATGCTTGTTCTTAAGAAATCAATTCTTGAAATTTGGTTGGAGCACTTTGTTTTATGTCTTAAAATAGGATTTCCATTAAATTTCGGATTTTAAAAACATGCTTTAGGGGTCTCTACCAAGCTTCAGATTCTTGTAAATTTGAAACTGTATTGCTCGGTATCGATCTCAATTTTTTTAAACTGAAACTTTTATGGAAGAACTTTCTTAAGACATAAAACAAAATGGGAGGGTAATGTGTTCTCATTTCAAAAATTAATTTTTTAAGAAACTCCCTATTGAATACCCGCACGCTTATTATCCTTCCCTTGTTTCATACTATGGAAAATTGTTATGAAAAGCTAATCCTTTTTATACATTTCGCGAGAGGATAACAAGAGTTTGCGGTTGAATGGAATAAGAATTTTCACCTGAGAAATTCCGAGAACACGGTACATTTACTTTGGGGTAGATGTAAACGTGGTTACTTTTAACAAGCCAAATTCATATAAATTACGCGTCTTCATCATGAATGCTAACCAACCTCCTGCAACACTGGAGAAAAAAGCAAATTGCGAACATAATGCTTCTTCAAATCCCTCCCTACTTTGGAACAAATATTTCTTAATTAATGTGGCAGGGTAAAGGCTTAAGAGTACTATACATACTTTCTCGAATCAAAAGCTACGAAAGACGCCTCAACTTTTACAATTTTAATGAAGACAAACAGCGGTATAATTAAAAATATGCATCAAAACTTTTTCTCGTGGAAAAATAAACACAAGTATTCAGCGGTTATCTTAACTACGTAAATTAAAGGAGATACTTCGACTATGACTTAAAGCGTCTCGTTAGAAACAAAAATAAAACTCACAATTTAGAGAAATGAACAAAATCACCACAAGTATACAATAAATCAAACGTGCAATTTTAAACAGAAATACAGATTTCGTAAAGAGTTGAATCATGAAAATACGGCGTAATGAAAAGGGATACTCAGATTATTATGACAGGCAAATGGTCTTGCAGAAGCATATAATAAGTGCGAATTTTCTCTAGTCAAAATAAAAAAAGCTAAACTCCATTAATGAGCGCTACTTCGAGCAACATTTGCGTTCAAAGGTAGATAAGATTGCCATAAAATATGCTAATTAAGTCGTTATTCTTGTATCGACGAGATAAAAGTATTCCTTTCAATTCAGATAAAATTTACATAATAAAGTTACAAAAACATAATGAAAAAGGCTGACATGGAGATGCTGAGAAAAAATTTACATAATTTTCTATAATCACACAAGAAAGTAATATTTTACATCTTGATTTTCCAATGATATTTTAATGCATATAAAATATCTGACCGTAACAAAAAATTAATTATGAATTTTAAAAAGTTTCGCTTGAGATTGAGTAAACATTCTACTCGAATGTCATTGTCAAGAAACATACCGCGCTGAAGTTTTATTTAGTCCAAAGGTTTTTCATCTCACGACACACATTCAATATTTACATTCACTGATTGTCCCCGTGCTTCGACATATGAGGAGGTTTCACTCTTGGTTTATAGCTCTTCTCCGAAGGTAATGCCATAAACATCCGCGCCACATGGTTTAAACGTTAAAGATCGTTTCAGAATCACTTCATATACAATAAAATTCAAGAGCTCCATCCACCTCACAAAAAGCTGAAATGAGGTCATACTGCATGTTCTTCACTACTTTCCAGGCTGCGCGCCAGACTGTTTTAAAAATCACTGTCGTCCAAATGCACTTTCGTAAAACTATACGAGTCGGCTATAAAACGAACGTAAACCTACCAGAACTGGGAGTTTTGTTCCTTAAGTGGTTGTAAGCTCCGTGTATAAACTTGCCGCTTCAATTTTCCAGACTCAAGATTTCTGTTCTCTTTCGACACTTCAGATGCTTAAATGGGTTAATCTCGCCACTGTGTAATAGATGAAGATAATAAATTCACGAATACTGTTCAATGCAATATAAAATGAAAAAAAAAAATTGATACGGGGACATTTTCCAATAATTTAAGAAACTAAACATCATATAATATATCGCACGCGCACTAATTCATAAATCATCTTCCAGGTTGCGCAGCAAGATCGTAAGATCCATGTTATAAATACAGCTAAAATTTTATTTTGTGAACTCATTATGAAATAATTGTAGGTTTTTCATGATTTTAATGTCTCATTCGTTTGGGTATAATCATATTCTTATTAATGACTGTGTTGATGTCTGCTCTTCTGAATACAAGTAATGTGCACAAACGACCTGAGTTGTTGCAGAAAATTTAATTTTGAACCAAATTAAGAAAATTCACACGTAATAAAAAAATATTGGTTGTCGAAGTAAATAACTCACTTCAAGACGTCCGGCATTAGAGACGAAACATAAGTGTTGTTTCATTCACTTTTTTAAATGGTTATATCACATTTGTTATTATCTCATTTACCTTTTTATAAGTTTATATCACAATTTTTTTTCTAAATTATAGTATTTGAATTTTCTTAATTTGATTCAAACTAAAATTGTCTTGAAAAAAACTCAGGTTGTTTGTGTACATTGTTTATAACCATATTCTGTTATCATTTTCACTTATATAATCAAAGGTTTGCATTGATAAATAATTTTTAGAATGTGATACGTTTAAACTCCCGTGATTTTTTAATTCTATAACTATGTATGAATTATTCGCACAATTTTAGTGAGTAGTAATTAAAAGTTTTCAAACTTTTTTTATACGGACATGAATTCAACGTTTGCTTCATATATGTTAAGCCGGGTATAACTTAAAAAAGAGTCGTAAAAACTGCATGGAAAATAGCGTGAACTGCGTAGAAGGAGATCGCGAGCACACAATTCGAGTTTTACAGCTTTATTGTATTTAGCAATTTGTAGGGGATACAGTTGGATAAAGTAATACACGAAAGGCGCAGTGTTCACCTTCACATGTGCAAACGTAAGCGACATTCAGCTGATAATTTTGAGACCAAATTATTTCTAATTTTACCCTCCACACTAACAACTTACTAAATTACAAATATAATATTTATATGTATGTTTGATACCTAAAAATTTTAAAAATTAAAACGGTTAATGAGTTCGGGATTTTTCACTGAAGAAGAACCATTGCAATAAAAAATAGGCTAAATTAATATCCCATATATTGTTCCAAAAAATTTCTTATCAGAAGTAAAAAAAAAAACTCTTGATGTAACTTCAAGTATTACAGTGATGCCTCGAAGTCAAGTGCAGTAGTCCGTACCCAAAAATTGTGCAAAACACCTGAAAGATACCGTGAACTATATTTATTTTTTACCGAACTCTCGCGAATGGAAATTAACAACTTTTTTACAACGCAAGTTACAACGAAGGGTACCAAGATTCATATCGTAATGGTTAGTGTAAAATTGCTTTTCCAATATATAAATTTATGTGTTAAAGTAGGTTTTCCATTAAGAATCAATTCTCTTCTACATTACACCACTTATAACCCGAACGAAGCTGGGAAAATGAGGTAGCATATAAGACACATTTGAACATTTTCCCAAAGAACTCACAACGATTAACTCGTCTGAGAAAGTGGAGTGATATAGATCCTTGAGAATGTGGGACACGTGACAAGCGGCGACAAGCAGTGGGCGCGGCGTGGCGCTCGCCTCCGCATGCGACTCGCGTTCATGCAACGATGTGTGGGTACAGGTCCGCGTGAGGGAAGGTCCGCGCGGCGTGCGACGCCCGGACAAATACCCATGCAGGATGGTGCAGCGCAGGAGGCGTATGGCATACAGCGTATTTACCAGGTGCGGCCAGCGAACCAGCAGATACACTTTGGCTCTTCCAAAGAAGCGGAACTTCCGAAGTCTTCGGAATTTCTTATCGTTAAAACCCATGTCATTGCGTTTCGGTTTGAAAATGTCGAACATCTTAAAGAAACTTATGTTTCTGGTTTTGAAAACTCGATCTTAGATGATATGCAACTACTATCCCTTATGTTTACATACAATAACACACTGGCACTAAGACACTGTAGTAGATGAGAAATTGTGAAGACGACGTTTAATACTAAAACCAAGGTTAGATTACACTAATCTGGTCTAGTACGTCGTCGATGAAGGATTTCGTTGAGACACGTTGAAGCAAATAAAGGTTAGCTTTGATGCTAACCCGCCGAAGTGTCCAGTCTCGATGCTTGTCGAGGCTTCTCCTACACGAATCTTGGTCCCTGGTAGCGTGAGGCGAAGAAGTAGTTGGTGACGAGTGGAGTCGTGTGCTTAGAAACGCGGTCGTGTCACGTGTTCGTGAAGAGCGCAGCAGCCGCGCGAACAGCGTGCGCGAGCGGCGGGAACTGAACTGCTTCAGTCGCTGGGGCTGCGGTGGAGTTTAGCCGCCGCCGCCGCGTGGGGGCGGAAGGGGCGATTGCGGCGCGCGCGCGCGCACCCGCGACGCCGGCGGGCGCCGACTCTCTCCCTCTCTCGGCACTGTGTCGACGGTTTGCTGTTGTAGCTACTCCACGGTGCATATGGTAGCAAGGGAGTTTCTTGAGGATTCACCCCATATACTTGGATGTTGAGCACTGTTGTGTACATAAACTCTGTAGCCCCTTCCTGGTCCGAGTTTTTCTGCGTTTTTCCTTCTGGTAGAGGCGTATTTTATGTACAGACTCTCTAGGCTCTTGCATATCGATGGTGGTCTATAGTAATGATTAATCTCGAATACAGATTTATTTTAATCGTTACGATTTATAAACAATATATTCCTAATAATCCATAGATCGATAACATTACGTACTTGTAAACTATTTCTTTAGTTGCGTTTTATTAAATACAAATTTGTTGGTATTCTGTTGATATTATATCACGTGGCTGACTATTTATTCTTGTATAAGGAGTGCGATGAAATTATCAATCCGCCTCTGCCTTAGAGCCCTTGATCGGAATTGATGGGATGGTTTCTTGCTTGCTTCCGGAGAGTAAATTAGTATATTGTTTTTAAGTATAATTAATTATATCCTGCACGTGGACATATGCATAACTGGGTTATAGACAATAAATTTATTATTATTATTATTATTACTATTATTATTATTATCTAGAAAAATCAATAAATTATAACTTCTGACCTTCCTTGAACGATCACAATATAAATTTATTGCTTTTTTAATTCACTACGTTTCGACTCTCGGTATTGGAGTCGTCTCCAGGTGTAAAAATTAGTAACAATAAAAATTAAACAGCAACAGAATAATTGAACAATATATTGAACATCATTAACACAGTTGAACATTAACTATGTATCTTGCACAAAATGCTGAATTTATAGTCATTTATCCATATCCAAATCCACAAGATCACTTTTTTTTAATTTACAGGAATTCTTTTCAAAATGTTCTAAATGATGTCAATACAGTCACGTAAATTTCATACGTATTAAATATGCGTAAAACCTGTTCAAAAATTATTTTTTTGTTTCTTTAATATTTTTCTCAAGTTTTCTTGTGTCTCCTCATAATTCCGATTTTGAGTTGTTACAAAATTCCTTACAATTTACCTGAGTAAAAGATACTAAAGTAATCAAAGAATCTAACCAGTTGCCTAGACGAAAAAAAGCGATCCTTCGTTTATTTAAAAAAGTTTACATTCCCCGAGAAATAAATAAACAAACGTATATACTGCATGTGTATTTTGAAACAGTTAATTATAAAATGTGTTTTTAAAGAGAATGAAAGAGAAGCGATACCACAAGTTACGGGATTAAACAAACACTTAGTTTGTTTTCAGAAGAAACCACAGTAAAGTACACGTAACGAGGCTGCAAGGTCGATGAGCTTCAAGTGCAATCATAGGAGTTCGGACAGAGAGGAAGTCCGGGCCGCGTTGTTTGGATCATTTTAATAGCAATTTATATTCAGTAATTTAAATATTTTCAATTTCCTTTTATAAAATATGTAAAGATGATGTTCGGATGTCAGATATGCAAATCTAGACCGTTAAATAATTACTGATCACAGTACGTAATTGAAATTGCGTGAAACGATCTACACGAGACAATAGGGGATATTAAAAAAATTTATTATTCAATTGAGCTCGAAATTCACGCATTTTTTTGTGAAAATCCTATAAGGAAGTAATGGCCACTTAAAACTGGCGAAGCACGGCTCGAGCGATGTCCTCGTTTTTCCTCTAAAAGGTAACTTATAGTAATGAGCGATGCTACACTATATTCCACCATAATTTTAGTTGTATTTGTGAAGTAGCACGAAGACTTCGCTCGACCGACACCACGACAATGTGAAGTGATTTTAATTAAAATGAGATTCACATTCTCTTATTCGTTTACTTAAAAGTATTTCTCCATTCTATCAAAGATGGGTTTAAATGTGTATCGATAATCACTATAAAATGCAGAGAAATCCTTTTTCGAGAATTTCCAAAACCTCTCCGAGGACTTCACATAGACATCGCCAATCAAAAGCAATAGACGGCCATTTATCTCCCTTTTGCTTCGTAACTCCGACGTTTCTAACGTAAAGAGGCGGCGAAACGACGAATAAAGACTGCCACTTTCTCGGAGGCGGTGCACCGCGTGCCGTCTGAAGTAATTAATGGAGAATGCACGCGCCTTTCCAGAGGCTTTCGCGAAGATGGCCAAGAGCCGGTCTCTTCTTCCTTCGCTGGTTCCTCGCTTCGCCGATACCATAAGTCTATGGAGCGTCATTGAAATGGGAATATATCGCTACGTATTATAAAATGCAGTCCTCCGCTACAGAGAAATGTGATGCATTAAGTAGATATAACCATTTAATAGATATAGCAATTAAATAAGACTTGAAAGATAAATTGGTCCAGCTATATTGTAGAATGGCACCCATCTTCATGTCCATTTCTCCAGCCCCCTCCCCACCCAAATCGCGAATTGAAAAAAAAAATTATGCACAAAATTTAATGAATAAGATTCAAGCAGTATTCAATTTTTGGATTCGTGATGGGGGGAGGGGGGCATGCGAAATACATCCTCAGTCCCCCCCTTTTCGATTGTTAATAAATAATAATCGTGACGTGTACAAAATTCAAGTTTGCTTGTACAAAATTGTACAAAAGCTGTACAAAATTCCTGTGTAATTCTTTTTTCGACTCGCGATAGTGGGGAGAGGGGCTGCGGAAATGGACATCTCGTCTTTCCGTGGTTAGGGTCGTGACGACGGTTCAAGAGGTGACTACAAGAAAGTGTGTCCTCCACATACAGACAGAAGAGAACTAAGAGCTGAGTGAGGAAGCATGGAAATAGAAGATGGAAGGATGATTTATAAATAAGAAAAGTTATAACTAAGAAAGTAATGACTAGAGAAATTGATTTTGTAATGAAAGATACACGAAGAAATGTCTCACGACAGAAATAAATAAATGAAAAAAAGTATACCCCGCCACGTCTGTCTGTACAACATTTGCTCAGTAGCCACTGAAGGAACTTTATTACTATCTGTACCAATTGACAATCTTTTACGGGGAAGGTTTAGTTATACAACACGTGCATATTTAGTGCTAGTTAGCCGACCTGTGATGAATTTAAGTGGTCGGAGAAAATCTTTGTTTAGAGAGGTACAGTCGCGAGCGCAGAGTAAATGGTGAAGATAAACGTGAAAACAATTAGTATTATTATTTCAAAAACGTTTTCGCCAGCATATACCTGTTCACAAAATTAGACCCAAATTATCGAACAATGTCGCATTAAAGCATTCAAATAAATAGTATAATTTAGGTAGGAAAACATGACAAGTTTATGTTTTGCGCATTGAACTCAGATGAAAATTGTCTTTAATTGTTGGATCAGTAGATTTTTTAGGGGAGCTTTTGAACTCGTATTGCTCGTAGCTGCGATGTGGTTCATACGAAATTTTTTAAATTACCTTAAAAAATATTTTAGACTTTTTCTTGTATGTATACAGTACTATATTAAAACGAATTGTAAAAAATGCCGTAACAGAATCCAACGTCCCAAGCCGGAGTCGGTCGCTAGTCTTCTAATTTTTGTAGGGTGCTTCTTGACATTCCATTTACGAAGTTTCAATTCTACATTATATTTATTTCATAGTATTCTACATTACAGTTGTAGTATTCTTTTTATTATAATGTAAGAAAATATTGTATCTATAGTCTTTCTCTTTCGTCGCATATTCTCTTGCTAAATGGATTCGGTTACTGTACGTACGAAGCGATAGTAGTTTTATCGCTAATTTTCACAACTGCGAGTACTTGCTGCCGCTCAGAAAAATTCATATCGGAATAGATTGGGAAATGTAGTGGTGAAAATTAAACGGAAACAAAGAATAAAAGAACGAAATGAATTACTCTAATATGCATCCCTATTTACGTGGGAATCAGAATCAATCCCTCCCATCTCAGGTGCAGACATTTCAACTTCACTTACATTGTTGTCAAAACACCAGCAACTATCAAGAGATGAACAACCTTTAATATAAAAATAATTCGGAAGAAACGGATAAAAATTTCATTAAGAAATAAATAAGTTATTTAATATAAGAAAATAAATTTATCAAATAAGAAAAATTTAATTTTAATTTAATAGAAGACGCTAGTCGGAAATAAAAGTGGCGCTATGTTCTACATGGATATGCATCATTGAAAAGAACGAAATGTGTCTCAAAAAATTTACTATGAGTTTTTTCTATTTTTTCATTTCATCATTAAAGCGAACTTTTTGTACTATCAGAATACTTGAAAACTTCGACTGGTCAAAAAATGAGCCAGACCGGTAATCGAATTTCGGTCCTCATACATACACTTTTGTGTTCGATTTTCGGTTCATACACTTTTCCATCCACCGAAGTAATTCATATTCTCGACGTGAAAGGTTTGCCTATTATAATACCGTAAATAGTACTTAAGAAATAGTCAAGTCAACTGGTTTACGAAAATACTGAGGAAAACAGGGTAAGATACATTGGAATGAAAAAGGAGTAGAGTACAGAAGATTACAACACGATGAAAAGCACAAAAATTAATTGAAACACACTTTCCTCCCTTTTCAGAGATTAGAAGAAACACATCGTACAAAGAGGGCAAATATCAGCAAAGAATTCCGAAATGAAGGAGAAATCAGGAAACGTGTAACAAAGTTCTGAAAGAGCATGTTTTTCCAGCCTCAAGCTTTATTTCCGACTTGGCTTCAGAGGAATAAGTGGCATGGCGTCTGATGTCAGGCAGCAGAGTGGAGGTTCACGATACCCCATGACAAGCTTCGCCTGCATGGGTAGCTGCTCCATTAAGATAATGGAAACTGCTCGGAAGTGCTTCAGCGCGTGTGGCACACCGATATGAAAGTCTACTGCATGTGGAAGAATTTTATGACAAAAAGAAATATCTCGCTGCATACTTAATATATAAACATCATCAGACAGAAAAAATACTCTGGAACACGCCCTAATTGTTGAATCTGAAGTTACAACACTTTGTGTCATGTTGTACGTTCATACACAATGTATGAAAGGTAAAGGTAATTATGAATATTAAACGACGTATACGATCATATAAGACGAAGTGTTTCTATTTTAATAACCCATGCAATACAGCATGAGATATGATAGCAAATTCGGTTTTTTTAGATTTTGCGTCAGAGTCTAATATTAACATATGGCAGGCGTAACATTTTTTAAATTTATTAGCCTCATATTCTTTTTGTGTTCCCCCATTTTCATTGCAAAATAATGTATTAGTTGCTTCTCCATACTGTTTCTAAGGTTTTAACAGTACATTGCGGTGTCATTACATAACTGTGTGATAAGTGGGAATTTTTATTGTTTCGTGATGTGTGTTTTTTTGTAGTTTTATAATTTTGTATTGTTCATTAGTTTTATAATATAAATTGATTTTTTGATTTAATAATATGTGTTTAGTCATTTACGGGTAAATTATCCTAACCCAATACTTCGTATAAACGTTGGTGTTTGTGTATTTGACCACAGGGTTTAAATATATAATTTCTAAATAATAAATACTCTTCCATGTCACTTTTTCACTTGGTGAAATTCTGAGGACGGGCAAGAAAATTCTGTAGTTTTTACCTGTCACTTAAGAACGGAAATTTACGTGTTTCATATAAATAATAAATTTATTGTCAAAAACACAGTACAAACTGCGTACGACCACGTGGAGGACAATAAACTAATTTTACACTCCGGAAGTAAACAAGGGACCATCCCATCAATTCCGATCAAGGGCCCTAAGGCAGAGGCGGATTCAAAAATTTCAGCAAAAATTCATAGATAAGATAAAAAGTAAGCTGCGAGCTATTATACTGATAAAATGTCAATATGTTTGTAATTTAACACAAAAAATTTACATGTACAAATTATTATCGAACTACAGATTATTCTGAGTATAGTGTATAAAAATCAAAAGAATTGAAAAACAACAAAATTCACGATTTATTATTACAATAAACATACCTCTAGACAAGCCTAGAGAACCTGTATAAGAAAATCCGCCTCTACCCGAAGGAAAACCGGAGAAAAACCCGGGCCAGGATGGGGCTACAAACTTAATGTACACAACCGTGCCAAAGTTGAGTACACATAAAACTACATTAATATGAATCATAAGACACAACAATCATGCAAGAAAATAGTTTTTGAAATTGTTATAAACTATTTATAAAGTACTACAGCAAAGGCGTGATAAAGTACAAGACGGATTTAACTTTTATTAAAATCAATAAATTCTTTCACAGTGTAGAAGCACTGGTGGAGGAGGTAGTTTTTAACCGTAGATTTAAAGATATTTAATTTCATAATGTCTTTTATATTCTTGGGCAGGGAATTAAATAGAACGATTCCCGAATGATATGGTCCTTTTTGGCAAAGTGTGATTGACACTCTAGGCCGATGAATATTATTACTATTTCGAGTATTGTGTTCGTGTACGAGACTGTTTCGTATGAAGCAAGGGTGGCACTTCAGTAATTCGCTCTTAACAAACACGACCGTTTCATAAATATAAATTCAGGGAAGTGTTAATTTTTCTTTGTGGGGTTTTACGGCTCGTCGACATCGAGGTCATTAGAGCCCTAAAGTTCTAAGTTACTTAACTCCTTGAATAAACGTTTACAAGAGTTTCGGGGGAGAGATTTATAAATTATCCGAACTATCCTCTTCTGAATTCTCAAAGATTGAATACTCTGACCGGAATTACCCCAGAAGGCAATGTCGTAAGGTAAATGGGAGTAAACGTTTGCAAAATACACGCAACGGGATGTACGTGGACTATCTACGTTAACTAAGATTCGGAATGCGGAACAATTTGCTTAATTGGGAATTAAGATTGTCAACGTGACAATTCCATTTGAGGTTGCCTTGAATATGGAGATCTAAGAATTTTGTATTCGTAACAGTTTTTAATTGTGTTCCGTTTAAACAAAGAGAAACCTGGGGTAAAGATTTTGTAATACTATTGTGAAATGACATAGACACTGTTTTGTCAGTTATTACAATGAGACGATTTGCATGGAACCAAGTCGAAAGGTTAGACAAAACATTTTGAGCGTTGGCGTGTTTACATAGTAAGTTAGTGTCATCAGCAAAAAGAACCATTTTGCAATCTGATGTAGATAATGACATGTCGTTCACATACAATAAAAAGAGTATAGGGCTGAGAATTGAACCTTGGGGTACTCCAAAAGTAAGTGGCTTTGTTTCTGAATGACAACGCTGAAGTATTTTATTTTTAGTATATGATATTTCGACCTGTTGATATCTATCTTGTAAATAAGAAGATTTCTATCTTGTAAATAGAAACCCATAGGTTGTTACATCGCCACAAAAGAAAATAGTGGTGAAAAACATACATTGCACATACTTTCTTATATACGTTTCTCCATCTACAGCATAGAGTGACAAAAATATCATAAAAGTGTTATATAAAAGTAATTTCGTTGTGGACAGAAATTGATGTATTTTCGCATCTGCAGTGCGTTTGCTGTTCTCATATGAATTTAATATTATGATATCTTTCATTTCAGTTTACGAAAAGTGAATTCTACGACTGCTTGGTTCATTTACACTGCTAAATATTATACAACCACACAGGGCACAGAGATAGTGACCCTGCGGTGCGGGCATAACCCAGCTAATGCGTCGGAACACGCTCCCTCGTCTCACCGCGCCGGTCAGCTGCCCTGGCGCGCAACCGGGGGTTAGGCCTCCCCGTCATTTTCTTTTTCATTTACTTTCTTTTACAGATTTTAAAACATTTCACGCATTTTAATACACTTCGCGTACATTATCATTTAGCCATACATATGCTAAATATTATTCAATCTTCTTGAAACCGTAAACTAATGTGTAAGTGCAGCAGACATAAATTATTTTACTGCGTCTGTACCAAACTTTCAAGCGAAATACCGCTAATGCGGATGTAATGCATACTAATTCTACATTACGTTCATAAAATTTAAGGAAAATCGTTGGACCAGGTTTTTAAAAATATTCAAAAATGTACTTTGACCTTCATGTGAAGTGCCCTTTGTGTTCAAGTAAAAAGAAAATTGAAAGCACGTGCACATATCAGAAGTAAATTCTACCTTAAGTACGAAAAATGAAAACAAAATATTTTTCCGTTCGTCAGGTGGGCTGCGCACAGACGGACGACCAGCCAAAATCCACTTTTTTGGAATCAGGAGTCTCCAAAACGGATATTTCCGCAAAAATCTCGTTTTCGAATTTTTTCACGATTACAATACTTTCTATATACTATGTATATAAGAAAGTAAAAAACGATACAGGTTATACCACGAGATATAGCAAGGAAAACGTATCATGGAGTACTATATGGATATCCAATTCTGTCTATAAAAATACGTGCCAAAAACTAACTTTCCATGTATAGTTCCAATTGTCCGTAATATTGGGTCCAGTCAAATTTTGAGGTTCAAAGTCTTGAATATTATTTCATATTAGAAAATTTTCGAAATAGACCCTACTTGTCCCCATTCATGAATTCTTATTCATGATAAAAATACTATGGAAGATTTTTCATTTACTTCGGGGAACATAATCATTCATGACAGCTAATTTTATTGTATTTGATACTGTCTAATCGGTCGTTTAAACAACTAAAGTTCACTTGAAAAGTAAAAAAAAGGTAAGTCATAATTTGAAAGAGGAAAAATATTTTGTTCGGTGATTTTCGAGGCGTTGTAGGTTGTTTCCTACGTCCTTCAGGTCTGATGATTTCCGATTCTGCGCCACCCCGAAGATACTTAGGTTGGTAAATCGAACTCAGGTATTGAGTCGTACTTGTAATCATCAATACAGCCAGAACTATAAACATATTTTAAATCCACGGAATATAAAATATTATTTTTACATTATAATTTTGGAGTTCATGCTCCAAAATGGGAAAGTTCATGGTCTCCTTGTCCTCGATTTGAACTTTTTTTAAAGGCGACTCTAGGTCGGAACAACGCATTACTGGGAATAGCTGAGTAAGACACCTAAACTATTTGTTACGACTTAATGATTTATGAGTTTTTAAAAATTATTTTCAACACTTTGAATTTTTTTGCAGTTTAGTAGAAAGGGATTTATGAAATGGAATCTTTTCCTGGACATTTTACTAACCTTAGAATCTCCACAACCCATAAATCCTAGAACCCTTGCTACCGCACATATTGCAATATACGACCTCCATAATAATATCTTTCAATTTTGTCCCGCGCTATAAATGGAAGCAGGAAACTCCGTCGTGCGAGGGGAGGAGGAAGTGGAAACGGAGGGGGAGAGTTCGTTCCACAACGTACGACGTGCAACGACCGTCACTCGTGTCCGCACGAATCCCCAACCCAAACACCGACCTCAGCCTTGCAACCTCGACGCACAGTGAACCACATCCATCATTCACGTGGACACAACTTACACGATCAGTGAAGACATATTTTTATCAATAGGTGGCACTCTACTACTTATTGTTTAAATCAATACAGCGAAATACGATAATAATAATAATAATAAACTTTACTGTCAAGAAGGCAAACACAAATCGCGTATGGCCAAGCTGATATAATTGCAACAATCTATTGATTTACAAAATGGAAACTAAAGCTTTTGCGTCAATCTATTCAGTATCAGAAGGCTAAAATGAAGCAAAATAACTAAATAAATATATAAAATAACAATATACAGTGGGTAACAAAAATAATATTTCAAAATTGAACATAAATGTTTTCTTTTAAATATTTCACCAGATATAAAAGTCCAAACAAGCAATCGTTATGCAAAATAAACTTTATCACATATAACCTTTTTACGTATTCTCTATACAACATAATCAAAGACGACTCAATTTAACGTATGTTTGAACGTAATGAAACGAACCAATTTTTGACTTCTATTTGAAATTATTAGTCCATATATTTCTTTTCTGGATAGTAAATTGACAGAAATCGGGCTATCGTGGGGAAAAATTTTCGGACCAACTGTCACTCGTCAAAACACTATCCACTATTTATACGTTAATATTCACAAGTCTGCAATTTCATGGGGATCATCTTATCGGTATCGTATTTCATCTCCGTCGCTCTCTAAATGCTGATAGAGATTCTCCTGACGGCAATATTCCCACTAGGGAGCTATTGTTCCCATTTTTTCTTTTGTAAACAGGAGGATATACTTTTTCACAAGAAGTTTATACTATCTGTGTTTTATTCATTGCAAACAGAAATAATTGAATGGAAATTAATATATTACAGGCATACAAGACATGTAGGTCCTTGCATTGAAACAAGTTTACTTTGTGAGGATGTGGTACGTGTAAATATCAACGATAGGCTAGATAGCGTATCAAGTACAGCAATAGATGAAAAACCAGAAGATACGAAGACTCACAGAACAATAAATTAATTCTCAATCCACTGATAAACATTATTTAATATTGTTTATTACTAACAATATACAATTAAATACGTTAGGTTGCCTAATAGCGCCGAGCCACTTTGTGAGTAAAAAATGACGAACAGTGCGTTGGTATACATCCATCCTTCACAACAATTCGAGTGAGAGTCGTCCCCCCTCCCCGAGTGCTTTCCTGCGTCTGTAAGGTTTTTCATTGTAGTATTTGTAAATGGGAAATGTAGCGTCCTATTGAAGCTTATCTACATGGAGCGATAGGTAGGAGTTGGGTGGTAGTTTATTGTTAGGTGGGCAGGTTAGGTGGGTTTGCCAAGAACTTGGTCCACGTGGAGAGATTAGTAGAAGTAGTTAGTAATAGTTAGAACTATTGATACTAGGACGAGGTGGATGAAGGATTAGGTTCACTTTTCAACTGTCACAGCTATATAAACTCGGACACTAATGTGAAAAGCTACAAAAAAAATTCTGGCCCCACCGGGAATTGAACCCGGGATGACTCGGTGATGAGCTAGAAAGCTACCACCTGAGACATGAAGGGGCAATCTGTAAGGTGAAAGGAATTTAACCGATCAACGCTGGATGCACGCGCCGAACACTGTGCTGAACATACACGCGCGAAACAAATAGTAATCCCGAAGTCGCACGATAACTCAATATTACAAGTCTCCAGAAATTAAAATAAATAAATAAATAACTGTTAAAACGCTTTTATTCGGATAATATGAGACCCGAATCAGTCAGTAAATCCATTACTTGCAGAGGTCTCCAGTGATTGGTTGTGAATTGGTAGGATTAATCCAATTTACACCTCGAATTCACTAGATGTTTTTTCTCCCCAAACACAATTTGAATGCAAAACCAGATCATTCCTCTCTCAATAAAAAACTTTTTAACCAAATGTGCATCAGAATGCATGCAATCGTTCGTAATAAAATTGTTCCGAGTGACCTCCGTGAAACGACCAACCAACGGCATTCCTGAGGGGGGATAGGAACACTAACACATACTGACGTGACGCACCTTCGACCACGTCGCTAAACAGCCCTGTCTCATTCGCAGGCGGAACATCCGAAACAATCGACAACGATTCAATGGTTCGGACTAATGTACTACTCAAGAGTCTGTAGTCTCGGAGTCTCAAAAAAAAAAGACTTAATTCCTGGAACAATTCGAGACAAAGTCATTACGTGCAGAAATATGTAAACACCACTAATGATTCACTAGCTATCGATTAAATTGCACGGAAATAAATGTAACTAACTTCTTCTTCTTTCCCTTATGTCTTTCAGCGTCGGATTAGCCATTGGACATACTCCTCATTATTTTGTGCCTTGCGCTGTACTTCACGGATTGTAGTTCCACTTAAGGCATATATCAGTAATATAACCTTCCCAGGTTCCTCTGGGCCGTCCAAGAGTTCTTTTCCCTTCTGGTCTTGGTTCCAGAATTTGTTTCGGCTTTCATTCTATACACATGTCCCAACCATTTCAGTGAATTATTTTCTATGGTTTTTATGAGTGGTGTAGTTTGAGTTCATTTCTGATGGTAGAATGTTTTATTCTATCTCTTCTTGTTTAGCGCACTATTTTACGTAAAAACTTCATTTCTGTTGCTGTTATTCTGCTTTGTATCTTAGTGTTACTGGGTATGCTTTCCATTCTGTATACAAAAGTTGGTATATATACGGAGTTGTATATTTTTAGCTTAGTTTTAGTGTAATTTTCATGCGTAAGAAATTTTTACCGATAGGATCGAAGACCGAATTCGCTTTCTTAACTCTGTTGTTTATTTCATCTTCATATCTTCCGTCTTCTGATATGATGGTACCCAAGTACTTATAGCCAGTTACTTGCTCCAATTGCTCAACTAACTTCTGTATGCTAATAAGAACGTTTACTTTCATTTAGCAAGACTATTTTATTTAATTATGTTATGTTGAATGCAAATGGGAGACGGGACCGGGTTCGAACCCCGGCCCTGTCTCCCATTTTCATTCAACATAACATAATTAATCTGTTACCTGGCGGTGAGGTTCACCGGAATCTAAGACTATTTTATNTTTCCCACACCTGCTAGATGAATGCAGTTATACTCGGTTTTTAAGCTTAGCATTAATAATGTAAACAGGGCATAGAATAGTTATTCATTGTAGTATTTGTAAATAGAATTGCGTGCTATTTAAGTTTATCTATATGGGGCAATAGGGGGTAGGAGGTGGGCTATTGTTAGCTGGGTTTACCAACAACCTGACCCGAGTGGAGGTTTTAGTAGGAATAGTTAGTAATAGTAAACAGTTAGTGATACTATGAGTAGTAGAAGGTGGATAGATGAAAAAAGGTTCACTTTTCAATTGCACAGTTATATATGAACTGAGTCATTGAAGTGAAAAGTTACAAATTTTTTTCTGGCCCCGGCTGGAACTGATCTTGGAGTAACTCTGTGGCAAGCAATAATGCTAGCCCTGAGGCCCTTGAGAGGCAAGAACAGTTATGAATATGATATAATATTATACAACTCACATACAATTCTCTACGAGTAGTGTTTATTACTTACCAGACGCGTCAGAGCCGTTTTTCTTGGAACTCATGTGGAGAAGTAATATTCTTTTTAAACAAATGAGTCAAGCAGCTTCGTTTTACACTCTTTTACTTTCTTTGTTCGTTCGTATGTATGTATGTATTCAGAATGCTGGACCCTAAAAGCAAAGCATGTACAGGAGCTGAGTTCTTTTCACATGAGATACCTGAGATCTATAGCACAAATCAGCTGGAAAGATATGATCTCGAACGAAGAGGTTCTGAAGCAAACATATGTTGAAAGTTGATGAACTTATCCGGATTCGACGACTCCGATGGGCAGGTCACCTCAGTCGTTTGTCAACTAACCGCATTACCTAACAAATTGCTTTCTCTCAACTTAGTGGAGGAACTCGACCCCAGCAGGAACCCAAAAAACGCTGGACAGACCTTATAAAAAGCGACTTCAAACTCCTGAAAATCGAAGAAAATGACTGGAGGTCCATAGCATCAGACAGAAACCTTTGGCGATCAAAAATACATGCAAACATTCAGACACAACATTACAAAATCATTCAACAAGCTGCACAGAAAAGGCAAGTCCAACATGAGGAACAAGACCAGTGGGAATGGAAGGGTCCACTTTGCGAGTTCAAAAGAGAAGGCAGGAAAGGCCGCCAATATGTTAGTTCGCACATTTCACAAGCCTACAAAGATAGAGTGCCCGTAACTCAAAATAATAGTGCTCTAACCTGTGAATACTGCGGCCACATTTCAAAATCGAAAGCTGGAGTCACAAGCCATAAAAGACATCGTCATCCTAACACCCCATCAAATACTCTGAAACCTCTTAAGCTGCCTCGAGATAACAACACAACAACCGCCTCTACGAGTCCTAATCAACAACCATCGCCGTCACAGTCACCAGTGACCGATGAACTGTCCGCATGCCGCAGAAGTTTCATATCAAAAGCAGGACTCAAAAGTCATTTGAGGGGTGTATCTTGCAGAGGATCAGTTCAAAACCAGACACCATCAACATCGATGAACGTCTAATATAATGTATGTATGTATATCCTTCCGTTTCAAAATGGTAATATATTTTCTGACCAATTTCAAGTTTCCAATCAATCTGAAAATTTACAGATATGAGAAGTATATGCGACAATCAATGATTTTGGTACCATTGAATGAAAATCTACCCATTAAAGCGGTGAAATGGGGCTATGTGTGTATAAGTATATCCTGCCATAACTCGGGAATGCCTAGAGGAATTTGAATTAAACTTAGTACACAGATGACTGACTAGCTGACAACAAGCCCTACGTGGATAGGACAATCGTTACCCCTAAAGACGAGGTGGGAAGGGGATGAAGTATAAAATAATAGCAAATGGTAGGGCAGTCGAGGATGCAGTGCTTATTTGACAAATAAATTAACAAATTCTAATACTAAAATGAAGAAAACAAGATAAAGGCAAATTTTTGTTTTCAAAAAAAGTTTTTATTATTTCCCGACTTTAAAATTGTTTTTAAAACAAAAGATTTGTTTCCGTTTTTTATCTTGATGTAATTTTTAAATCATGTTATCTCGAAAAGAAAAAGAAGAAAGAAAAAACAATAGGACATTTTAATGCTCTGAAATACGATACTTGATTTGATTGTTTTTCTCTGTCCAATTACGCAGAAAAGGATCCGACATTATTTGTGACATTTTCATATTAATATATATGATGGTAATGGTGACAAGAGAGAGGGAAATCGAACTTACTTATCTTCAAACTTACACGTATTGCATCGCAAGAATTTTGCCCCTCAAAACACAAACACTCCCCACAGCGATGCTCTCACATCGAGTAAAACCTGCAGAGCCGCCCCATCAGCCCACACCTGCGACACTGGCGCTGGCACGTGGGGAAGCATCGGGAGCATGTAGGGGGATGTCTTTTATCCTTCTCGCTGACGAAACACGCAAGCAGCGGTCATAGACGGGATTCTGCCCGCACCTTCGCAGTGCGATACTCACTACGGATAAGCAAGTACCAACTTCTCGATTAAAATAAAACCACCCCACAAACATAAAATATTTATAAATCGTCTTCATTCGTGTACATTAATTCACAAATATCCCAAAAATTATAGTTCCTTTGTGTTGTGAAACCGGACGGAGTAAATTACACAACTGAAATATCGTACTTCAGAGCATTAAAAAATGTGTACGCAATTTTATATTATTTCATGTATCATCATTTCCTTTTCGAGACAACAGTGTTTAAAAATTTTATATTAAGAAAAGAAACCACTTGACTCAATTATTTTATCATGTCCTATCTTTAACTGTTTTGGTGCCCAGTTTACATTGTTAATGCTAAATATGAAACAAAGTGAATTTTGCCTTCATCTAGCAGATGGGGGAAAGTTGCATATGTCATATTATTCAGGTAAATAAAATAGACTCGCTTTATAGAAGTAAACACTCTAATTATAGTACAGAATATTAGTGGCATTCAATTATTCGAGGATATTTCATTTAACGTCTATTCGTAAATAAAAATGTATTGAGTAGTAAACAAAAAAGTAGTATAGAAAAAAGTAATGTTTCTTATTATTAAAAAACATTGCATTGTAACGAAAATATCATTTTATTGGACTGGAGTACAAAAAACAGCAACAACAAAAAACATGAAATTTAAATGTTTTTCATGATATAATTGTATGGAAATATAATTTATAGAGGAGATATAAAAGGATTTTAAATGGAGGAGAGTTCAATTGAAGAATTTCTTTCTAATATTAGGTGATAATTCCCAGTACTTTATGGTATTTTAAACACAGGCTAATCAAAGTTTTCCCTTTCTTTGCATTTGGTTTCCCAATTTCGATTTAATGATGGAGAATTCGAGCTCTTCCGACGACTACAGAGCTTTAATATTGTTGCACCCAATTGCTGTTCAGCGAAAAAGAAATAACGCAACTTGATTACTCGAATACTTCATCTAAGGGGTAATTTTTGTGTTCTTATAGTCGCAGTCTATGCTAAAAAAACAGATGAGAATGCTCCAGTTTCTAATAATGAAATACTCGGATACCAAACTAATCTCTGTTTATTTTGTTCTGTGGATATATTAGGAATGAAAGAGAATTTGCTTTTATGTAACTCGCCAGTATAGAGGAATAGGACAAAAATGTGTTGAAAGAGTTTTGTTTACGTGTAAACTCATTTGTCAGGATTATTGCTGAAATTTTCAGTTCACTAATGGCGTATAGCATTTATCGGAGTATGAGAACACCAATGTTATTACCCGCAGAGTTTCAATGCGGATATCGTTCAGGAGACTAAATGAAATAAGAACACATTACATGGTATTTTCTTTTAAAAGTGTTGTGTAATACTTCTGTTGGTAAATCCATGCAAAGAGGAGTAATGAATATAAGAACAGTCATGTATACATCAAGTGAAAACAAGAGGGACGTAAATGTGTTGTGTTGTATACTGATGATTCAGGGAATATTCTGTGAAGTGAAGCAAGAACCATTGTGCTGAGAGACCAATAATGATAATATTGTAATGTTAACAAAAGGATGAAAGTAATGGAATGTTCCCTTGCGTGATCTTTGAGAATAAATTAGCTTATTCTTCATCACGAGGCTATAAATGAATTACTGATTTTTGCCAATAAACTATTTCATTTATTAATATGTGACAAAGAAAACTTTATAAAATAAATTTAACGTTTGTGTTTTATTGAATTATGTCCATAGGATCCTCGATTACTAAGAAATAAAATTGAGAAAAACATGGGTATTAAGAAAAAAAAAGTACCCACCGAATATTACAATATCGTAGAGGAATTATGAACAAAGACTAGTAGGACCTTGATTAGACAGGGATTACACTTCTGATAACTTTCGGTGATGTGAAAATGCCGACGAGCCAGGTTTTCTGGGGTTCAAGTCTGGATGGAAATGGTGTACAGTTGTGAAAGGCAAGAGGGAGGTGTAGTGGTTAACACTCCTGCGATCAAAGCAGGAGTCCCGGGTTCGATTCCCGGCTCGTCGCCATTTTTACCTGCCCGAAAGTTATCAGATATCTACGCCATGTGTAGGGCACACGGAAGAAATGTATGCATAGGGATTACATTTCTTTCACAGCATTCATATGTAAGCGATGCACCGACCAGAGGATTTAGAAAAAGCCAACAAAAGTCGACGAACACGACATAAACTACTCGCGTATCAAAACTTCTTTCCATTGCAACCAATCCTGTAATATTGCATGCCGAACACTGACCTAAGTTACAACGCGAGGTAGAGAACTACTGATGAATAACTTAAAAAGGATAGAGAGGGACTGCAAAGCAACCGAATTGAACTCAGCAATATGAGTGTTAAAAGACCATGACCGAGTGGGCGTGTACGCACGTCAACAACTAATTTTATTCTGGTATAATACAACGTTCTAGTAATATTGGCCAACGAGACATTACTCCTTGGAGAGTCAGATCATTTGGAAATAAAGATACAACGTCCACAGGTATACATTGCATCGTAGTGTCAAACATTAACTTGATCTGAACAGTTAGTAAACTGTTTTTAAACCTGAACGTAAAGGGGCACGTGAACCTTATTCTTGATGATGGAGGGCGCCAAGCAAAAAAAAATGTTTTTCTTATACAAATCTCTTCAATCACCGAAATATACAAGTTATTATTTACACTTGAAGGACGTTCGAGTGATCATTTACGATAAAAGATACTGAGTTTTGCTTGGGAACGTTCCGAACTTCCGTTATAATCGAGAAGTTTGGTGAAAATACGCTTTACGTTTCTTTGTATGTATACTTGATATAGTATTACCAAAGATCATGCATTTCAAGATATGTTTTGTGCTTACGTGAATATAGAGGAAAGTTTTAATTTTTAACTTCTTATACTTGGTACTTGAACCTTTTTCTTACGCAATAAATTTCAACGTTACTTCAGTAACTTTTGAACATATAACAAGCACACAACAGTAGATTGCTGGACATGTGACAAATGTGATCGAGAAAAGGATATACATGGTTGAGTTGAGTCAGTGCATGAGAACCAGAAAGAGAAGGTTTGCGTCTCATACGGCTGAGGTACAGAAAAATGGAGAGGAAATTACAGAATAGTGTCTCTAACGGTTAACACTAATATTAAAGCGCTAGAAATTCGAAAGTTATTCCGCACAACCAATTCCAGAAACGTTTTGTACTTAAATTATTGGTTTCTAAACAAGATCCCTGCGAATAAATAATCAAACCTATACATTTTTAAGACTCTTTATGCATAAAAGGGTACAAAATGAAGAGAAATATCCACAATATGCTTATAAGCAAAGTTATAAAAGAAATTTGGTTATTAATGAAGAAAAGATCGCAGGAACGCGAACGTAGAAAAAATGGCGGCAGTGAAAGTCTAATTCCCCTGATCACTTATACTATCCATGCCAAATCAATAAAAGAACCAATGTGTAATACTGTCATTATGGGGACATTGGAATTTGCAAAGTGCTCTCATCTGGCAAAATGTTTGCTATATCTCAAACAAAAAAATAGAAAAATTTATAAATTGCCTGTATTTCAACGTACACACGATCCACAACATGAAAAATAAATGAAAGCCTGGTCGTTAGAGGACATATCCATTCGTGTTGCACAATGTAACTGAAGCCATTAAAAGAGACCATTCCGAAATGGAAAGACTCGGCATAGCTCATTGTTCACTTTATCCCTCTTCTGCTGATTGGACTGCATCTGTGAGAGTCGTTTCATCAAGAGGCAAATGCTGCTCTAGTTGAATGCACAATGGATACACATTGTTCGTGCAATGGTTGTCGATATGGGAGGCGTCGGAGAGGGAGAACGGGACGATGCATCGGAGAGGGAAGTAGGAATATGTGGTAAAGAGGAGGAAGATAACCTATGGATTTAAAAAAAAGGGAGACGAAAAGGGTGAGAGAGATGAGAAGAGGGCGATGTAGCATCGGAGTGCTTGTGCTGTGAGAAAAATAGAGTAAAGCGAAGAAATGTTCGAGGTAGAGAAGTACAGAGGAAAGAAAACAAAAAATGAAATGGAGGGGATGAGAAAATGGGACACTGTACAAATTAGAGAAAGAGGAGAACTAAACGAAAGTAAATTAAAAGACGAGATGATACACAACAACAATTGCACTAGCAGGTTATTCAAAGTCAAACCGCTCTAATACAATCTTTAAGCAGAACATGACGCGAGGGTATTACTGATCTCTCTTGTACTTCAGCCATGTTTTCTCTTTATCACAGATACAGATCAGCAAAAGGATATGGAGGACAAAACAATAACACGGATATGTCAATGAAATAACTTTTATAGATCAAAAAAGTTTCAAATCAGGAGACATCAAATATATTTTAAAACCTGGAAATGGTGTAAATATGTTCCATGAACATATAAGAAATACTTTATGTTTAAAACTTCCTACACCGACAGTTGTGTTTAGGTTACTTTCGGGACAAAACTGACGTGAATAATAAACGTTGGAATAATGCGTACGTTATTAAGATAGGGTACATTAGTTTTATCAATGATTGGTGGAGTATGCCCCCAAAACACGGAAAATGGTAGTCTAGATAATGTCCCCATAGTGATTCAAAATATAAATGCTCATAATAGCATATAGAATTTTAAATAAAAATGAATGCTTCATCATTGCTTTAAATTCTTCAGCGTATATCAAATATACTTCAATCAATGATACAAAATCAATGATTCCCACAAAACTATTATTTATTAAGAATGTACTTAATTTTCGTATGAAAGAACACGATACCACGAAATAAAAGATTCAATTCATTTTAATATTATTATATTAGCAGGAATGGAAGTAAACCATCCGGAAGCTTTCCGGAAGCGACATAGACTCTAGAGTCATTATGAAAATGATATCGGTGACAATAATATTGATTATTGTTAATAAAAACATCTTATAATCTTGAAACTGGGATGAAGCCAACGATATCGAGTCTTCCTCTACGTTCTCCGTCCGGACAAACACCACATGAAAGACTAAAATTCTGCTCTAAAATACCTCCGGACCACATAAAGGGTCAGTTGCTTTGTTCGCACGAACGAATGTGGAACACAAAATATGCAATATTGCGTCCATGCGATTAAAAAAACACCGTTGTTAATAAAACCTTCACAAAGGATTTCATTAAACACACGAATCCATCGCGATTGCGTAATTACAGTATATCCTAACTCGCAATAAAGAAACGAATCAGCAAACAAAACACTTCAGCAGCGTATCGATCTTTAGCAATCTCTTCATAAAGCATTAGTTCTTTAATTTACACGTACATTACTCCAGTTCCAAGTAATAACTCACAACAGAGAGAGGCGAATCCCAAGAGAAATGTATCTCACCGGCGCTGGAGTGGGCGATATAGGAATGACCGAACACGCTACTAGGGATCCTTCCAACACACTTTCCAAATTCTGATTGGATCAGAAAAGATAATGAAGGTAAAATGGAAGTTCTGAGACATGAAAGAGTTCAGTAACACAAGGCTATGCTGGAGTTCTAGCAGTAATTTCCTTACGCTGTTCAAAGATATTCGTAATTGATTTAGTCGTTATTGGCTAAGCCAGATACTTTCCTTTCCTGTTTTGCAAAAAAGTATATTGGTGGGAAGTATTGTAAACTTAAAAAAGAGGTTCGGAATTGTATCTAAATTCTTAAAAATTTGGATCCAAGAAGCTAAAGAGAATCGGACATAGAACAAAATATTTTATTAAATTATAAGCAAGATTAATACAACTGACTTCATACAATGTACTTACTTCAGTCTGTATATTCACAAAACGAAAGAGTGCATTTCCCAATTTATGGTATGATAAATGTATATAATTATGAAATGTTACATAATTCCAAAATTATTGAAATACAGCCAATAGGTAAAAAAAAAAATATGGTGGAGATAATAAATAAATTTGTAGTAAAAAAAACAGTTACCAACTGCTTAGATAATATCGTATTTGAGATCACCAATCAAAAATCTTCACGTCTTTTCAAAATGTTTATGTTACGCACAAAACCCGAATTCGGTTATTAGACGAAAACAATTATCAAAATTTGGTTAGGAAGATACGTGCTTGCCAGAAGTCATTTTGGGCGTTTTCTATATGACAAACACTAGTTTTGAACGATGTGCTCTTACCAGAATTAGTTTTGGTTTTCTGGAAATGACCAATACTAGTTCCGGCAAAGATGAATCATCCAAATCTAATTGCCATCGCAAAAGTATGAAACTCTTTATACTCATACATGAGGTCTTTGAAACTCGCTTCGCTTATTTAAGAAAAGGTGTAACATGGCACATATTTTGTTTTACTATTATATAATTTTATTTATTTATCCTTTAACTATTAATTCATTATAGAATGAAACTTATTCTGTTCATTTATTTACTGCGACGGCCAATATTTATTTAGTAACAGCGAAAGAGTTCGGCTGTGGGTACTAAATGTTTATAGGTGAATATATTATAAAAATTCGATAAATAGTAACTGATGAAAATGTAATAAAAACATTTATATAAAGAGCAACTGTTTGATCTCTGCTTCCAAACGACATGTATGCTCATGTAATTTTCAAGGAAATGTAGTGATACCGTGTGTAAACTTTCAAATTATGTAAAACGATTACAGGTAAAAATTATAAATTTTCTCTCGTTCATTTTCGAAAATTGAAAATTAACGTTACAACATTATTGCTATTTCAATTTTCTTAGCTAGAAATAGTATGGAGGGTCTTGAAGGCTCCTTCTATTTATATAAAAAAAGGATACATGTATATCAGCTCTTTTAAAAACACTACATTTTAAAGCACAATTAGCATATTTGACCTTCAAAACTAGAGAAACTACACAGTATACACGAGGTGTCGATAAATAATCCCCATCCCATATTTTTCACCCCTTCGTGCATAATTTTATGAATTCTTAAGGAAGTATTGCATATACGACGTTCAAAATTAGAGGAAAATTAATAGTATTAATTTAAAGTCAAAATCAATTTTTTCTTCGTTCCACAAAAAAGTTTATCACAGCAAAGTGTGGATCATGCAAGAAAAAAAGAAGCCAGTTCATGACTAAAGAGGACCATAGCATTCCATCTGAAGTGGAGATATACTTGGAGATTTTTGGAGAAGCGAAAGAAAGATTTTGTGAGTCAGGCGGAGCGGTGATACAAGGCAAAAAATACACCTCATAAATTTTTCGAGTATCATCTGCGGCACGCGATATGAAGTACGACTCCTGTCGGGGGATCTCGAGATTCTACTTACAGAAAAAGCACACGAGACTTCTCCTCCGCGAAGATACAGGTGCAGGGACCCAGCTGTGCCAACTTACCTAAAACGCAAAGAAAAAAATAACAATGCAGCGATACCTCAAGAAATATGTCAGCTACACTGAATCCAAGATCCACACAAGAAATGAAAGGTACAGAAACAGACAAAGTTTATATTCTCATTCTTTGAAGGTGTAGATGCCGTATAAGTTGTTCAGTAAAGACCTCATTTGCTATGTCTTATGGCATATATGTTAGAGTACACGCACCTCTTCCTTGCAGACTCCTGATACTTAAATCAAATGGGCATAAAAATGGCATTTGTGAATTTTTGAATGAGAATTTTTTATTGATTGCGACTCAGAATTAGAAGTTTCATTAATTGTGATATTTTAATGAGGTCTTTTCTTCCATCTATATTCGTACAAATAATTTCCTCAATGAACCTTCAATGAACGACACACATGAATAATTAATTTTTGTATGTATTAGCCAGAAATTAAGAAAAAGATATTTAATAGTAACTAAACAAAGAAAAAAAGAGTAGAAAAATACTTGGTATACTATTACCGGTGCCTCACATTCACAGTCTAACGATTTAAATAGAGATTTTTCGACATTTAAGTGATATTCAATTAAACTCTATAAGATCATACTTCTCTTTCAATATTTCTAACTGAATAGGACATTACAATTCTTAAGTTAATTTATAAGATTTTTTATTAAAACGCAAATTTTAGTGATAAAATACTACGAATAAGTTCGGAAGATCCGTATTTAGCAAGGATAGACATAAACCGGCAAGAGTCACCGTTCATATGAACTAAGTCACAATATTGAACAAATAATCCTAACACACAAGATTGAACATATAAACGAACACATCAGCGGTAAAGGTTGTACAGGTCACACGAGGGGCTGACAGTCCGTATACTCGTACTCTAGGAGATTTTTAGGGGTGAAGTTGCGTTCTCAGCCTTCTGTGTATTTTGAACAGAATGCGACCTTTTAAACAATTTTCTAAATTCTACTATTTGTTTTAACGATATCTGCAAATGGGACGAGCTTGCTAATATTTTTTATTGGTGTTTTATTGGTATCGGCTACTTCATAGAAGAGAGATATTAAAGGTGAAATGTTGACAACAATGTTGACAATTGGAGAGCTCTAGAGTTATCCAAACAATCTTTTCTCAAAATACTGAATGTATTAATAACAAATACAAGATGTTAATATGGGATATTTCATTATTTACAGGGAAAATAAAACATATCTTTGAATTTGTAATACTGAACGCAATTTTGAAAACAACGCTTGTTGTGTAAGTAAACTGCACTTGAGAATGTTGGATTATGAGTTTCGTGATTCACTGGAGATTACTAAAAAAATACGTGTTTTCAAGTCGTATGATTTTGACAAACCGCTCCCAAAGCGGTCATATTACCTGAAGAAGGAATTCAATGATATTTCTCGCGAACGCGGGAAAACTTGAGACATGACTAGAAAGAGGAAAAATACACAATAGTAGAGTGAAGAAAGTCCGAGAATTTCCTGAATCGGATCGTACAGCAGCCATCGGCAGTTGATTCATAGCCCAAAGGGATTGCCCTTCATCCGACGGCGGCGCCGATGCGTCGCCGAGGGTCTGGGAAAAGGAAAGCAGGAAAGGCCCCATAACCCCTTAGGATCCGGAAGGTCCTTCCACTTCCATCCCCCCTCGAGGGCATATTGAATCGTCGCGCGCCTCCCACGCTCTCTACTCCATAACTCATGGAAGCGGAAGATGCCCTGGTCGGTAAGATTTTTCGCTTCGGGAAAGGAAAACGTACGGAGCGCACTGTAGACACTTCAAGATGACGACTACTGGGTATGACCCAAGTTGCATAACATTCGTAATATTTTTCACGAATTGTATGCCCCGAAGCAGAACATCGAGCGATAGTGCAGACATATTCGTAGAGCGAAAGTGAGGGCTACACAAAGATATCGTACAGAATGAACGAACTATGTAAGAAATATGGGACTTCAAACCAGTCTCAAAAATAAATTAATGTCCGAAGCAGAACATCCAAAGTTATAAGGAGAATCCAAGAAGATTTTAATGAATCCTTGTCATGTATCAAGGTATAAGAATTATACGTTAAGGATTACAGAAATTTTAAGGTATATTTATAATTTTATAAAATATTTTATTGAAACTAATGTATTTACGAAGCTAAATAAAAACACAGAACTGGTCATGTGGAAACTGCCTACTTATTCACCTATAAAACCTCTATGATTAATTTATTACTAAAATGCCCGCACCCGCAGAAAGTTTTTCATCTTAGCACCAACAAGTGTAGAAAAATTCAAAATATTCAACTGTGTGGTAGAATTTTGCTGGTGACGTCATGTTGCTATCATCTTATTAAGGATACAATCAATGATAATGATAGTTATTACCATTCGAAGTCAACATAAGAAGGATCCGCTAATCGTCCAACTGACTTTCCAGTTTCCCTGGATAACATTCAATATAAACCTGGTAAACGCAACATGCTGGCTAAGCCTAAATAGTGGCATTACCCCCTCTCCGCTCGTTGCCAATCTAGTAGTATATAATTGTGATTTAATGATACAAGTTAAGGATTCTGTTTAATTATTTGAACATGAAATATTATAATGAAATGTAAAAACTTTTATTTTTTATCTTCCTATAAAATTGGTCTTTACCTTACAAAATATGAATGAAATAATTTTAAGTTCTATGTAATCTTACGGAAAAGATTTCATAAGGCCATTTCGATAACTGAGCAAGGATCCAGATAACATCAATAAGTGTTTCATACAGTTAAATAACTTTCCAACAATCAGGAAAAATTTAATGAAGAAATTCAACGAGTTTTGCTGAGCGTAAAGAAAGAAATTATGAAAAAAAAAACTACCGGAGCGGAAGCAATTTATCACATCAACCATTTTGACTAAGGTTGGTAAACAGTTAATTAACAAAAGGTTTACGTACCTTATATCAACGTTGAAACACAGTATCGATTCGCGTATGAATGGAAAGTGTGGGAAATTTCAATAACCATCTAAATTATTATATATTCGAGATTTTTTATTTAATTTACTTGTAATGCGATATCAAAAGAAGAAACAAAAGTTGAGAAAAAATATCCACTAATAGCAGCTTCGGAGTGAAAAACCAAACTATGAAAATATAATTTACTTTGAATGTTGAGACTTAAAATTGGTGTAGTAAATAATAAAAATATTTCTACACAGTGTAGCATACGTACTCTTAGTATGTTCATCAATACTTTATTACAACGATAAATGTTCGATCATTTCAGCGAACGCTAGGCTCCAGCAGACGAATTACATTAGTCGCGACGACCTCAAGCGAAAAATGAAGTGTAAAAAACAGGAAACGGATATTGGTAAATACTCCTCTGTGAATACAACCATGTAGACTGGAATAACTTACCAGCAGCAACACTTACAAACGTACCACTAAGAGCCGCACTCGTCTCCTTGCTTCTCTGAAATACGCGCATATGTGAAGAAGTGCAGTGTAGTAAGGTGAAAGGAGTCTGAGGGTAGAGAAAATGCTCTGTGTGAATCACAGTGTAGTGCAGTGATGTGTAGTGAAGTGTGCATGATCGTTCTTATTAGATGTTTCATTATATTATAGCAACTTTCTTTACGTTAAGGGTATAAGAGGAGCAATGATATATGTATGTATATTGAAGCATGTCTGTACGTATGAGTGTGTCTGTATCTGTTTGTAAAGGAAAATGTGTTTGTGTATGTACTTGAATATACACACGTATTGGCCTCATATAGATAATTAATTCCTTAAATGTAATTTCTTTCTCGTTGTTACCTTGAGTACTAATTTTCTAACCATTTTACACCATGTATGCGCGCGTTGTTTTGTAGATACTTGTGCGATGATTTGTCCTTTAATCTCTTATTATTGTTATTATGTATACTTTTATTATATTCTTTTTTATCTGCCACTGAGCATTGCTCACATGAAGAATAATAAATTATTATTATATTTATTATTATTATTATTATACATTGCTCGGTGGATCGTATTGCGTAATTTAATAAGACAACGGTCATCATGTCTGATGTCACACGGACATGTAGCAGGAATTACTTCCAATGTGGCCGAGGAATGACTGAAGAAATATGAGAATAATGTACCGTGCATTGAAAATATCAAAAGTAAAACGAAGCGATGGCGTAAGTTCTAAACAAAAAACATTTTAATGTAAACCTCAATCGAAACATTAATGCTAAGAATAAAAATAAAAACTTCATTAAAAAAATACTGCATTTGATGTACAGATTCTCATTGTGCATACTAAGTGATCACACGTCAAAGAGAAAACTTGATATTCTTGCTTGACGTGTACATACGAAAGCGTTTTAAAGTAGATCTACATGGGTCAGTTTTCACCCTCTTACCTCTAGTTATTTTGAAAAAATAATACAAGTACTTTTGAGATGGATATAAATAAATAAAGACTTATGATCTTGTGATGGAATACTATATATATTTTGTTATTAAGTACACAACGTTTTGTCTTTATGTTGAAGTGGTCGTCAGGTGTTCCAAATAATAGCAAGAGACATAAGACACCCGACTATTGAACATTATATGAAACAAAGTATGTTTACAAAGAAGCAGAAACTATACAAACCTGTTATAATGTTGTATTGTAAAACCTGATAGCTTTAGTGTCAGTGCTTAAACTCTAACTCCAGTGGGTATTTTTTATAAATATCGTATCTCATATGCAACGTTTGTAATAATTAACTTATTTGTCCAATATTAAGGTACTATCCCAATCCATCAAGTAATCATTATTAAGTACAATGTGAGGTTAGTACACTTTCTTCAATTTATTTTAAGTATCGTTTGTGTTCCTGGATTCTAGGTTTTAACCCTCTCTTAGTTTGACCCACATAGTTACATAGCGACCTAGCATTACAATCATTGCATTTTATTTTGTATACTACATTGTTAGTATTGATATAATCTTTCTCATTTCCATTTCGTTATCAAATCATTTCTTTTATTTTTAAATGTTGAAATCAATTTCATAATTTCAGACTTCAGTAATCTATTAAGTGAAGGTGTTATATTCTTGTTATAAGGAAATACAGTATAAATTATTTCATCTTGTTTAGGGTGCGTTTGTTGTTGCCTGTTTCAAAGGTTGGGTTTTTTTTGGCGGGGGGGGGGGGNCCCAAAAACTTGTACAGGTAGGGAAAATGCATTTACGCACTAGGGAGAGCCAACATGACTCTTCCCGCGTGCGGGACTCATCGAATGACTCAATCATACCCACTAAAAAACCCTCCTGATTTACAACATACCATAACATATCTCAAAACAAAATATCAAAACATTGACAAAAAAATGAGGGGGGGACAAAAAATGAGGGGAGGGCATAACGTGAGAGGGGACAAAAGGGGGAAAGGGGGGACAGGACAAAAAATGAGGGGGATGGAAGAAAAGGAGGAAAATGAAAGATATCCTAGCCTTAATAGCGTCGGGATCGAAAAGAACAAGAGGTGACCAAGGGAGGTCAGGAAAGAGAAAGGAAAGAACCTCGCACAAGTAAGTGGAAGTAATGCCAGACTCAGCTCGGGGTCCCGTGTTTGCCAAACACGTACTTACTAGATGTAAGTCCCCTGGGGTGGAAAGTTGACGTAAATGCTTGAGCCGCAGAGAGAGAGACAACATTACTGAAGAAAATTTCTGAATGAGTGGTTCTTCGATACCACTTCTAAACGAAATATTGTGTGGTGTATTCTGTTCGTTACCATCGTAAAACATACAATTGTCATCGAGAGAACAGACTGGGGGACGAAATGAAAGCCATTTGAGCGACGACTTCCGAAGGATACTCCTCGTCCATTTTCTTCAGACGCAAAATCTCTGAAAGCGCTGTCAAGCGGCCACATAATGAAGTGCCTGAAGCCAACCTCCGCTTCTCAACGAAATAATACAGGAAGAGTCCACACAACAGCGCTGCGTCTTACATTTTCAATGTTTCGAGTTCTCAAAGAAACTCACCAAATGTGGAGGTTTCAGTAAGTAAATAACTTAAATAAAATCATAAAATATTGATCATTTTCTATTTTGCACACCCCAATAAGATATTAAAATGATAACTCATTAAATAATACAATTTCATTTTTTTAAATATGTAAATGAAAGCAAGTATAAAACATAGTATGTAGGTTACAATTAAAAAGTTCATACTCAAAACGTTGACAATGGTGACTCAATTTTGGAAAGTTCATCAAATCTAGCGGAGTTAAAATTGAAATATTAATACACTGACAGTTTTATTGCTTTAAAACTGTGAATGTAATAATACAGTTTTATTAAAATTATTAAGCTCACTGGATTTATGATATTATTAAGAAGTAATTATTAGGATTATATTTTCGATAATATAATCACATTCAAGTGGTAAACCTAATGCTACTCTATTGTGCTTATTTAATATTCGTTGTGATGATTACAATGCGAAATTGTCATCAAAAAAGTTTAAGTTGTGCATTTGAATAGATACTGCTTGTTTCACACGATTTGAATATTAATTATTCCCCCCTTTAAAAATTTGAAACTAACTGGACCTTCACAATAGCAAAAAAATAATATTTAGTGAAATATTTCATTGGAAATGACTTTTGCTTCGTTAGTAAATGAGTAAACTAAAAGCATGAACGAACAGTGTATAGCGCATAACCCTACTACAATTTACGTCAACTATATAATGAAATTAAATAAATAATTCAAAACTTACTATCTTAAATGGACAAACAATTTATATTTTGCGATTTAAAAGTTTCTACTTTTTTGTAAACATATTTTGTATTTATATTTATGTTTAATATCATGTTAAATTGTTCAGTTATTATGTTTCTTGTTATAATTTATAAAAATTTTACCACCTAACGACAACTTCAACATAAAGTCAAAACGTACTGAATTTTTAAATCACAAAATATATACGGTTTGTCCGTTAAAGGTCGAAAGTCATGAATTATTTATAATATATAACATTCATTATTAAACTCTCGAGATCACAATAAAGTATATAATGATTCATGATCGACGTTAAAATACATGATGGAATTTATAAATTGCTGGCAGAATTGAAGAATAATGTATATTTTTATCCTTGCTTTGTCACACTATAACTTTGAGATCGACATGTAGGTGACAGTTTTTCGGATCATCGACCGCGACCCAATCTTTACAACAAATTCTCAACGTGAAAGCTTTTTACTCCTAAAATAACATCCAGGGCCGAAGGTTCCTATCTCTCGCCTTCATCGTGTTTTAGCAAACAAATTCACAGGAGACAATCACCTACAGCGATGCTATTGACGCGAAGTTATGAAAAGCCATTACGAGAGAAAATGGTCCGACGCAAGCTATATCATACTGATAAAAAGCTATCATCCCTGTTCGCTTCTTTTTCTTTTGCATACCAAGAGGAATTGACTATACTTCAAATCAGAGAAAAAAGAAACAAAACTGATTTTACAAAGAAAAACGTCAGTTTCAACAGCAAAAATTGTTTTTAGTAAACCATAAACATAACTTTTAATAACAGTATCTCTCCTGCAATGGTTGAACATGTTTCTTTTCCTTTTGTAAAATAGTGTCAAATTGATGTTTTTAGAAAGACAAGAAATAACGTGAGCAGAATACTGTCGTTGTCATGTATTTCCAAGTCATATGTTATTCGAAAACAAATGAAAATGAACTTTCCAAAACTTATTTCTTGCAAATTCTAGAATGCCCCGGACAGACAAGTTCATTTTTTTTTTTTGTGGGGTTTTAGGGCTCGTCAACATCAAAGGTCATTAGAGCCCTTAAAACTTGTACAGGTAGGGAAAATGCAGTTACGCACTAGGGAGAGCCAACATGACTCTCCCCGCGTGTGGGACTCGCCGAATGACTCAGCCATACCCACTAAAAACCCTCCTGAATTACAACTCTAAACACAAATTCCAACATATCACATGACTTTTACTAGAAACATTAAAAAAAAAGAAGAGGAAAGAGGAAAATGAAAGATACCCTAGCCCTAATAGCGTCGGGATCGAAAAGAACAAGAGGTGACCAAGGAAGGTCAGAAAAGAGAAAGGAAGGAGCATGGCACAAGTAAGTGGAAGCAATGCCAGACTCAGCTCGGGGCCCCGTGTTTGCCAAACACGTACTTACTAGTTGTTAGTCCCCTGGGGCGAGGTAGGAAAATGAAAGATACCCTAGCCCTAATGGCGTCGGGATCGAACTAGGGTATCTTTCATATATACGTCTTAGCCTACGGCGTTTTGTCAACAACACATATGGTCATGTCTCAAATCGTAAAATTACTATTAACTTCGCATTTTCCAGCTTTCGCGTTATTTTAGTGCTGTTTTTTTTCTATATATTCCATAAGCACTACATCCGAAGCAGTCTGTGTAAGTAATTCACCTACTCATTACCTTAAAATCAATTATTATATATTCAGATCACCACCTTCATTATGTTTTCATCACGATGAAAATATTATTTCTCCATAACTTCTGCTCCTATCAATCTGTATTTTCTTCTAGGTCTTCTTCACACTATGCGCTATCTACCAAATACTAATTTACTTCACTCTCGTACCTTTACAAAGTAATTACAAGTCCTCTAATTTACGTAAACAATTACTCCATTACGTACGTTATCTGTTTTTTATTCGTTTATTCTTTCAACATTTCCTTACCTCGCCTTGACCTTTTTCTACGTCATTAACGCAATCATATGTTACATGAACAATTCCATGCAACTCTACACCACAGCCAATTGCCACGAACAAGCTCAATCTTCAAAATAAACCTAGATTCAGCCCCCATGCCCGTACGTATTCTTACCATTATAACGTGGGTAACTGATCCCATCACATATATCGTGAGGTCGGTAAATGATCTCAATCTCATTATTATTATCTAAATTCTCGCACCCACCATCAACATTATCTTTCCTAATCCAATATTGCTGTTGGTTATAGAGAGATCAGAAGTCAGTTCTACGCTGAGCGGATGAGAAAATGGAGGGAAGGGTCGAGAATGTAACTTCCAACAGTTATGATTTACTCTGAGTCAGTTTGCCGCAACTTAACTTTGACCATTCCAACTTCCAAACCACTACGCTACTCGCTCTAGATGCTCTTGCACTCTACCATTAAGATAGAAAGATGGGGCGCTCTGTGCGGAGAGAAAACAACGGGGAACGAGTAAAGCAACCGAATCGGCAATTTTGAAGCGAGGGCGGTTTTAAATCTGTAACATTGGGAGATATCTCCTATAAATCTCGACTCCCTTATGTTGTTTTATTCCAGAAACTTTATCTACGGTGGTTTGGGAGATAATATTGATAAATCGCTCGACATATCTGATCCCACCCAGAGATGAGACACCATTAGTCATTGTTTTCACGATTGCCAAAAATGTTTACGTTGATTCGTAATAATTATCGAAACACATAAACACGTTCTGCAGGGGTGATAAACAATACATCAAAAGTTAAAAATGAGCGTTTTAAAAACTAGCTTCCATTCGTCATTTAAATCAGATTTCTCAGATTGATTAACAAGATAATATTTTACTATCGAAATGCCGATGTCTCTACATCTTGCCTTATCTCGTTTTTTTGTCTGTCAAAATGTACAATGTACAAAATACACACACATTCTCGGACTAATCTCAAATCAAAAATCCAATATTAAGAATATAATCAAAAAATGAAACAATACATCTCGTGTTTAACAAATGACAAAAAATGTGATAACTTGATATAAAAATTGATAGAAAGGTTTCAATCACAGGATATTCCAAACATACTCGTATCTCAGTATTCCATTGAAGATGATTGATACTTTTTCAGATCTCGATAAAAATTTGATTAATTTAATAAAAACATTTACGAAGAGTTTGAATTATAGAATACACTATCAATATTTTTTTCGAGAAGGTCTGAGTTAGTAACGATTAGCAATATAATGTGTACTGTTCTTCGCTACTCGCACCATGTGTGTGGGAGACAGAAGGTATTTCAATTTCAATGTGACTGAATGCAACTAAATGTGACTGAAATGTAGGCATGTTTTAAGTATTTTTTTACTGACCCAAACGTAAGAGTAATTCCAAAGTTTTGTGTAATACATAAGTGGTGAAAACGTTTCCTATAAAGATATCTTTAAATCTTTTTATAGGTCACAATGATATTGCTCTTTACAAGTGCAATAGAGTAAAAAGAAGCAAGTTCTTAACTTTAAAGAAACATGTTCTCAAGCAGGACACGTAAGTCACGTATGCTTCTTGGAAGCCGCACCTCATCTCCGTTGCCAAAGTGTCAAGCAGACGACGTGAGCAGAATTATGATCATTGAGGGACACCGGTGCAAAAATGTCCTGAGGTTCTGACGGGTGACGTCACTTAGGGGCGAGAAGCGTTCACAGGTGAACAAGCACGGACAGCAACAGGTGTGAAGGAGGCATGTAGTTTCATTCGATGATGAAAAGTCTTCCACGAATTTTGTCTGAAGTGTACGGATTTGCTAAAATGGGCAGAAGGCAAAGCAGAGTTGTGAGATACAGCAGTTTTAAAGCAATGCAGTGAAATATTGAAAACATATATAAAACGCTCCCTCATTCAGAAACACTCCTGATGAATTTTTTCTCGTGAGATCTTGGCATAGTTTAAGTAGATGCTTCATTCATTCATGAGTGCCACCCCTGTTGCAAATCCGAGCAATACTATGATCCCTCATTCACTGCAACTGGACAATCAACCCCCTTTACTAAATTAATTTACCTGTCTCTACATACCATTCCCTCCATCTCTTAACACTCACAAGAAGAAGAATACAAGAATAAAAAATGAACATATAAGAAGAGCTAACTTGTCAAAATGAAAAATGACATCATCTATCCACTAAAGAGAAACTATTTTGAAAATCTGCCTTAATTGTATTTCACGGGGATGAAGTTATCACAAAGGATAATAATTGTTTCAAATGTATCTTTTTGGAGTCAATGTATAAAAATATTATAAAATACATAATGCAACGCAAGCATAATTTCACGCAATTATAGATATTGTTAATATAAGAACAAAGTCCTTATATTAACTAAACTTTACGTAACCTTTTCACTGGGTTCAAAAAATGTATTGTAGGAAATGCTTTTTAGCATGATTATACATGTAGCATAAGTAGATGAAAACTATGTTTATGAACTTATCAAGTCGTAAAGGCGTACTGTAGGATTTATGTACGTTTTATAGGAATGTCTAATCAAACCCAAGAATAGTCCCGATAAAAAGAGGAGTCGGTAGAACAAGTAGGGTGACCCGCGGAATATAATAATGTATTTAATTCATCATAATAGTTTATAACATAGTATAAGTGACTCGTGAAATATAGTAGTTAAATTAATAAAATTTTATTATTATTATTTTGTATTTATTATTCTAATTCATTTTGATTACACACAATAAGAGTTTTTTCAAAATATCAAGAATGAGATAGAGACAAAATCTTTTATTGTTTGTGATGAACAACCTGTCAACCAGACCTATCTCTTCAACATTTTTTAATATTGCAATTTTAATTTTTCTTTATATTTTAATTATATAGAAGGAAAATAAAACGAAGTAGTTTATTGGAATGAAAAAAAAAATCAACTAGACTTATTTCTTCCAGTTTGAGTTAACTGCTCATGATGACTCCTTTCGACGAAGGAAACAACTAAGGCTAATTTACACTGTGTGAAACGTATATGAAAATGGCGTAACATGCTATGAACTTCCAAAATTGATGCGACAGTGTTCTTGCAACCAAGCGCTTTGTCGCAGAGCTCGAAAAAAATGATTCAGAGAGGAAGATGAGAGAAATAACATCAGTTCACAATAAAAAGCGACTAAGTTGCACAAATGTGTCAAACTTTGTCGTCTCTGCAGCATTCAATATGTACTCCACGAGCTACATATCATTATTTTGAGTGGTTGCATTATTCAATTGATATTTTAATTCTTAAATTATGAATTAATATTCCACTCCCTAGACAATTAAGAAGTGTCAATAACGTAAGAATTTATATGCACTCTAGGCATTTATCTACGTTCAAACATAAAAATAAATGAATTAAAAATGTATCATAGATGTGTATCATAACCAACAGAACATTATTTCTGGTTAAAAATTTTGAATATTCATTTTTATTTTACCCATCGATTTTATTCCTTTTGATTGGAATCTTTGTGCCGAACAGGAGCCAGCGTGTCTCAATGGGTAGAGCGCTGAGTTGCTGGATGACCGGGGTTCGGTCCCCGATGAGTTGGGGATTTTTAATCAAACCCCAACATCGACTGCTGCTGTAAAATGAGTACCAGGATCTATCCTGGGGTCAAACCGGTCGGAGCGAAATGTTGGCCACATCGGCCCACTTAGGGTCCTTGATCGGAATTGATGGGATGGTCCCTTGCTTGCTTCCGGAGAGTAAATGAGTTTATTGTCCTCCACGTGGTCATACGCAGTTTGTACTGTTTTTTGACAATAAATTTATTATTAAATTTATTATCTCCTCCTAACGCCGAGGCCAAGAAATTGCGGAGCTCTACCCTCCGCGAAATCCTTGGGCATCTTCGGGGCCTGCTGTGGGACAGTTTGATTTGACTTTGTACCGAACCCATATAGCTCCTGAATGATGTAAAGCACTAATGAAAACCTTACCCAAATCAGTCGAGTATGGATTGAACCCGTACTTTCCCGTTCAGTTGTAGTACGTGAGGAACGAGGACGATACCAGTGTTGGCAGTATAGAATCTGTTGGATGACGTTTACGATCAAATTACGGAAACGGGAAAATAGTCATTTAAAATACCAATAAACAGAAGAATAAGTACATATTACAACAAACAACACTATAATTCTATTCTGACTGTATTCACTTGGAACCATTTGAGAAAAAATTAAGTTTCATTTAGTTGTTCTTCTTGCATTAAATTTTGCAGGAAAAGATTCTTAGGACAAATAATGTCGATAAAATTACTATTAGAAACGAAGGAATAAAATCAATCATGTATTGTGAGATTTTTGAAGATTAGCATTCTCACTCGCGTAATGGTAGGCCATGAATATGTCATGTGCTATCATTAAAGAAAATTGATTGGTTTATTATATCTTTATTTAGTGCTGTTGTATTGCTTACAGCGCCAATATTATGTTTTCAAAAAAAAAACTTTTGCGAAGGATGACGGGCATTGAACGATAAAAAGAGATATTTTTCAAGCTTCAGGAGAATAAGAAAGATGTGAGCGTGAACCTAAAGTAATAAATATTTGTTGCTCATTTGTTGGGATGAAGGTGCATTTTTGTCTCATTTTATGATAATACAAAATACTATGCCACCTGATATAATTATTATTTAATACATAATTAATAAAAGATAGACGAGTGCGAAAAAACATACGTGTGAAAAGATAAAAAAATGCATCAGAAAGAAATATTTATAACGTATACCGAAATTGTACGTAATTTTACTGTTGATGTAATTCGTAATATCATTCCAAGAAACTCACGATAGTTACAAACCAATCAATTTATAGACGTGTAATATTTAAAATTGGTGGTGCAAAGAAAAATGAGGGGCAAGGGGAGTTATTTTATCAGATACCGAAAACAAATTTGGAAAATAGAAAGACATTTTCCCTCTATGGAACGTGTCCGCAGTAACTCACCATTTCCTAACACGTCCCATCAACCGGGCATTTCAGATTATGAAACTGATGAAACAAAACTTTTCCCCAAAACACTCTACGTACGGTTCTTTTGCTCTCTTGAACAAATAATCAACGTAACGTCATTAATAATAAATTTATTGTCAAAAAACAGTACAAACTGCGTATGACCACGTGGAGGAAAAAAAACTAATTTATTCTCCGGAAGCAAGCAAGGGACCATCCCATCAATTCCGATCAAGGGCCCTAAGGCAGAGGCGGATTCAAAAANATAAGATAAAAAGTTAGCTGCGAGTAATAATACATATATTATGTCAATATGTTTGTAATTTAACGCAAATATGTTGGTAAATTTACATGTTTCAATTCGAGGTTTCACTAACGTCTGTAATTCATTCCCGTTAACACAACGCGGAGAGCGATCGTCATCAGCAATTAATGTGGGAAATTAACGGTGCTGTGACGAACATCGGACTGAGCAGCCATCACTCAGCTCAAATGCCCAGCTCACTGTAAGCAATGTGAACGTTTGATAAATGCTCATCAGCTCCAACTCTCGCACACGTCCAGTGGAGGAACCTATGCGGTGCAATGGAGTAGCATCACAGGGGAGAACGCAGAGCTTTGATGTGGAAGCCCATCAATATTTGACGAAGTACAGGGCCGGATAATTCATATGACCCGGAGATATACTCGAGTCTTAGAAATTCAATTTAAGTCAGATCGGGCTGTACAGAACTTAGGGGAGTAGGACCAGTGTTCGGGACGGTTACAGAAATTTATTCCGTCCGATAAGGTAATGTAAGTGGTCCTCATCCTTCGATCCTCTGGTTCATCAGTTGTCTGTGACAGCTGCCGAAGGTGACTCAGCACTGGTATGATTGAGGTGGACGGCGCGACGTTAATTCGAAACTTCAGACCTTGCTAAGGATGTATATTCTTTAAATTTCGTGATCACGTGAAAGATTCTCCCTAACCTTCCCGAACATTTTTTCCAATGTTCTTCAAATGTATCTTCAAAATTTTGTGATTAGACAGATTCAACATTTTGTGCTAACTGGTGTGATAAATTACTCGTTCAAGGTCTGGTTGTCGTCCCCACTAATCGATAGTTCTGCCAATTACTGTTCCCCTCACGTCTTCACGGCTACGAATTTACAAGAGCACTTAAAAATTAAGACGTAATAGAATCAGTTGTCGACATGGAAACTTGTTAAACACTGGTCTCTCAAGGTATCAAATTCTGAATTTTAGTGGATTCAATGTTTGCAATCTAAAAAGAGCGGTGTCTTACTTTGCGGACCGTATAACGGGGTTTGGGAATGGAAGAGAAAATCGTCTGGTTTACGACGATGTAGACCCGTTCCTTCAATATGAACCTGTTGTTGATAAGCATTAAAAAGGGTAATGAAGAAATTCTCAATCCTATTCAATGCAACATCTGGACAATCAGAATCAAATTGAGGTTGTCCAAGAGGTGCTGTTCATGAAGAAAATAATTGTTCCGCTCAGTACGAATATATTGGAATAATTCACCAAGAAGAACAATATGTTCCACAACAACAAGAAGAATACAAGCACCATGAGATAGGATAAAAAAGAGAACATCTTTGGCTATTTGGCGACTTGGTCTTGACCCATACATAAAAACGTAAAATAATTCGAAGAACCTATTTAAACTAACCGAGTTATGTGCTAAGTTGGAATAGGTGGCAAATCCTCTGAATTCCAGCAATATAAAAAGATAACGAGTGGATTTTATATAATTGTTTTTGGTTCAGAAATACGGAATGGTGTCAGACACCATATCTAAAATATTGAAGGGTAAAGCCACCTTTTTCCATCAGACTAAAACCGCGCCAGTGTTACTATTTTGCGAACCTGTCGAGAGGTAGAACGGATTTCAGCATGTACTATACTATATTTTCCTTTTACATTTGTTCCGTTATCAATTTGAGATGACTTTTACGTTGATACGGCATAATTTAAACTCAATACTTTCTACTCATAAATATTCTATTATTCTTTGAAAAAATAATTATTGCAATGTTCGAGTTATTTGTTTTTTTAATATTTTCAGAAGTTTTTTTACATTTAATAAAATATTATAATCGGTCCATGTAAGTTTAAGAGGTGTGCTATTCTCTCACGTAGAAAAATTTATTACATCTATAAAACTATTCTCCATTTAATTTTTCATTTAGAAAAGCTTTGCACTTATATTTCGTAATAGTTTAATGCTTTTATATTTTGCAGAACATACCCTCGTATCCACCATACACTGCAACCCTTTTCTCACAAAAGGTATTTTCCTATCATCAAAAATATGATTAAATTATAATCAAATTCCCAGAGTCAAGTCACTATATTCCTCGCGTTATTTATACATCTAGATTCATACTTCCTTCCCACAAGAAAAAAAAATATTATAGAAGATACACATTGAGAAGAGACCTCGCATTAAGAAAACTAACACTGTGGTTTGTAAGGTACCTTATCAAAATGTTACAATTACTTTCTCCCAAACCCGTATTTCCTGAAGGTTCTTGACCTGATTTCTTATCGATGAGTCGCGGAAAGTTGACTACAAGCGTTCACACAAATGAAGCGCCGCGATAGGCCTTTAATGCGCGCCTCTGCTAGTAGTACATTGGATTGTCAAGACTGTTAAGGAAATGACACGCAAAGTACACCGAAATGCCCAACATTGATCATGTCCTTATTAGTTTCAGTAATGCCTGATTGGTCATTTAATGAGTGAACGAAAAGAATACTTAATTACGGAGTTTGAAATGTGATTTTCCACAATATGTGGGGATAAAAGTCAACTACCTAAAGCTAGACATTGAACTAAAACCGAGGGGGTGGGGGTGGAAGATATAACTTCAAAAATTTACCAAAGTATCTTGGTCGATCGGATTCAAAGAGAATGACATTTGAATAGCGCTATAGAAAAAATAAACCCTGCAAAAATAAAAACCGCACAATGGACAAGTAATATTCTATGGATGTATTAAGGAAGAAATATGGGTAAACGAATAAAATGTTAATTTGACACGCGTTGTTCACTTCATCATTCATACAAAGCTACGATATACAAAACATAACAAAAATACATCTCTGATTGGAATGTTAAGTGAAAATCAGTCAAATTGAGCCCATGCACTAATCACACTTTAAGTGGCATAAGCGTGAAAAGTTCAATTCCATTTCTAAACTGTGATTGTCATTTGAGCAACGTTAGTGTAAGTGAAAAATAACGAATACTAATTGTGGGAGTGTGTTACAGCTCGTTTCTTTCAAAACAATCTTTTTAAAGTTAACACACATTATGCACAGAGCATATGCAACATGTATCATTCAAATAAAATTTAGAGAGAAAGCAATACAGACTCAGAATATCTAAAACTTAGTTAAGAAATAATAGAATCGATTTTAATGGTGACAACTTCCAGGATATAAATGGATTGGTTTAGTAATATTTCAACACAATTTATAACCCTCAAGCAAATTCTAGCTTTCAGTGGGATTTAGTTTCTACTCTTTTGAGAGTTCTAATGAATGGGATTAAATTTTCAAATATTACATTAGACTCATAAAACGGAAATATTGAAATTAAGCGACATTACTGTCTTCTAGTAATTCAAAACGTTAAAAGATAATAAAAATTTAGAAAGAAATACTCAAAAGTTACATGTTAGACGGAACAGTTTCGGTCTCCTCCTTCATCAGTCTGATGCCGAAACTGTTTCGTCTAATATGAGTGACTTTTATGTATTTCTTTCTCTATTTTCTATTACCTGTTCACACTTTTAACATGTTATAAAGCACAATATGCATGGTTACTTATTCTATGGAATGTAGCATCGTCACAAATTGTTAATATTACATCAAGTTAATGTTGTGCATATTCAAAAAGCATGAAGATAATGTATTTGCAGAATATAATGATATGAGAAAAATAAAAAAAAGATAGGAAGACAAATTCCTGTACTGATTTGTGGCAAGAGGGAGAAATATTAACCCAATAGAAAAAGGGAATTTCTTTCGACAGGTGTTCAAAAATAATCCATACTAAAATATAAATGCGTAACGCATTATGTGTCTGTTTGCTACTTAATCACGACTAATCCAGTGGACCGAAATTCGAGTAGCGTGGATCCGGGCGAGTGGATTCGTATGTCTAACAAGTAAAAAAGAAATTTCGGGCAACGCCACGTAATCAGTTAACATAATACGGTTCTTGTTGACATAATACTCTCGCCGGAGTCGGCTTCTCGTGCTACCAAGATGGTTGCATTTACCTACTCAATTGGCGTGTAGCAGCGGAGAGGATAAACGATAATGGTTGTAGTCTAAAAATCTGTTTGTTTCCACGAACGCTTTCGTAATGGAAGGAATTTAATTACACCTGAACTAGAGTAGTACAATATATCATGCTATGAGTTATTAGTTCTGATATGAGCAAAAAATTTAAAAAGATATTTTTTGGATGAACATCGAAAAACTCCAGAAATTGCAATAAATACTTGAGAAATGACAGCTTGAAGAATGTAAACTGCTTGCTGCAGGTTGAAGACAATATTCGTGAGATATAGCAGTGAAGTGACTTCTAACGTTTCCTAAAAATCATTATACATGGACAGACGCAGAAGATATTTAGTCAACACACTTTTTTGTATCGAAGGGCGGGATCTCAAACATATACTACATGAAAGTATTGCATTTGATTTCTGACCAAAACATACCTCAATAATGAGTACAAGAAATTAAGTGATGAAGTGCTAGTCTCATCGAACCATTTCCGATAAGATTTCATCACTATGCATTCTATAAACCAACGTTTCACTGATCTGAAACCCGATCTGCTTGCCTCTCTTCACGATCCAACCGGAATCCACCCCGAGCGTAGGGAGATTGGGAAAGCTATCGCTCCGAACTCACAAAGAGCGAAGGGTACAATTAATCCTCCACAAACGCACCTACATTCCAAAGGCAACATCGGAATGCGTGCTAGTCTCTCTTGGCTTCTCATAAGCGGAATACTAGTGAAGGCGAGTCAGTATCCGAGTAATTCCTTCAGCAAACAATGTGCTTTACAACACTCACAAACCTATCCTGTCAACTTTTACTGGCAGGCACGAAGAATGGAAATGGGAATGCGCGCCTCGAATAAAAACGCAATCCGACCTTTCGTTTAGAGGCGGAAGATTTGAATAAAAGAAACAAAATCATTTTCTCGTTTGCATGGTCAGAGTGCGTCATTCAATTTACATTTCGACGGAAAAAAAGTCTATTTTTTGACACTTCGCTTTTACGCATTTGCTGCTTTACTGTTAGGCAACCCACAACAACTTTCTATGAAAGTGAAATTGAAAAACGCCCAAATCTGTGTTACTCGGAAAACGAAACTATCCAAGCCTTGTCTTAACTTTAAATCTGGAGGAATAAATCTGTTATGGTCATGGATACAAACTTGTAAAACAGGGAAATGTGAATACATATAAGTATTAATCATGTTACGTCGAATGAAAATGGGAGACGGGACCGGGGTTCGAACCCGGGACCTTGAGCTTTGCGCGCTCATGCGCCTACCGACTGCGCCATCCCGTTCGCCACCCGGGTCCGTCTACCATTCTCATTCAACTTGTGAAACCCAAAGACCTCTGAGGTGGTCTCGTAGAGACTAAACTCCTCATCTGAGGCGACTCCCTTAGGAAGTACTTTATTTGGGTAGTATTTTTCCATTTCTGGTTCACAAACATAGAAATCTCTTAGATTGCGGTGAACCTCACCGCCAGGTAACAGATTAATCATGTTACGTTGAATGAAAATGGGAGACGGGACCGGGGAAGAGACGGTGGCGAACGGGATGTCGCAGTCGGTAGGCGCATGAGCGCGCAAAGCTCAAGGTCCCGGGTTCGAACCCCGGTCCCGTCTCCCATTTTCATTCGACGTAACATGATTAATCTGTTACCTGGCGGTGAGGTTCTCCGCAATCTAAGAGATTTACATATAAGTATAAAAATTATTACAATACTAAGGTAATAAGCAATAATGAACTACGTAGGGATAAAGAAAGAAATATTTAGAAGATATGGAGTGAGATAAATCATCTCACTAGATAGTTTTCTACAAATATATTTGTATTAATATTTTTTTGAAGTTTTGAATTCAGTTACGTTATTCAAATATTAATTTTAAATTAACCATAAAAAGATTTTAATTCACTTAATCTTAGACAATTAATACAATTTTACGTTTTAGCTACCAGTAAATTTCTCTTACCATGAGCACGGATTCCCTATAGTCAAAAGATTGTTCTGACCACCGAGAGCAGTTCAACAAATTCCACCTCAGCCACTGACACTCGTTTAACTCTTTTCTGTCCCTATATCATCCTTCTCTTGAAGACTAGTGAAGATGAAGGACACTGGCGCAGGAGAATCCACGCGGATCTGGTTGTTCCCCTGCGCTCATCCCTCCCGTCAATTTCACTTCATGCGGATTCGCCTCTGAGCTCCTCGCATGGTCCGATTCTCAAATCCACGCGCTTAATACTGCAATGTGAGGGATAAAAAAAATCGCGGTCGTTCTTTTAAAAGCTTCTTAAGCTTCCGCTGCACTCAAAGTCTTCCAAAACTCCTTGGACCCTGTTTCTTGACAAATGTTCAGTTTTGATCTGGAGCCTCGAGGAAAAAGAAGGAACAATTCTTTTTGGGAATGGAATGGTATCGTAAATATGGATGGTATCAACGGCAGTTTTCGATGAATGTACTACCCTTTTTAAAAAATTATTGTTCTTGTAGTACTTGTAAATGGGAAATGAAGCGTGCTACTGAAGCTTATCTACATGAAGTGACAGGAGGTAGGAGTTGGGTGGTACACTATTGTTAGTAGATGGATCGCTTAGCTAGGTTTACCAACAACTTGGCCCACGTGGAAGGGTTAGTACGATGTGTTAGCAACAGTTAGAGCTATTGATACTAGGAGCAGTAGGAGGTGGATAGAAGGCGGGTTCGCTAATCAGTAGTCACAGGTATACGAACTGGGACATTAAAGTGAAAAGCTACAAATTTTTTCTCGTCCCACCGGGTATTGAATTTGAATTTTAGATGACTTGGTGATGAGCAAGAACGCTACCATCTGAGTCACCTTAGGGGTGTAGCATTCACGTAGCATTTACGTTACGCTCACAACGCTAACCGCGTAATTTAAACCTACTTGTAAGAACTTCGCCAATTGAAGAGTATGGCATGGCATCTCCTTCCCAGTTTTGACTTAAACGGTACTCAAATTCCACGCTCGTAAGAATGGTGAGGATTCTTATCCAGTTGGCTATAGATGAAATGTATGGAAGTCATTCTGTACAAAGAAAATATTACGAAGAAATCTAGACAAAATTGTCGCTAAGATCTTACGCGCCTCCCTGCAGAAGAATGCAAGTCGTTTTATTGATTTGATAAAACTGATTTGCAATGTTTGCATACGAATCAAATACGAATGCATACACTTTTAATCCCTGTCAGTTTATTATCCTCCACGTGGTCATACGCAGTTTGTAACTGCTTTTTTGACAATAAAGTTTAAAGTTTAATCATCCATAAAAGAATGAGATAAGCTCAGTACAGAACTGTTACAGAACTCTCTAGCATGCCACATACAGCAAAGAGTGGCCTTATAACGGAGAACGCATTTGTATCTAGAGGTGGCGTTCTATTGTAATTATTTATCCTGAAGTTATTTGAATAGTTACAATTTGTTAGTAAGATTTTTAGATTAATTTAAAGATTTAATAACGTGCGAACTTGTTAAATAATTTTTTTATATTCTACTGAATATAAAATTGTTGATATTTTATGGATATTAGAACAAGTATGTAACTATTTTAATTCTCATCTTAAGACGACGCATAAAAATAAATCCGCCACTACCTTGATCGGAATTGACGGTATTCTCCTTTGCTTGCTGAAGGTGAGTAAATTAGTTTTTTTCCCTCCACGTGATCTTACGCAGTTTGTAAACTTTTTTGATGATAATTGTATCATTATTATCATTACTGTAGGGGTAATTACTGAGCATGTGCAAGGGCAACCGTCTGACATTGGAGTGTACACTAGCTCGCAGGTACGCTATGCAAAAACTCATTCCCTCAAGCCTATAATCGCAATACCTTTGCAAGACAAGAAAAGGGTTCCAACTGATTTTCTGAAACTTTAGTTTTATTAGACATCGAAGAATAAATGGAGAGCGGACTAGGATTCATTCCGTATCCTCGCGAACGGAATCCCCCGGGTTCATGGCGTGGTGGCAAACCATCAGTTTGCTACCAGTTTCATTACAGTCACCACTTTTCATCCCCTTCAGAGGATACAAGTCTCGCCTTCCCTCCTCCCTCAGCCCTACTTTTATGAAGCCACATCGAGCTGAGGGCTCTTTATATCACTCGACGTTGGACGTAACCATCAGAGTTCGCTCCGCCAAGGCTGCTGTCTGTTGTGGCGAGAGATTCGGAAGACGCAACACTTAGGACACGGGCCTTAGGAGACAGTTTCCGACGCCGCAACGACGGTTGTCACGACAATAAATATTCAAGATTAAATTTTAACGACCTTTCACAGACAATCATTTTACTTAATAGCACGTGTCAGTGAGATAATTAAATACTATAAATTCTCAAGCGGTAGAGAATATTCATCAATAGAAGCATTCCAAATGAAATAAATTGTGAAAATAATATATAAACAATGCGTATAATAAATTTATGTATTAAAAGGGAGAGGGTCATCGCAAACTGGACCGAATCGCAGGTAGGGGAGACCAAAGTGGGATGATACAGAGGAAAGTTAACACAACATTAATTCTCAGTAAGCATAGGCACTAGAATTATGACAACTGCGCAACGTCAACGTTATTTGTTGCTCACACTAACATGTTAGAATACATCGCAGGGCTCCGGCGAGTGGTTGTAGTAGTACAGCGACCCGAGCTCAAAATGACGAAATGTAAAATTTTTTAACCGATATTTTGATGGTAGTTGTTTACGTAAAATATAATTTATTTATTTTTGTTTGTTTGGTATTATTGTGGCGACATACGCAAAGTGTCATAATATAAGTTCATATTGTTCTGATATTAATTATGTTAGGTAATAATCTCGATGAAATGTAAAAAGTCGTCATTTTCTGGAGTTTCATATTGTATCAACTCAGCATTCATCAGTATTAATTTAAATTAAACAATATTTATTTTTTTATTCCATAAAGCAAAATAAATATACGTGAAACGTGGATAAGGCAAAAATTGGACTTATTATGAATGAACCAGTCGTGAAATTTCTATAAATGTAAACAAACTGACATGAAAACGGAACGAATGTAACAATAAATTTTATTCTTTCAAACAAATTATTTTCTTATACACATAAGTACCTCTATTTACCTACTAAATTTGTTATGACACAGAGTGAAATATTAGAATATTTTTGTTTTATGTCTACCATGTTATTTTGTCTTAAAGAGAGTCAGTTTATGTTTTATATAACTTCATAATTTTAAACTTTTTAAGTACTTCATGACTAATTATCTTCACGTTTTTGTTAACAAGTGTAAATAATTAAGAATTGTTAGAATTCCTTGAACTAAGAAAGTGTGTATTAATAGTTTAAGAAGAAAGATATACAATATGTTAATTTCGATGATCTCAAACATGTAGAAACTATTATTATTATTATAATTATTATTGCTATCCTACAGTTCACAGTTGTTTTTTCAAGAAACTGGTAGAAAAAGGCCATGTACGAGCTACGTCAAGCACATTCCCTTGATGTGAAAAATCATTACGGAAAATTAATGAAATTGGGACGGTTATTGATGACTACTGCAGAAATTTACGTACTGTTCTGGTTGTACATAAAACAACAGTATTTGCATTTGATAGCAAAGATCTCTCGAGACATTAAGGGCATCCAATCCATTGACTAATACAGTTGATGATATGACTATTGGGATGATCTCAATACTCTCCAGTTGCCACACTCTTTCTATCTTCTCTTTCAGCCAGTCATACTTATTCCGCTTCTCGCAGACAGTAGACATCAAACCATTGGTGTTGAGCACTGCAATATCGATAATGAATGCACACCGCTCCTCCTTCAAGTGCAATACAATATCAGGCCGATTGTGATCAACTGATCTGTCAGTGAGCACTGTCCTGTCAAACAATAAACGGAATCTTCCATTCTCCAGCATAGCATCCGGATTGTACTTGTAGTACGGCACTCTTTCCTTTAGCAGTCCATGCTTTAGGGCAAGCTGCTGATGCAATATTTCTGCCACTTGATTGTGCCGAATTAAGTAGTCAGTGCTTGCAAGCATTTGACACCCACCTGTAATGAGCTGTATTGTTTCCGGTTTTGAGTGGCATCTGCGGCACCTGTCATCCTCCACTGACCTACCCTGAATAATGTGCTTTGCATAATTTCTGGGGTGAACGACCTGGTCTTGAATTGTCAGCAAGAATCCTTCTGTTTCTGGGTATAGCTTCCCCCGAGTGAGCCAATCGTTTGACAGCAATTTATCAACATATGGCAAACTGAGCTCTTCTTGATGCTTCCCATGTAATGTCATAGATTTCCACTCAATTATTCGTGCCTCCAGAGACTGACCGGTCACCATCGTCAGGAGCAGCATGGGCCTAATTGAGGGGAGTAGGCCTGTCATCAGCATCGTACACAGCTACATGCAACGATGACAACTCCTTCCGTTCAAAGAAGTATCGTCTCAAATTCCCCACTTGTAAGTGGTATAACGTCTTTATGTCTGTCAGTCCTCGACCTCCGTCGGATCGGGGCAGCATAGTTCTGTGAACGCATGAGTGCACATGATGCTTCTGATGAGCAGTCATACTGGTCCTGATCAGGCGCTGCAACTCATCTAGGTCCGAGTCAGTCCACGTCACAACACCGAAAGAATAGGTCAACACTGGGACTGCAAACGTGTTTATTGACTTGGTTATGTTCTTGGCATACAACTGAGTCTCGAGAAGATCTTCAAGCCTCCTCTTGAATTCTTCCCTCAAGAGGGATTTGATCTTTTTGTGGCATATTCTCTGAGACTGCTGAAGACCAAGGTACTTCATCCATTGGTTCCATTCTACTCTCCTCTGCCACGTCAAATCCATGCAGCTCAACTTTTTTCCGTAGCATATTCAATGTACGGCACTTGTCCAGTCCAAACTTCATTTGGATATCGTTGGAGAACCGATCCACTAATGCTATGACCTCCCCTAGCTTGGTGTGAGACGAGGAGTAGATCTTCAAGTCGTCCATGTATAAGAGGTGAGTGAGCATGTGTGATGACTGGGGACTCCTGATATCATACCCCATATTTGCCCGCTGTAGTAAATGTGATAATGGGTTCAGCGCCAGACAAAACCATAAGGGACTCAGGGAATCGCCCTGATAAATTCCCCTCCGTATAGGAATATTCACGCCACCTTGTCCTGATGGTATCATCACTCGTGTTTTCCATTTTGATATGATTGCCTCAAGAAAAGTTATCAAAGTTGGGTTGATTTTATAGATTCGGAGGATCTCAATTAGCCAGGAATGGGGGATTGAGTCGTACGCCTTTTGGTAGTCTATATAACTACAGGATAAATTTTTATTTCGCTTATATGCTTGCTCAAGAACCACTGCATCTATCGCTAGCTGCTCTTTACATCCCATCATCCCCCTCCTGCATCCTTTCTGTTCTTCTGCCAAGATATTATTTCTCTCGAGATGAGCACTTATCAGCCGGGAAATACAGGATGTCAATATTTTGTAAAACGCCTGAACACAGGTGATGGGCCTGAAATCTGAAGGGAGATTCGGATCATCATTCCTGGGAACCATGGTTGTATAACCCTCCATTAAAAACACAGGCATTAACTTTGGATCCCTCAGAAAGCCATTAATACAGGTTAGAAGACGTTCATGAGTACAATTGAACTTATTGTACTAATAGTTATGAATTTTATCTGTCTCAGGGCTCTTCCAATTTAATGGCCCGTTTTACTACATCATTCAATTCCTCCAGTGTCACTTCAATGGTAGGCATAGGGGATACAGTTCTATAGGATTGTCTTTCAATTTCCAGCCATGGTGATGATGCATTATGCCCGTCTGACTCCGCCCAAATTCCTGCCCAATAACGTTTCATGTCATCAGCTGTAGGGGCCCGATCCATAGTGCTTCCCGCCTGTGCCGGCCTCTTCCTCAAGTCCTGATAAAATCTTTTCTCGTCCTGATTAAATTTGGCATTGTCTTCCCTTCTTCGCTTTGACTTAGAGTATCTGCGGATGCATGCGCTGTAGACTGAGAGCTTTTGTTTCAATGTGTCTAAATATTCAGCAATCTGTAAGTTTAACCTATCATGCTTTGAATGAAGTTTCCTTCTTTGTTTGATTCCCTGCACTTTCCTTTCAAGCTTCTTGCCAGAATTTCCCCACGAAAATTCCATGAGTCTTGCTATATCACGCCTCAGGTTCTCGATGCGACGCTCGATTCTTTGTTGCCATTTAGTCGGCTGACAAACTCTTTCCTTTTTCATATCGTTTGCCGGGGTTCGGCTATTGAATGACTGACCCATTGTGCCGTACAACCGCAGCAGCTGCACAATATATTGCTGAGTACACATCTCCAAACTGGACTGCATCCACCAACCGAACGGGCAGGATGTGGTGGTTCATAATACTCACAGCCCTTGCAAGCTTTACTGAAGATCTTTATTTTTGGTATTATTGGCCGAATAGGATCCATACCACCATATTCCAACATTGCTAAGTCGAATCCATCCCTCAACTTATGAATCAGATCCTTCTCATCTGGGGGAGCACTCTGATTAGGCTGGATATCACACGTAATTTCGGATTCAAACACTGGATTAGTGACGATTCCAGCACGGTCAGTGGAGGTGTTATGGATACTTGCTTCGTGCTCAGCGTCTCCTGCACCAAGATGAAGGTTGCTTACTGATGCACCAGCAACATCCACTGCTTGCAGTTCTTCCATAATCTCTGCTTTAATATGCTCAAGCCTCTCTGACGATATCAGATTTCTTCGTTTAATAACCCTGACCTGATCTGATAGTCTTTGGCTGTAACAGATACATCCGGGTAATGGATTAAGAATACTCTGTACAATCTGTCTCGATTCAATGTCATATCCGTCTCAATTTTGGTGACTATAGTATGTGCGAATGAGAAATTCGTTGACTTGAGGGTTCCAAGTCATGCGCACACGACCTCTGCCTGCTTGCGGATTCCGCCGCTGAGAAACACGGTTTGCAGTGGCAGCCTGAGGTGGAGAGTGGCTGCTAAATGATTGAGCAATAGCTTCTTCGGGTGACCCGGTACGAGGGTGCCGATTCCCCAACATACCACTACCGGCTCGCATGCTGTCACGCCCAGCGCCAGCTCCAGACGTGCTCTGGCGATCCCCAGGCAGCGGTAATAAATTATAACAACTTATATTTGGTTCCATAATTTGGGTGAGTGTTGCCTTTTATACCTACGGCCAGGTGAAGTAAGATAAGAACAAGAAAAGGAGAGAGGACAACGGAAGCTGAAAAAGCTCCCTAAGCTGTCGAAACCTAATCGCTTCGCGGTCGAAACAAACAAGAGGTTGCCAAGAGAAGCAGAAAAGATAATAGATGCGATACAAGTAAGTGGAAGCAGTACCGCTGTAGACTCGTTTTAGGAAGGAAAGAAAACCCGGCTGTCCTCCGACCGGAGCTGCAGAGCGATGGGGTCGCCACATCCCTACGCATAAATTATTATTATCATATATTTTCACATGTATGTGAAATAATTATAAATATCATTGTAATATATTATTAAAAAGGCTAAAGATTTTTCTTAAAGTTGCCTTTTAAGAGCTTTCAAAACCATTTATAGGTGTGTCCCAACTGACCTTAGTTCTTGTTTCAACTTACCTCGTCACTAAGAGGGTTGAAACAGGTTGACAAGTTCGCTTCAAACCATTTTTATGCCAATCCCTAACTAGTTTACATAGTCTTCATATTCAAACTAAACAAAAATGAAATATGCTTTCTATTGATATAAACTTGACGACGACAACTCTCAAATAAAGGAAGTTAAGTTCAATCTCGCATATTTTGTGTAAACCCACATTATAAACAACATTTGTAATTGAGTTGTATGTGAAAGAAAGAAATGTTTAACGAGACATCAATATAAATGCATTATGTGTATTACCATAGTTATTTATGGTATTGTTTATAATAATACATTTATTTGAACATCATGGTGGATAATATATTAATACTATAATTTAATTAATGACCTAAATAATACTAAATTCAACTTTACGTCAACCAATTAAATAACTCCACAGCACTGGAGGTCATTTGTGGAATGAAATGTTTTCTTATAATTATTCATTTATGAGAGAATTATAATTAATCGTGTTTCTTCCACTCCAATTCAGTAATTGATATTATGCAGAATTTGAACCAATAGTTTTAATATGAATGTTTCCTAAACTTTCAATTTATTATAATTAAAAATAAGTTAAGAAGGCTGATGGTCACTTCAAATGATTTAAGCAATCTTCAGAGGAAAACTGTATTCACATTTTTTCTAGCACATATCTATACACAAGAAGGAAAATATTGATTTTATTGGAATTAACAGACTTCAAAATCCCTATTATCAGTCATCCTTCCATTTTTTAAATCTTTGTGTACACATATTACTCTATAAAAAGCTAATTTACAAATGAATAAATGAATTTTTTTTATAAAAAAGCAGCAACAACCGCGAATAACCACAAGAAGGAAAATGAACTAATTTACTCTCCTGAACCAAGGACCACCCCATCAAATCCGACCATAGGACCCAAAAGTGTGAGATTTAACATTTCTGAGCCCCAAGGTAAATTCATATGTCCACACGCCTCTAAAATATTAAAAAAAATTTAGCTCTTTGTTATAATTTCTACACGGTATTTTCAAATTTTCTGAAAATTTTGCCAATAAATCGTAACAATTAATATAATTTAAAATTCGACGTTAATAATAACAATAGTATCAATCACTTTGTCGTCCCCAAATGTAGCCGGCTCCAAGTCCCAAGTCTACTGGACCTGTGAATAAACCTGCTTCTACAGGAAGGAAAACCGGAAATTTTCATAATTTTTGGCCAAAAATATTGTATATAATGAAATACATAAGCTTATAGAAAGTATTGCAATATTTACTCAATATGTTAATTGCGATTTTATTTGGTGGAAAAGAAATTTGTAAATATTATCAACACGGGAAGCTTCCAGATTCGGGTTTTGCTGTGTTGAAGCGACAATTTGCGTGCGCTCTAGTGGGCTCTGTTCGAACTTCACAGCCTCCGGAGCCGTATTGCGTCCACGTCTTCGCCACTTGCAGTTACAGCGCTGCTCTCCAGCGGACGATATTGATTCAAGTCTCCACAAGACTTCTGATCGCCTTCGGTATTCTCCTGGTGTTCTCTCCATTATAAATTGTGATTGGTAAAAGAGAGAATGTCACGTGAATGTGTGATTATGATCGGATAAAGGCGGTATGTTTTATGTTTAATGAACTTAACTAGCTTAAATGCTGGAGTCAAAATTTTTCATTTGTTTTAATGCACGAGTGTGTATGTAGTGGCGGGATAAGGAGGCAATATATTAAGATTTTTCGAATCATGGTTATTGTACCTTCACATCAATATCACGCCAAATGATAATTTATTATACAAAATGCTCAGGGAGAGCTCATTAAATCTGTCACACAAAAAAAATAGTCAAAACAATGGGGTATTGTTCTGAACAAACACAGAAAACTTCAAACACACATTCACTGAATACGACACTCGCATTGGAAAACGTAAACAAACGATTACAAAACTCGCGTAGGAAAAGTAAATGTTACTTAAAACTGTTCTCAAAATAAAGAATGATTAGCATCGTGGCTCTTCACTGACTTAGCGGATTACTGTTTCCACTTGCTACCATGTAGGAGCTAGTGTGTAGAGAACGGTTCTGTTTCACCTGGCGCTGACGTTGCCACCCAGCGGCATTGCTCTGCACTAGCAAGAGGGGCGAACTTCGTATGCTTTCCACATGAGGGCAGTTGCCCTACAAATAGCGCGGTTTTCGAAATGGATCCGAACCGAATAGGATTCCGGCGAGTGTAACAAAGTTTTTCACAATGAATGGCCAAATGAAATTATGGATGTGCATCTCTCTTTTGGTGGGGATGCACATTTCTTCTTAATCTACATCTTAATATAAATGAAAAGAATTTAACTAAACTTGAACAAAAGAATATAGTCCACTAACCGAGGTAATACTTAAAGAATATGTGCAAATAACGAGGAAAATACATCTTGCCTATCTTGGAGGAATCTCAACTACCATGAGACGTCAATTTTAACACAGTATGAAATGTTTCGAATTCACATTCCCTTCCCAAACTTAATAAGAAAATATATATTTATTACAACGGAATGTAGAGTAAAGAAGCAACAGAAAACCTATCTCTATACAAACCACGTGCGCTGATGATAGACATATTTGGCAGAATTTAGTCGTATTAAAACGTAATGAAACAAATTAAAAAACTTTAAAGCAAACGGTTATTTGTCATATCACGAATGTTTACATATCCTTGTTATACTTGAATTATATCTAATAAATACTCCAAGCGCACATGAAAGTGATACACTGCATTTAAAACTATTTTATTGTCTCCATATTAAATTAAATAAAAATAAAATTATGACTAAATTCATTACTAATCATTGAATACATGTAAAAGAAGCAAATCAAAGAGTTGGTAAAAGTTCAAATACTCTATGAGCATATGCAATCAACTAATAAAATCAACTAAGATCACTGGTGAGTTTCTCGTAGACGAAGCTGACTTAATTGAACGACGTTGTGCGTTATAAATATATCGTACATTCTTTCTGAACTAACAAAGAGCCGAAAAGAAACGGTTCTGATGCTTATATAAATATAGGAGAAAACTCGCTCTTTTACGTGACTCATATAATGTCATGTAATAGTGATGGCGACGCTATCACAACGCTGGGTAGCATCGACGTCGATTGAATCGCTGAAGCTTCAACTACCTCCGAGAAAGCTGCTTCACACCGCAACGACATCTTTGCGAAAGAGGAAAGAGTATCAGTGAGATAAGAGAGCAGAGGAGGTCTTCCAAGAAGATTGTGGGAAACAAAACTGAATGCAATATGAGCGGTGAAAGGAGATTGCCAGGAAATACAGATGATATCGTAGAGGAGGTTTTTCTGTTCATATAGTTCTTCGGAAATTCTTTACTTTCTACGTAGATTATATGAAATTTCGTTAGATAGTGGCAGCACAAGAGTCTTTATATCAGCAAGTGTTTTCGAGGTCCTTTAATTAAGCACATTATTATTATTATTATTATTTTGTTACACTTCATGACGTAATGTTGGTAGAGTCGGTTACTTGTATTTGTTCCCGCAGCTAAAGAAGGGTAATGAAATGTAGCCAATGGAGCGAAAGCGCGGTGTTGTCATGTCTTCTGCGGGGGTTGGTCTAGCGTAGCTCCATTCATTCGAGACTGCAGGCTGCAACACCCACACATAGTCTGCTATAACCCGTGGAAAAGCTTATCTCAGGAATATCGTGTATCCTATCGGCCATAGGTCAGATAAAGCCCGCCATCTCAGCTCGTATATCAAATTCTGTCGGTTTAGCGATGGCCTACTTCATGATTGAAAAATGTATTTATCAATATTTTAAACAAACAAAATAATATCCATGCAAATGATTGTAATTTTATAAATGCTTCAGTTTTTGTCTTATTTTAATCGGACAACTTTTACATAAATTAAAGGTTATAAAATTATTTGACTTTATTCTAAGGTAAGAATATAATAATTTACGTTCAAAATTAGGTTCATTCCCACAAACGCTCATCTGCATGCTTTGAAAAAACTCTTTGTTCACGACATAGAAGCTGTAAACGTATTTAACAATAACATAGCGGGGTGCCACTGTAATTTTCTACAAAGCTAAAATGTGTTCCTAGCTAGTTTTGAAAAATAAAATGTACTAACTTATTAGTTACGAGTAAAAGTATATATGCTTATCAAATAAGTGATGAAATAAAAAATATATGACAAACTTGCTTTTTATTTATTAATCAGAAATCTAAGAGATTCCATGAAAAATAATTCAACTTTTATTTATTTCAGTCAACACTCTTGGCAAAATGTCAATCTCCAAACGTTACACGTAAGAAGATATGTCAAAATATTGATGGAACAGAAACTGAGGGGACGGGAGAAAACGGGGTAGTTAATAATAATAATAATAATGATTTTATTGTAGAAAACTCAGATAAAGATTATTTAGCGTTTATTTGAATTTTCACGTTCGGTGACTTGTGGAAAAGAGCTATTTGAGCTGCATTACTTAATAACATTTAATGAAAATGTTGAAACAAGTCTCAGAGACATGTATTCAGAAATACGGCGAAGCAGGTTTGTTTTGGCATGAAAAAAGCAATGTTAGACCTCTGACATCTGACGATGATCAAAACACTTTATTGTGTTAAAATTCAGTTCCACTATGTATGGAGAAAAGACATTAATTTATGAAACTTAATTCCCCATAAAAATCTAAAACTTTTTATAGTAAATTGAAATATTCACCCAGGATTTATTCATTAATTCAACTCATGAATTTAAATAAACTTAATTCTAAATTAGAATACAGTATAGAATTCAACTATTACCTTATTATTAACCATTTTTAAAAGAACGAACAACGTCCAAAGAATACGCCTTTCCTTTTAATCCTCGATGGAAAACTGACACGTGTAGCATGTTATTTCAACGTTCACCCTCTTTCCCCAATTGTGTAGGAAGGGACTAATGTGGGCGGCAGCGTCCAAACATAAGATTCTGCTAACACGAGGAGAACGCCCACGTAAGAAAGATTCAGCAATCTCGCAATGCTGGCATTGGCCTCTCAACTTTCATGTGGTCTTTAGGTTTCTCCCTCATTAGCTTTCTTTTGCTGCGAGGAGAATATACCATCTATTCCAAGATCCACCCAGCTTCCTAAGGAATAGGTCCATTAGATGTTGGTGCTTAATAATTCGCAGAATGTGGACAGTTTTCAACATTTTGAACTTGCCTGTTTTTGGTATTGCCGCGCAGTTTTGACAAGTTCTTGTTTAAATGTTTAGGAATTGCACCCTAGGCTACAATTATAATCGGTATGACTTCTGTCATTACGTTTCATACTCGTCTAACCTCAATTGCCAAATTCTTGTATTTTAGATTCTATTCTGCCTCAAAGGTCAATTTAATTTCAGGGCATTACTTTAAGTATATTGTGCTTCGAGTAGAAATCAATAGTTGAATGACCTTTTTGAAAGTCGTGTGGGTATTCGATTCTCCGTGTAATAGCAACGCTCCATTTGCGTGTAATGTGCAGGGAGGAATAGGCAAAGTTGGAAAGAGAGAGTCGGTCACGCGGATTGGATCTTGACCTTCCCCATCGCCACCAATATTCAAACGCACGAACAAGTTATTCCTGGCGGGGAACTCCCGCAGCGAACCAAGAAAGATCGCAAGCTCGATAGTCGGCCCAAAGTTCTACGACGATAATTACTTCTCACGCAAATCTTGCATTCGTTATTTGTTTCGTTCACGAATTTCAGTTACCTAGAATAGTTACCTAGAACAATTATTACAACAGTTACCTAGAATTTAAAAACTCGAGAAAGACCAAGGATTTTTCCCAAGTAAAACTGTATGTTCTGCTTTAATACTTCTGTTAACTATATGAAGAGATCAATACACAATAAACACTACCATCATCAAATTACAGAGGATTATCATTAGAGTTTAAGAACTAAGTCAAAAATTTATCTTTTCAAACACATCACTCCTTGGCCGAAAATATTTCCATATCTCACTCCCAGGAGAGGGAGTACACGTTCTAAAAAATTTTTGTCTGACGTTAAAAAAACTCATAATTTTTTGTTCTTAACGTTGCCGTCAAACATCATTGAGATATTCTATGAAACGCAGACGACTGAATATAATATAATACAATTAAAAATACTCAACACTTTACAACACGTTCAATAGAGAATCATAAATCAAGCATATTTTGGAGGAAGTAAGTGGATTGCGAGAAAAAATGGTTTTACAACAACACGGATTTGTATGTGCATCATTAAATTATACAAAATACATTATTGGGTGGTTTCAATATCCCGAATGATAATTACAGTTTAAAGAACTTTCTAAAGTGTTTTGTAGTGACACTTAGAATATTTAAGAAGAAACGAAAGTTCTTAAATTTTTGAATCCACCTCTGCCTTAGGGCCCTTGATCGGAATTGATGGGATGGTCCCTTGCTTGCTTCCGGAGAGTAAATTAGTTTTTTTTCCTCCACGTGGCCATACGCAGTTTGTACTGTTTTTTGACAATAAATTTATTTATTTATTTATTTATTTAATAAGACCAACAATTGTAGCTCAACAAAAAGCAGAAACCACACACAGAAACCAAATATAGAATTTGGTGTATGATTTTTGTCCTTTTTTCCAATGCTTTTACTTTTATGTTGTTAAATATTATGTTATTTCATTCGTAACATATTACTAGGATGCTGTACTATTTATGTAACCAAAATGATATTTGAATTTAGGAACTATTTTTAAATATTGTTAATCTAGATAATTCTAGTGACCAAACGAAAAGTTCGAATTACAGAGTAATTATAAATGAGAAAGTTCAAATACGTTAAGTTCCATTGCATAAACTAAGTAGCATTGGAACATATCCCATTTCATTCATAAAATACCTCATTATGCATTAAAATTTACAAATTTTTTAATAGAATGATTTTGTTTACATGACATGAGCATGTCAGTTACAGCACAATACATACAAGTATAGAAAGAAAAGCAATTCCAACGTATACAGACTCTAAACAAAAGTAGTTTACAGGTATTTTATTGTGTAAATGTTCAGAGATTTGAACATGAATTGATTTATTTAATGCTGACTGTACAAATATGCAGGAAACTATTTCTTGAAGTCTCGATCTCGTATTGATGCAGACATAGGACTTCAATTTGTAACAAAATGGAATACAAAATTTCCTCCTTCACGAATAATGAGCACAAGGGCTGTTTTATTTACACACTATTAGTAAGCTAAAGCACAATAAAATATTTGTTAACATTAATGACATCTTAATGCTGTTGCCAATAAAAAGCTGAACGATTACTAAGCCTGTCTTTCTAAGCCGTCATGAGAAAATGGAGAAGGGATACGCGGAAAGAATAATGAATCAAAGAGAAGAATAACACAAAATCCTTAATGTTATGCGGAGAGAACTTGACTTGGCAACATTAAGAAATTACAAAAATCTTAAAGTATTAAATATACAAATTACTTCAATAGACTTACTGCTTTTTATTTGAGCGTCTAAAGAATTTCCGATTTTTTCTCTACCTAACCGTGTGGAACTCTCACTATGGCTGATACAGGTAAAACATGGAAAACACGAAGATATATTATCACGCGAACTCCGACTGTTTGAGAGCTAGAAATTTATGACTTCTGGAAAATTCTCTCTCTTCAAGACATAGCAATCATGATGAGATAAAGAATTTTTCTGTTTTCGATGATAAACCTACAAAATATATAATGTTAGAAAACGCAGAACACATTTTCAAGAACTTAATTTTCGAATATAATTTATTAATTTCCAAATGTAATTTATAACAGTGTAATATAGATGTTTTTTAGGAAAATATCGACACATGGCTACCAGACAAAGATAACTTCTCTATCAATACGGGTCCAACTTCTCTTATGTTCCAAAAAAGAAGTGGTTCTTGAAATAAAGTATAGAAGCATTATTCCAAGTAAATCAAATACAAAGAAATTGGAAGGTCATGCATGCTTTTTATTTGAGGATTTGTCATCTATTTTGTAACATACTAGATGTATTAGAGAAGTCGCAAACCGTTTACGCGTACCTTCCTCAGTCACATAGAGATTCTCTATTTAATACTTCTTAATTTATAGAAGACAGTAATGACGTTTTATTGGTATGAGTTCCTCATTTCGAAAAAGAAGGAAATATTAATACTGATGATTTTCAATAAATATTGTTTTGCTTAGTGGAATCATTTTTTCAACCTGTTGTACATATCTTGGCTCATGTATGGAGGTCGCTGATGAAGAAAGTGATCTTAAATAAATAAAAGATTCATGCGCAGTTTTCAACAAATTATTATTTTGACTTGATGTTACCAAATGATTAACTATCAGGAATGTTAAAAACACAGATAAAGTTGCAATGCTGCTCCTACTATACATCAGTGTTTATTCGAGAATTCACAACGTTTCCTTCCGAGTTTGGTAATTTTATCGTGTAACAATTCATACAATACAGGACGAAAATAGTTCTAAACTGCATAATTTTGTCATCAGAGCGTTCGACACGCGACTAAGACTAAGTAATAATGACTCACGTCCCCCATAAGCCACCCCCCGTGAATGTCCACTCGCGAGTATATTATCGCGCGAAAGGGGGGCGTGGCGCTTCACCTGGGCAGTTTGCGATGGAAGTGACAGAGCGCGCCAGCCGCACCTGCAACACGCGTGTGGACGACGCACCACGCGCGCTATTCATCAACGTCTGCCACGCCCTTTCCCTCCCCTTCCTTGTCACACTCCCCCCTCCCTCACCCCGGTTCCATCTGCGTTGTTTGTACCGACCGCAGTGGTCGTGTTGTGTACTCAGGCATGTCTCGAATAGGCGCAACTCTGTTCGATTTGTTTTTGCAAAACGGTTCATTTAAGGTGGGACCAGCCCTCCAAGTTAGTCAAATCACAGAGATATATAATTGTTCTCTTTTTTTTATTGTAAGAGTCATAGAAAAAACAATATGAATTTTAATGATAAAAAACATGATTAATTTTCTCTTTATCAATTAATAATAAAGTACAAACAATATTATGAACTCGCTTGACTTCGTATGAAATGCAGAAGAGCATATACCAATATGGCGGTCGAGCACAACGCTTTCGTGATTTCTGCATCTCACCTCGGAAAAAGTAAAAATCTTTTCTCAGATGTCCAGTGACCTATTGATAAAACTAATTTAAAAATAATACGCAAAATTTAGTGCAAATCAAAGTAAACTTCCATCACTTTCGTGATGTGTAAGTTGATCTTATTTTTTAAATAAGAGTTTTCTCCATAAGACGCAATGTATTTCACCAATGAGTTATAATTGCAATTATTTCATTTAAATGGTCAGTGAGGCATATTTCTCAAGTTGAAAAGTCATAATAAGTACATGTACTATGTTTATTTATGCCGATTTAAGATATTTTAGTGATTGAAATCTACCTACGCTAATACTATTCTTAAGTTGTTATTTCCGCGTTGACAGAAGTCAAATAGCCAATTATCCACGAAACTTGGAGATATTCATTGATGGAATTCAAATTAATTAATAATTCACTCTACCGATTTTTACTGATGAACAAGGACAATTACTTTTGATTTTAATACTTGATAATAAATTGTCGTTTCACTCATTCTTTGACGAGGGTCGCAGTGTCTTCAGTCACGTGATGCACCTGCCATTTCCATAGTATTTAGCACAGTTTTTAGTAAAGTACTCTTTTAATAACACGTAAGGTATGAAAACCTTTACGTCATTGCGTTTCAATTTCCTTTTGCTATGTATCGATATTTTTTCTCGTTATGTTAAATCGGCATTTTTGCTAGGACATAATAAAACTTAAACCCGCGAAAGTTTCTCCATATAAGCCCGTAGTAATTTAAAGTCAAATAATTCAAAATTTTTCGCCAGAAGGGCATAAAAATTCATCGTCAACTATAATTTGAAATATTCTTTTTGGGAATATTGAAGCCTAGTCGCTCTGTCGGATACAATTATTTAATCAAAAATGAGATTATTAATATTGTTATTACATTTTTACAAGCTTCTATTTAGCTTCTCACGCGTCCTTATTAGTATGCTTGATTAGTGAAAACTTTACAAGTAACTTTTAAACCACTTCCCGTAGACGGAATTGAATGAAATTTGGTACAGATGTATAAAACAGTTGACAACGCAATATTATAATGTTTATCAGTAAGAAATTTGATTTAAAAAAGTCTTTTTAACTTAAAATGTTATTACAACGCACTGTGCGTTTAAAAAATAAAGTTACATTCCAACTGTCTTAACGTCAAAAATTTCTGCCGGGTGGCGCTCAACTTCATATGAACTGTCACTCATTTATCATTTCCCTCTGTACATAATGAACATTCGAACTCTTATTTTGAATGTTCAACATCGTTGCGATAATTTGGAAATAATGCAATTTGGGAGTGAAATTAGTCTTGATGAAATTGAAATGAAACTGTAGCTTCTGAAGAATAGCACGTGAATATATATGACCAATGTTGCTAGTATTGAACTGATGTAAGAGGTGGCCGTCAAGCGCTATACTGAAAGTCTGTAGTTAAACGAAAACTTTTTCTACAAATTTAGTATATTTAAGTTCTTAATTTATTTCCCTCTTGAACTATGTGTGTGAAATATTCCGACGGGTTCAGGTAGTTCGTTCCTTAATTGCACTGGGGTCGGGCCGCGCGCGATCTTTTTTTATTTGCTGTCAAGGTGTTTGTTACGATGTTTTAAAGAAGAAACGAACAATTGTGAAGAATTATTTTCATTGTCGCTATTCATCATAAACTATCCTTTCTGTTATCGTCTTCACTTGACTACTGAAAAATTACCACGAGAAATTTTGTGAAATTATGTTCTTTCCTCTATTTAGAGAAACAATAAAATTTTAATCTTTTATCATGGGATATAGTGCAACGAAAGGTGTTTATTTATTTCAAAATCTGAATATAAATTTTTCTTGGACTATGTTATAAAGCAAATTTGTAAACATCTGAAGAACCTCATGCAAATTCCATTATGATGAACTAATAAGTAGAGTATTCGAATAAAAGAGAATTTTCTTCCCTTAAATTTTCAAGTACCTCCTCCTTTTTCTGCACACATGCAGTGCCTTATGCAATTTTTAATTCTGAATAAATCTTTTGTAGTTAAATTGCTTTCATTATTTTACGCGTTTACATTCATATTTCCAGAAATACTTTGTCTTCCTTATTGATTAAAATAATTTGCATTTTCTATTAAGCTCGATTTTATTCCTCAACACCTTCATCTTTTTACCACGTTTTGTCTTCCCTTTCTGAACCCAAACATTGCTTTTTTACTCACGCTGACCCACGCTTGCTACTTGTCCTTGCTCCCATTCCTATTCAGTGACCGCAGGTGTGTTATCAACGTCACTCAAGTGATAAGCAAAGCAATGGGCGCATGAAGCCTTGCAAGTCCAATGGATTCATTTGCGAAACACACCTGCGCCTGCGTGAGAGGCTAGTTGACCAACGACGCAGTAGTACGCAAGCCTCGAAGCAATGCTACCAACTCCTTTTTCACGCAGGACAAAGAAACATTAGGCATTGATTTTAAAATACTTCTTAAATTAGTTTTTGAAGTCAACTCGTGAATTTATACATGTTGATAAAAGAAAATAGTAAAAGAGCCAGTTGTAAGATAGTTTCGTAATTTCTTATTACTGTACCCCCAAAAATTATTTAGCGTTGTATGTGAACACATTATTTTAAAACTTAGAAAGCACTCTGTCTTTTCTTCCATTCGACGCCGCGTCTGACACTATTCGCTCAAGCCCGAGACTACGTACGGAACACTCAACAATTATATTTAAGTTGTGCACAATACAAAACATACTCTATAAAATTCTTACAGTATCACGGGAGTCAATTAAGAGTGCCTTGTTTTAATGTTTCTGAATCTAGAATAAATTTTTAAATACTGAGTTGTGGTGCACAAATAAATGAGGAAGAATATTAGGTGCATTCGTTTATGGCACATTTTTTACATAGATCTAGTTTGCATTATTATGAAAAGGAACTTCAATTCCAACCACAAATCAAACATTCAGTACTTATATATTTCTTGAATCTAAATACAATAATTAGAGGATTTCCAGTTAAAACACATCCAATTGAGTAAAGGTTAATTATATCATTTCATATTTAAACTGTCAATTTTAATATGAATCAAATTTAATAGAAACTAGCAAAGAATTTTTTCTATGCTTCTGTACTTAGGTCACATTTTGTGAAAGTTGCATGTTGGTTATATTTATTTCTTCCTTGACTCCATAAGTCTTTTTACAGCATTTTGTATGTCCTTGATAAGGAGTAGAATATACTATCGACTTAGAAAAAGCAGTTCCAAGAACCCATCGCTCTTAATGACATCAACTATGAATCATGAAAGTGGCTGAGCAATCCCTCACTGAGCTTTTACTAAAGACACAAAATCAATTTCTATAAATGAACTTACAGTTTTAAACTAAGTTTTATACAATAATACCATACTGATAGTAAATAAACGTACTACTATACGATAATTTAATTGTAAGCAATGAATTTGTATTCAATTTTAGACCGAGTTTGGAAGCAGATCAGTACTTTAAAATATTTTAATACGCAACGATACAAATAAATATAAATCCTGAACGTGACGCGAGATTTCAATAAAATTTGACACCATCAATCCACAACTGATTTTGATCAAATGGAGTACAGTAGAAAGAAATATCTAAGAATTTGCAGATTTCTCAATTTTACGAAAATACATGATTCAAGTGTACCATTAGAATCAAGTGTACCAAAAATACATGATATCCATTATTCAAATATTTATTAAATATATTTTACAAAAATGTATCAAATCCTAATCGTTATCTGCAAAGTGGGCATTTTTGACCCCTGTATTTGGTTATTTTCAAAATTATTTTCAAAAGCGCGCTTGAACTAAGTCTTTGGAGACACATGCTCTATTGAATATTGAACTTCAAAATTCTGTTCGGGGAGTGTTCTCCTTCGACGGAATATGTATATAAACAGAAATAATTTATTGTAACTAATATATTACATGCTGCGTCTGACGTGACTTGAGAATAGTGTAAAGAAGTAAAATATTATTGATATAGCCTCGAACATGTGAAGAAATAACGATGGAGGAAACCGTGTAGTGGAACGACAGCACATAGTCAATACGGTCGCCGTGGAGGTCATAACACGTTCGATCCACTGAATACATCGTTGCAAGCGAATACAGAGAAACGCCGCCCGCAAAACGTGCTCAAACACGTATAAAGTAGATCAAACACAATGTAGGTCAGATCTAAATGTACGGACCGCAATCACCCACAAAAAGGATATTAAACATTTAAAGCAGTGATGTCTGAATTTAGTTTTGAAACTGAACTGGCAATTGCTTGTGCAGTGTGAATAGACTGCCATCGCATACAACGTGTATGGTGTCCCTGCAACAGGTCCTTAAGAATCACTGCCACTTTTTACGAGGAAATCGTATTTTAACCGAACTACACACAAAATCAAATCGCTTCTTTTTCTGCGAACCCGAATGATACCCGAAAAAAAACTATCCCCAAATGGTTATTTCAACTATCGCTGAAATGGAGCAAATTTCTTTTTGCAACTATTATTACATTGCTATCAGTCCGAATTATTAGAAGATTATAAGGTTGTTTCCTTGTGGTACTCACCAACCATATATTTTCTTGGAGAAAAAATCAACTTCAAATTGGGAACTTCTGTGGCATGGAAATACCACGAAAGACTTATATCTTATCTGAGATTGAGAATTAAGGGGAAATATGTAATCGATAACATGTCTTCGCAAAATGTTGTTTACAAACTTGTTTGTAAAAATTGTCCCTTTTGCTATATTAGATAGACGAGATGTAAATTACAGACGCGAATCAAAGAACATCAGCGTAACATAAACACACTACAACATATTGTTATTTCATTGCACCGTTTAAATTCGGATGATTCAATTGTTTGGGAAAATGTTTTAATTTTAGATCGGGAGCCAAATTATTATAGACGTGTAATTTCAGAAATGTTACACATCAAGTTTACCAAAAACACATTGAATTTACATCTGACACTGACCACTTATCCAAAATTTATAGTTGTTTACAATGATTTTGTGTTTTGATGGTTGTTTTCCTTTCAAATTATTTATTTTTCTGTGTAATTGTTTTATGTGTATACTGGTTGGTTACCCGTCGTTGCCCGGATTTTTTAAATTTTATTTTAGATTAACGATCCCATTCGCAGGTCGAATTTTCGCTTCGGAGGCAAGACAAAACGGCACCATCGCGGCTGCACAATGGTCCAAATGTTACGATTTAAAAATGTTTTAGTCCTTGTTAAATGGACAAACCAAAACAAAAATTAAAATGAAGTATTTTAACACTCCTATTTTTAATAACTGTTTTTCGATTATGTGGTTTAATTTTGGTAGACACACGCTGTCGCGGACGTTTTTGTAGAACTTTGAATACAAATGGGAATGTAGAGGATTTTCAATTAGGTATTGTAAAGTATTTACCTGAAAGTTATCGGATGAAAATGTAGCGTTTCGTGGAAAAAATTCGGCAGTGTGGAGTCTGCTCGATACTTAGGAACGCTACGGACGACGTTATAGGACGTTACAGATGTGTTTAATTTGTTTTCAACTTGTTACTAACATTTGTTTATATGTTAACATACGTTAACCTGACGATGGCAGCATCTCCTGCTGAAACGTTGTGGCATAAAATAAATAATTGTCTACAAAAAAAGGTCGGTTTAATTATATCAATTTAATTACGATTCAAAACGAATTGAGGTAAACCCACAAGATGTCTCACTAGTAAAGTCTAGCTGCCGTACGAAAAGTTACCAAATTCGGGAGAACTGTCAACCTACTCAATTGGTTCCACCTATGTCGTACATTACTCGACTTAGTGATATTTTCATCTTATACGTTGTATTCACTACTACCAAACTTGACAAAAATACCTCTAGGAGAGCCTATCCTTAAAATACTCGTTTTCTATCCTTTGTGGAGTAACACAAAATTAATATTCGTATTAATAAAATACATTGCATAAATAATCCAAGAAATCTTAATTTTTTAATCTACATTCAACAAAATTCATTTTACGGTAGTCTCTTTATTGTTTCCATAGCGTTGGTACACCCGTAAGGTAGTGTAAGTGCTACCAAACGATGATTTTAATATCAAACGACAANGTCCAAGTCTTAACGAGAGTCGGGCTTTTTGTTCTAAAATATTGGTGGTGGCTGTCCTGAAACACCACTCGAGTCCGCTATCTTTGTTATTTTGGTGTCCAAACTCTCGATAACTTGAGTATAATATGAGTTACCTCTCGATGATTTCAATACAGAGCACCCAGAATGTAGGTTGTTCATCAACTGTCACAGATGACGGTTCCTACAGTTCCAAAACTTTGATAAACCTCAAAGTCCATGTTTATTACACTTTTTAAAAAAATATTTATTTTAGGTCGCTTTTTAACATTTCAGGTCATCAGCAATAGTTATAAGGCTATATTAATTGTTAAATTGAATATAAATAAATCACAAACAATAAAGACAATTAAAAAATACATATTGTAAGAACAAACAAATTATCTTAATAATGCACTAATAAACTTGAAAATGAAACAAATTTAAATCATTTTGTCAAGTTGTGACTATTTCAATAGATTTAGCACTTTCTGGCATCCACTGGACTTTTCAAATATATTAGAAATATCATTTGAGATATTTAAGGAATGTCCTTGATTTCTACGCTGAGAGTATTTCAAGATGAGGTGGGGTGGTCGACACTGCATCTTCACAAAATGGACAAGGCTTATTACTCTTATTTACTTAAAAATGAAATAATGAATAAACAGGACATGTGTCATTTACTTCTTTAATAGTAGGTACAGGGGGATCACTGATTTGTGTTCAGGCAGTACGACTATGAAATCTTCGCAAGGGTACACTGACATTATTTCTGACATCTTACAAGAAAATGATGGACCACAAATAATACACCAACAGAATGCTTCATTTGATCTCTATCAATGCTTTATAATACTACTTAATGTTAATTTCCTACAATTATCGAAGATCATTATTAAAATAAAAAATCCGTAAAGTCGAAACGTTGTATTGGAAAAAAAATTATTATAAATATTGTGATTTTTAAAAGTAGGTCGTGCGATATGTTCAGTCATATATTTGTCGCATACGAAGGTAGCATATTTTACTATTCTAAAAAAATCAATTCTTAATTGTACATATCAGAATTTTACATTTTGATTACCTCCGACTCCTTACTCTTCATCCTCAGAACAAGATCATGGTCAAGAACTTTAATTGACTCTGATGGATTGATGCAAAGGTATTAACATTACACTCAGTAACTCAATATAAAACATGGAATCAATCCGGTAACATTTTTATTGTCAATACAACTGAGGCTGAATTATTGTTTCCAGCTCCCTAACACTTTTATTGAAATTAGAATCACACCGTTATAGTTTGTAAACGTAATTCTAGTCACCTTTAAACGTGAAGGTAATACTTAAATGGATTACGAATTCCATATTTCCTTAATTTCTGGGTTTTGGAACATGAATCAATCATCGACACTGAAAGATCAACATTTCCGCTATTGCGAGAGACGGCTATTGAATCCACTGGTGGCATACAAACGTCCGACGACAAACAAAAGCGAATAATGGCGTAATGCAATGTCGATAGAGGATCCAAATCCAATGGCTTTTATTACACGAGAAAATATTGACATATGATATAAAGCAGTGGATATTTCATTATCCTCACAGTTTGGTACAAAATAAATTTAATAATATATATTTTTTGTGTTACTTATGAAAACTGAAAGATATAATGAAAATGAAAATAGTAATTGAACATGGCGATACATCAAACATTTTTTAATTCACTTAATTACATTTATAACATCAAAAAATAGAGATATAACTAAAATAAAACTTGTTTGTTCTAACCAATTATAAAGTACAAAATGTGCTACTTCATTATCTTACTCCATTGTTTTGCAATGAGGCACGTATTGTGGAAACGAACTACATTCGGAAAAAGTCTTTAAGAAAACTAGGGAACAAAACGCCCAAGGAGGAGGAGGAGGAGGGGATTGCAGCTTGCAACTTCCCCGTAAAATTATGAAGAGAACGATTAAACCACTAATTAAATTATTACAAAAAAAAGCAATTTATGAAAATAAACGGCAGTGGATAACAAGATAGATTGCTAACCACCCCGAGAAAAACTCCACTCCACTCGGAAGCGCTAAGTTTTTATAAGTAGATGCACCGAAGTGCTACAGATTAAGAGTGGGATTCAAATAGATACATTTGAAAAGAGCTATGGAGTTATTGTAAAAACTAGCTGCTGAACGGAAAGAGGCTTTTTCTCACTTTTGAAATAAAACATGTCATATTTACTAATTTTTAAAACTACATCAAGTTTGTCTATTTGTAAACAGATTTTTAGGAATATTGTTCAAGAAAAAAACTAAGAAACTATCGATTACACAAAAATGGAAATTACTGTTGGTATGCCTTGTAACGAAGGATATAGACTGACAAAATTTCAGAAGATTTTGACGACCTAGCGCGTTACCCACTTATTCAATAGATACCATAATATATTATTTATGTATTTTGCAATTCTATCTTTAGTAGCAAATGTATGTTAAATTTTATTTGCTAATTTATATCATTGAATCTAGCTTCCTGATTGGGGTTTAGTATCCTTCCAACGGGAATTGTTAACTGTGTGCTCTCATAATGTACGTCGGTTAACGCCGTATGACATGACATTTCATTGTTGATTTCTTTAAATTTACAGAAATGTTCCTTCAAGCAAATCTAATTTGATTCTTTCCCTTTAAGAAATTAAACTGTAATATTATCCCAAAACAGAAACTTTTTTTATGAAAAGAGTTTGTTACTTTATAACTCGTATTAGTTTATGACTTTTTAGCTTGATCTGTTATAATTTTGATCATAAATTTATACGACAGAAAAAGTAATTAAATTTTTACTCCTTAAATCCGAAAATAAAAGACATTTCCATAGTATCTGATTCATTTTTACAAGCTTTTATTTAATTTGCTCTCTTCGTATGTATATTGACTTTTCGTTTCAAAATTGGTAGTTGATTTTTCGGCCGCTTCCAAGTTTCCAATCGAGCTGAAATTTTACAGATACGTGTAGATTGCATGACAATAAATGGATTTTGTACTAGTTTACGAAAATCTACCCCTCAGGGCTTTTCTCAGAGTTCATTTTAAAGTAGTATTAGAAACTATGAGGCTTTTTAAATTTTAAATTTTCTTCTTTGATCAACTTTTTTGATTTTCAATTTTAGAACATTGATTTTTACTTTTTAATCCAGCGCTTCTTTTTTAATAAAAGCTTATTTTAAAAAGAGTGCTTTTACGTTTATTTTATCCCTAAAATAATGACTGAAGAAACGTGCTCGGAATAACTTTTGACCAAGGACAACCCAAGACCAACTTAGTATGGCATACATTTAGGAAGCATGATAGGATGAATAATAATTTGCTTTCATCTGAATGATTTGGGTAAAAATATAGCAAAAGTTTTGACAGAATCTCTTACGTACACACATCGTAAAATACTTAAGGAGGTTAAACAATAACCACAGAGGAAGGAAGATGTATTAGGTCTCCCAACGTGACTGAAAAATCTCCAGTGTTTTCTGAGTCTCTACGAAGAAGAAAAAAGTATGGCAAAAGTTAAGAATAATGCTCCGAGTCTAAAGCAACCATTACCTTCGGAGCGTCGACAACACGAGTAGAACTAAGACGTAGATGCATCGCGCGTGAAACATGGCGAAGCGTCTGGAACACACACGCGGTGACAAAGGACGAGGAAGTGCGAGAAGAAGCATTTGTCTCTGAAGCGACGCCGGGAGAGGGAGAAACGGAGCTGGCAACTGACGTGATGAAATAGGTGAATTCCATTGAGATGTTATGTGACCTGAATCAGCAATGAATTGCGACTCAGATCACAAGAAAGCACACTTCGTACCAACACATTCCGATTTATACTATTTGCAAACGAAAGTAGAGCGTGACCACTCGCCCTCTATGGGGTTAAGCCCTTAGTCACCTTCTGGACCCAAAAAAATAACGATTTTACTTTTTTATTCCATGTTTTATTTCTATTATAATGTAATATTTATATTCTACATTAAACTACGAAGAAAATGAGACCAATCATAATATAATTACGATAAAATTAAAAAGGATAGGATGAACGGTAAAGGGAAGAAAGAACCTGACCGAAACCCTTAATTTTGTTTTATAGTATTTAGAAAATTTTTCTTAGTAATTGTTTGTAGATAGCAATAAAAACATTAAAATGGTAATGAAACGTAAAATAAAAAAATAACATTTTAAATATTTTGGGTCCAGTAGGTAATTATGAGCTTAACCCCGAAGAGATAGAGCGGTGTACATTCGAGGTGGAAGGACCAGACAAGTTTTGGAAACTGTCCTAAGCTGTCACCCGCCAATATCGTGTGCAAATAGTATTGTGAATTCACAAGCAAGGATTTACCGTACCAACAATAACTACCGTAACACACATTTTTTTCTCAATTTTTACCATGTACAGAATCAGCGAATTGGGATGGGCTGACTCAAAATTTTAAGATATATCGTATTTGACAAATTAGTATAAGCAAAGTGATTTCTTTTTGTCACTTACTAGTCATATACACTAAGAGTGATTATTGTGTTCATACATAGCACAATACGCAAACAATTTATTACGAATCGTATATGTAAATAATGTAAATCTACAGAAAGTAGTGATACTTTGGATCCGGTGAACTTCCAGAAAACCTTTAGATGCGCTTTCCAGGCAATTATTTTCGATACTGTTACGGTTATTATAATTGGACCGGCAGGAATGTCGAATGAAATTCTGGGACCGTCACGAACTAAGGCTAGATAACAATAGCGACGAGCAAGGAATCGAACACGATATTTCCTGCTGTGGTCACAAGGATGTTGACCTTCTCCAATCACCTCGTCAACCCCCGAAAATTCACTCAATCGAACTGAGTTGGTAGCGTCACATTTCTTTTTCTTTTCTTTCTTTTTTGCATGTAGCTATACACCATTTCCATACAAACCTTATAATCGGTAATCACATAACTGAATCAGTCATTTCAGAATCCGTACGTATCCATATTTTTTGGATAAATTGCGTTTATAGTTGTCATTAGCAATTAAAGTCACAAATTACCACTACTTAGAGAAGTAGTACATGGATAAAGAACTTTTTGATATCAAAGAGCTCGAGTACTACGTCCCTACTTAAATTCTGGACAAATTTTATGCAGTAAGTTTTATTATTATAGTGGAAATTGAAAACTCAATTGTTCATGGAAGCATGACAATGTTGCCTTATTTCATTAGTAAAAATTGAAAAGTAATCCATGTATAACAACACAATGCTTCCTATGTTGTTGTTTTTTGTAAAACCTGCATAGTTGGACAATTTGTTATAGCGTGTACAAGTATATTTAATGAATGATAGATATTTTCGTACCTTTCTTCGCACATGTATGCGTACGGAAAGATTCGGATTGGTGATATTCCGTCAAAAATTATCTTAGTTGACAAGAAAAATTAACAATTCTTTCGTATCATTTTTTGATTACTTTTTTACTTTAATGAGACATCTCGTATAAATTTTTTAAAATTTAATTTTGAATTATTTATGTTTTTTCACGTCACACCCCCATCTACATTTTTCCCTTTTTTTATGACTTCCTCCCCATTAGTTGATCCTGGCTCTACTATTGGATATATTATAGTTTTAGTTTTAAGACGTGCTCCCAGTAAAATACTCTATGAAGTCAAAACAGTGGTTCTCCGTTGTTCTTGAGGATGGTAATGGAGTTAGAGCTTAAATTACGTCACAACCACGCTAACACTTTTCGAGGCATTACGGAAATTACAGCGTAATTACGTTAGTAATACTTTTCATTCTGAAACTTATTTCAGAAAATGTACTCATGAATATAACTTGGTTCCAGAGAAAGAAAATATCTTATTTATATTTAATTAATAAGAACATAAATGTTATAAAACAAAATCTAAAGAAATTATTTTGGAAAACTATCATCGCAATATCGGGAATTAAGTTACTAAACTCTCGAAACTATTTTAAAGCAATATTCTGATTTTTATTTTCAAACGACTCTCGAAATCACTAGGACAAAAATGACGTTAGTAAAGTATATAGGAGTTACTTCATGACCCACTGGAATCATGACGTTTGAAACAGCCAACATATATTCCATTGGGACAGACAAATTGCTACTACTAGATTGTACTTGAATCCCGTAATCAACGGAACTCTTCCAGCGTATTGAGCATATTCCTCACGTAGATTTACTTATTGCCGCGTGACTTAGAACGTCAAGAAACTAAATAAATAATTAAAGATTTACGACCTTTTACGAACGAACAGTATATGTTTCGTGATTTAAAAGCTCTCTACGTTTCGACTTCATGTTGAAGTATATACTGTGTGTCAATTAAAGGTTGTAAGTCTTGAATTATTTATTTAATTTTATAATACAATGGACGTTAATTGTAGTAGAATTTGTTATACAGTAAAGCAAAAGAATTGTAATAGGACAGTATATATTTCGTATTACATACAAATATTTAATGGAAATTCGAAACTCTATTTTTACTGAGAAACAGGAATCTTAACTTTGGGACAGATAGACGTAGCTACTATCATATCGTACTTCACTCCCATAAACAACATATTACCCATGTTCCTCGCATTGATAAACTTCCTCCCGTTACGTTGCTTTGTAGGGCGCCATAGTAATAGTTGTGCGTTGGGAGACACTGTCGACCGTGACGAGGAGTCGACAAAGGCCAGCGGGCGGAACTTCTTTCGTAAAGCGGGTCGTCTGTTCCGCTCCGAGACTCGCCCGTCGTAGCCGTCGTCGCCAGCACAGAAAACCACGCCTCCCGCCGTCGTTCGCACGCCACGCCGCGCTAATTGCCACCTGGTGGGTCATTTGACACTCGCGCCTTGCCTTCGCTAACTCCTTCCGTTCGTCGCATCTCGACCTTGACTGCGCGGGTTCTTTCTAACTGCACTACATCCAGCCCGACTCTTGTTCGTGCCAGACGCCCACGCCCGATCAGTTTGACTCTTCTCACAGCTCCGCCTGTTCCTCGTTCCGGGCATGTAATGTTCTCGACACGTACAAACGGTCTTTTCAACAGTCATCGGGGAGAACTTTGTCTTCGGAACTGTCGGATGTCAGTTATGCAAACTTACATAACTAGAGGAAATTAGGGTTTTTTTCCTTACTCTCAAGAGTATTTTGTTGAACTTGTGAGAGCGGAAACAATTCAAGAACAATTGCTTTGGACATGGATCCAATTAAAGTGCATTATGTAAGAATTAAATGAGTCAACATTTTAACAATTTAGGGATATATCCATATATCACACTGCATTGTCAATAACGGTGATGTTGAATGAATGTCTTAACTTTGTATTCAAAATATATCCCATTGAACAAGATTTGTTTCTCATTAAATGCAAGTGCATACAGTAAATTCAAATCTACAGTACATTCAAATTAACCATTTACTTCGTCAAAATTTATAGATATTATACGCAGCTTTCAACATACTCCAAATTTATAACACTCCAGCCCATGTGGGTGTTGGCAAACTTTCAAAAACATTAATGTGTTTCACTGATCCAAAATCAGCTATGCAGCCTTCCTCACCAAGATAGAGACGCATGGAATCCAACACTTCTCTAAATCGTATGGAATTTTGGTATGACGATTTTATAAATAGAAATATAATCCAAAAGTAGTTGTTGCATCGAACAACATTTTATGAATTCCTTAAAATGAATTATTATGTCAGAGATAACAACAACTGTATACAAAAACATGAAGATGCAGGAATCAAAGTCGAGGTCTCCAACCATGCAAAAGTGTTTACCGCTAAACCACATATTCGCCTATTACAACTGTACACCATTTTCATTGAGTTCAGCAATTCAAAAGACCAGAGATACGACCCCATAAAAAGTGAATCCAGGCGGTTTACTTGATGGGTGCTCTTTAGTATCAGTTTTACATGTACATTAAGATGTGTCATTCATATCTTCTTCTCCAGAAACCTACGCAGGAAATCTCTGGGCGATGCCCAACTCGTCACCATTTTCATCTTGCTTAGTTATCACATCTCTTTCTCCCGTGAAATCCCACTGAAGAAAAGATACGAATGAAATTTAATATTGTCGAAACGTATTGGAAATATCACGATATCTCTTCTTCACAGAAACTATACACAATTTTAAAAAAAACACGAAAATGTTACAACTTGTTTTACTTATCAGTGCTTATCATGCAGTGCAACGTAGAAAATATCATTATCTCCTATGTACTTACCTATTCTTCTTACCCTCCCCCACATCCTTTCTACCATAAGAAAAAAAAAATAGCACTCGATATCAAGTTAGGAAATTGCCTCAAATATTTGTATGTAAGTATTGAAACCTCTGTAAAGCCCCCAGACCGATCGGAATGTAACTAAATTTAGAAAAAAAGTGCTTACCATTAATTTCTTATTGGTTTTCCTAACTAAGGAAATAAAAGGGTAGTTAAAGGTAACAAATGTGTACCCAAGCATCTTTGACGCTCCATTACGTCGTTCCCAAAAGCGCGTTTCGACGTCATTCCAGAAATTATACTTAGCATCGCTATATTCAGCCCCATGGAAACAGGAAGTGGGCGGTGCACAGGCTCACCAACACCGCGTCCGCAGCTTCAGACGATCCCCGTGAAGGCAAAAGCAACAGGAGCAGATGAGACAGAAGCAAGCAATGAATGTTCCAAGTGGTCGGCCATAAAGCGGTTACTAGCATTCACGGAATTGAGGGTCAAAGACATAGTCAATACCAATACATTAAACGAAAAAGGAAATGCAAGCTGCAGTAGAGAGGTTGATAAATAACTTCGGTCCAGAGTTCCACGGCATGGATTTACATTCTTCCGTAATCTTACTAATCTGAAACCTGACATTGGGCCAAAAAATGTTATGTTGGAATATGAAACTAACCTCTCACACCCCCACTTTTGTCATCCTTCTTCGAAACTACCCTAGATAAAATGAGTAATTGATAGCTACAAAAATTTCCTTTCCGAGACACAGATTTAAATCTTATCAACTTCACATAAATTCAGGGTTTGCATTAAAGGGGGGAGCCATTGAAGTTTACCCTGTTGACTTTTTTTCTCAACTTCATCTCATGTTTATTCCCACCCAAGGAAAAATAATTTATAATACTGTGCCAATAATGTTTCATTGAATAAATGTAATAAGGTACTTTTGAAATCTTTCTTATAAGAAAAATAAATTAGACAAGTTTATCATAGGCCCATATATATATATAGTGTATATGGTATATCAGAATTAAAAATAAAATTTCAAAAACTGAGGTCCTTATAAATGTCCCCCCCCCCAAAAAAAAATAATGATGTTTTCTTGACAATTTTAAAAAGTACTCTATTAAAATATAAGAAGACGGGCTTCCAAAGTCCCCCCTTCCCCGACTCTACATTTTCTTTAATTCGAACTTGCACAAGTGTTGGACTGATACCTTCCAATACATCGTCAATATTAATAATAATAATAAATTTATTGTCAAAAAACAGTACAAACTGCGTATGACCACGTGGAGGACAATAAACTAATTTACTCTCCGGAAGCAAGCAAGGGACCATCCCATCAATTCCGATCAAGGGCCCTAAGGCAGAGGCGGATTCAAAAATTTCAGCAAAAGTTCCTAGATAAGATAAAAAGTTAGCTGCGAGTTATAATACATATATAATGTCAATATGTTTGTAATTTAACGCAAATATGTTTGTAAATTTACATGTACAAGTTATTATCGAACTATAGATTATTCTGAGTATAGGTTTAAAAATCATAAGAGTTGAAAAACCACTAAATTCACGATTTATTGTTACAATAAACACGCCCCTAGACAAAGACCAGAGAACCTGTATAAGAAATCCACCTCCACCCGAAGGAAAAACGGAGAAAAACCCGGGCCAGGATTGTTCCCCTCTTCAATAACACAAGGTGGAGGAACACGTGCAAAGGTTATTATGTAGATTTCTAAATAGGTAAGTAAAAGGAGAATTGATATTAATCCTCTGAAGTACAAATACGGTGTAACAAGTTGTAAAAGAGCGTAATTACATTTCTGGTTTTGTGACGTGTACTTATTAAGCTCGTGTCTATATTAAAATTAAAGTGTGATCTGTATATATTAAGAGGATGTATTATGATATGGAGATATTTTATTGGGATTTGTTGAGTGTGCTGCATTCAAATTGAGACACTTGTTTCGTATACATGTTTATTTTATTCCGTTTATCATACTTTTGATAGTAAGTTCTTTGTCATGTAATTGTAGAGGTAATATGATTTAGATTTATTTTATTTTCGTACGTATTTTTATTGAATTATTTAAATGTTTTACTTTTTTTAAAATTAGAGATTAACTTAGCAAAAAGCTAACACTCGTTAAATAAATAAACATACAAGGTAATGTATCCATTGCGGATAAGGCACATAGCAGCCATCCTCAAGGATGAGTGAATTACGCTAAGCAGTAAAATATGGTTGAATCTTTGGAGATAACATTTTTGTACAGCATTTTCAAACTTCTTTGGAACAATGAAAAAGTAACACAAATATGTTAAGAAGAAAAATATTCTTTTTCAGCTAGACAATGGGTGTCTTACCCTAATTTGTGTGCTTTGTATTCTTTTATGAGATGTATTGCTATCTTTATAATATACGCGTAATTGATAATCTATTCTTAAATTTATATTCACATGAAATGAAGGAATATTAGAAGTTCTCAAACATGAATGCGGGGTTGATCAAATAGGTTATTAGGGTACTTACTATCATGGTAAAATGGATTATTCATAAATAACTCAGCAAATGCCGTCACAGAAACATAACGTCCACAAACGTTGAAAGAACATTAACAAAAATAGTCTACAGAAACAAAGATCTTTGTCTCTTCGACGTCCACCCAAAATTAACATAAGCTGTGTCAAGTGACTTGAGTGATCTGGGAATGAGAGCGATTGAGCAACAGAAAACGTCAGTCGGTAACTAACAAACGTAGAAAAAGTGAGGAAAACTAAGACGTTTAAAGTTTCATCATCACATTAACTTTTAAAAGATGAAAAGCATAAACGCCCGCTAACGCATTTCCGATACTTCATCTCAGTTTCCGAGTTCTCCATTTCAAACTTCGTTCACATTGCGATCTGAATTTAATAGGAGTCTTTTTAAGATTAAGCAGATGAAAACTTCGTAGAGATGTGAAGTCCGTCCCCAATAACCTCAAACCATACATGATTTAAACCATACATGAGGTTTTCTAAATTATGTAGTTACGACCTAGTTATAAAAGGGGAGCAGAAACATTATTCACAAATTATGAATAATTTATAACTTTTATTAATACCTCTCATCGGAAATACTGTTAATGAATGCAAGGACACGTTTTCATCCTACTGGAAATGATATGCAATTTATTAGCCGCTTCTCTTTACTTTTTTGACGTGAAATAACTGGTATCACTAAACAAAAAAATTAATAAAATAAGCTGTAAATTATTTTGATATTATTAACTATCCTCGGAAAATTAAGGTTAATAAATCACACAGCTAACATACGTTGGAGAGTCGAGGAATCAAGAGGACGCTGGCAGGAATCTTTGAGGATTAAGGGTGCACACAGAACGCTGGTAGCAGAGTGATCGCTCGCCCGATGGGTCTCGTCGAAAAGCCTCGACCGACGAGCTATGGCGGCGAAATGTCGACGGCAATATCCGCTTCCGTAGTAACCCGCTTATCGAGCTGTCCCTAGTTTGGAGCGCTGCCGAATGCATACTCCCAGGTCTTTTAGTAGCGCCTTCACGCTTTCAAAAACATACCCTTCGACGCACGCGATGAAGATTTTCGGAGAGTAATGAAAGGAATGTTTTGTTTTGTTTTGGTAGCAGAGCATTTGAATGAGAAGTTGCTCAAATATCCATTCACGGAAGGCAATGATCCGACCAAAGCCTCACATCTATGATTTCGTTACCATAAATGTTTCGTCTAATCATTTTCATTAGTAACACACCACCGTGTGAAATATCAACCATTGAAATGATATTTATCATTCATAATATCCAATACGATGACAACTTAATCCAAATTAATGGAGTAATGAATGCAATTGCAATTAATCATTATTGAACATCTCATAAGGTTAGAAAGTTTTTATCTCTAGAAAATTGAAAAGGAAATGGACACTTGGTTAATAAGCCCCTGCCATTTTATCAATCGGCGTTTACTGGGAAAAAAATCAACTACAAAATAATAATAATAATAATAATATCGAAGCTCCATGATTGGTAATGCTATAATGAAAACGAAATCAATTGTAATACTATTCATTGCTAGATAAATAAATCACTTATATAAAAAAAGAAGAGCTCAAAAATTTCGAAGCGAGCTCATCGTATATTAAATATATCAAATATTTCACTAATATATTAGTGAAATTTTAATTTGCTTCAGAGGCGGTGTCAAAATTAAGAAGTATTTAATAATTTACTCAGTGAAATTCAGAAAATTCATCACTTCGATCAAAACTATAAATATAAGGAATACTTCTTTCATTTACACTTGAAAAATGATTATACATATATTACGACGGAACAAAACAATGGGAACAACACTAGTGGTGAACATTCAAAGTGATATTACTGCAGGAGATTGAGTCTATTGAACTAAGTAACGTTATATTATATAAATCAATCATTTACGGAGACTACAAAGCAAATCACGTTATCTTTGTTTATTTCAATGCAACAGTAATTAGTCTAACTTCACATTAGACTAGGAAAAAATACCAAAGCCTTTAAAATCAATTATTCATTTTATAATGATTTGTTGGAAGAAAATATTACAAAATATTATATATGCTCAACATTAATGTGCAAATTTATTTTATGTCAATTCACAGTTACCAATAATACTGTTGAGTTTGGTCATTAATTAACCACCTAAACAAACAACCAAAATCACCATTTTTTGAACTCAAGAAACTATAATTATTTATTTATTCAAGAAACTATAAAACAAAACTTTCATATTTATCAGCATATTAAAGTATGAGTACTCTATATACTCCTCAATGTAGACGAATAATTTCCACTTTCTCGCAACATCAATACTTTTACTATAAATACCACAACACAAAACAAACTATGCTAACAACTCATTCACAATAACTGTGATTAGGAGATGTAACAAACTTCCACACGATATCTCATACACATCTGTCAAGCAGTTTAAAGCGAGAACAAATTCTTATCCATCGGAATGCTCATAAAAGAAACCTAATAACTGTTGCATTATTCATGTCTTTCTCGTTTAAAAAAAAAGTAAAATAAGCATATAAATGTGAATTTAAAAACTTAAGGAAACAGTTCGTTAATGTATTTCATAAGTAAAAAATAAAAATATGCTATTTTGCTTAAAAGAAATAAAGTTTCGTACATACAATGTTATCTCATGTTGCTATCTGTTTTGTAATTTTATTATTATATCTAGAAAGGAGTTGAAAATAGTATTATAGATAGTGAAAAGTATTGTTTTTTATATTATATACGTCCTGCAGTCCTGAGCCCGTCAGTTTTCCCGCTCTGGTATCTCCTGCCTCTTAATGTAAATACCGAATTATTGAATCCTCTTAGAAAATATTATTATTAATAATTATCGTTTATATTCATATTTATTATAGTTAATTTAATTTTACTATTGTAAATTTAAACAAGAATCTATAAAATGTATTTCTTTTTGTTAGTATATGGATTGTCGGAAGAACAGATCTTATGTTCTGAGTCATATTCAATAAACATACAATATTCTATGACATTACTAATGAAATCCGTAATGTCCAATGAACAGTGACGAAGTTCAATGATTTCGTAGGTTGGTACTATTGAACACTTACGATACGTTCGGTCACGTAGTGATTACACCGAGTACCGAGGAGACATTAGTCAATAAATACTTTTCTTACGAGCTATTCCAGCGGTTCTATTTCCAGCGGTCCAAAATTATACCCACGACTTGCAATGAAATTGTGCACCTGCTCAAATATTCTAAAAAATACTTCACTTATTTAGTAGACACATATTGAGTTTTTCCGCTCTGATACTTAATTTTCACCCTAGTTTTCATTTGTTAATTTTAAATCCAAGAAATTTAATTTTAAAACTAAATTAATTTAAAGTTCATTTAATTATAAAATGTACTTAAAATATAATTTTAATAATTATATTATATTGAGGTATTAAATTTGTTTGGTTTAGTTTTGTTAGTGAATACGAGATGTACTGCAAATCTGTTTTCACTGTAAGACTGTAAAAGGGCGCTCCGTGACTGGGCGTGACTGTTGCGCCCAGAGCACGTTTAATGTCAGGCCTATGCCGCATTTTCACGACGCCAATAACGAAAGCAACATATGATTTTGATCTCACGATGCAGTGCATTGGCGCAGTCAGTACAGCCGTAGTAGCTGACATAACGCCAGTTCTCAAGTGACGTTGTTTGAAGTTGGTGGAGGGGGAGGCAGGGAGGAGTTATTGGACGCCAATAGTTGGCTTGAATCTACTCCGCTGGGGAACTCATTGGTATGTCAATTGTAATGGTCATTGGCTTCCAAAATCAAGACAGTGGTGTCCACACGACGCCAAATATTGTCTTCCAGTCATTGGAGGCTAACTAATGGCTTGATTATTGACATCGTGAAAACGCGGTGCTAGATATGCAACTGTTTTCTAGAATGTCTGATTTAAGCATCATATAATATAGAATATTATACTTTTATTTCTGTCAATTATAAACTTTCATACACTATACCTATCCCCTGAAACGAACATCATTTAATTTGTAACTTACATTTAGAAGTGAGGAAGTTTTAGAAAATATTATTTTATAACAGTTGAAAAATCTTAACGAATTGAAAGGGAAATATTTCAATTACCTTCCTATTAGAAAAAATTTAGTCCAGACTGGTATTTCCTAATCTAGTTCTTCAGAGTACTATGCAATTTCCTTCGTGAAGACCAGGAAACACAACTTTACTTTTTAGAGGTTTGTTTAGAACGCAGTAGCCTTACAAAAACGACAATGCTATCTCCCAGTACAAGGTCCCAGACACAATACGTCGACGTTAATGATTTTTACTGCTTGGATACACGCCAGAAAGTTACCGCGATTAAGAAAATACATTACTCGGCGAGAGTTTTACATTATGAAGTTTGCCATTCAGTATTTTTTGTTTGATTGCCGACCAGTATCTCGAGAAATTTAGAATTGTGTTCTTTGTTTCGACAAACATAATGCCATTTAATTTTACAATACTTATTGTTGAAAAGGTGAATATTATTAAAAACAATAATTCAACCTTCACAAAGTGTACTGGATTTCACAGGTTTAATTTTTATGGGAATATGGAACCAAGTCTATATTAAAACAGAGATAAAAGTAAAAGAGGAAGGGCCTTGGTAATAAACAAAATGCAAAGGAACATGGTTTTCTGAGCAATAATAAAATGAAAAAAGAAATGAAAAATAATAAGAGGATGAACGTATCAATTTCATTACGCCACAAGGGCATAAATGAACCGCTTCCATTACACATTAGAGAGCTCTTACCCTGCTCGCGTTGCCTCCTGAAGGACACTCGGAGATGGAGAAAGTGTCAACGAAGGAATCAAATCGCACCAGCTTCTTGGGGATGGGCTTCTTACGTGGACACAGTGAGCACATGGCCGGGATGAGGGCGGCCGGCGACGGCGAGACGACGGCGACGGCGGTGGCGGTGGCTGCGGCTTTGGCAGCCCCGGCGGCGGCGACGGCGGCGGCGGAAGCGGTGGCAGGAGTGGCAGCGGGGATCGTCGGGGGCATAGCGACCCGCGTCGCCGCCGCCGCAGCCCGCCACTGGGCACTGAGGGCTGGAGGCGCCGCCGCCGGTCGACCGGCGTTCCGTCACGCACTCTCACGCACTCACGCACGCGCAGACGTGTCTCTCCCTCTCTCTGTTCGCGAAGCACACGGAAGCGCTCGGCTGGACGCTCACTCGTTCCACTGGTAGGGTCTCGGTCGGGTCGATGGGTCGGTCGACCGTGTCACGCTTCGCAGTGCGGCGTGGTCGTCTCCGTTGCTGCGAACGCCTTCCACGCGAGCTGCACGCGCGTCCGACGTCGGCTGTCGACTGCGCAAACGAGGACGAAGCGCTTGGCGCGGGGACGGCGTGCGGGCGGAGGCGGTGGCGGGACAGGCGCGGGGGCGGCGTGAGCATGTGTGAGGGGAAGGGGAAGGCGGCTTGTGGGACGCTTGACGCCGCTGCCACGAAGCCACTACCTCGCCACGCTGGCACTAGCATTGAATCTACACGTGCGACACATTACGAGATGTGTTTGATCTTTTGCCACGAGGTGACACCTCCACGAATACACTACGGAATAGCCAATACGGTTCGTTATTTTCAGGGGCCAAGGTCCATTGAACCGACTGCAGACTAGGTCAATAGAAGAAATGGTCGAATCCTCTTTAAGCTGTATTCTCTAAAACTTGACTCTTGCTAGTCGGTTCACTTACATCGCAGCCAATACTAACACAAGATACAGGAACAATGGGCAAATATCACTATTGTTATGGGAACGACGATCCTCGAAGCTATTAAAATGCGACCTATTTTTTTATACAGAAACAAAGAATACATATATCAAAGACATCCCCTACAGAAGGAAGAGCATACAAAAAAGGATCGCGTCTTGCGTTTCCTACTCATGGTTAAACGCCAGCGGAATTGAATTTCGGAGCTTGTTACATTGTCACTGTATGACAGCGCAGGAGAATAAAAGAAGGAAAGAAACTGCCTTCGAAGTTGCGCTGGACGTTCGCGACAGGCGAACAAGAAAGAAAAAAGGAAAAATGCTCTTATATCTTTCCTCTCGACTTCTCCACCCGATCCGGCCTCAGCCTCTCTCGACCAACTGCCAGATCGCCATCAAGCCACCAATTGCAGGCACAGACGTTCCATTTATCTCACAGAGCACGTACACCGCAATGTCAACTATAAAACCTCTATCGATTGGGCTTAACTACCCATAAAGCAACAGACGAGGAAAATACAATTAGCTTCTAATGTTGTCCACTTGCTGTAGAGACCGGTTATGGCGGCCTTTCGATTCTGTATCGCGAAGACAGAACACCCGATAGTGGTAGTGGCGGGGGTGGCAGGTTCTGGAGGGTCGATGACGAAATGCGTGATATGCCTTACACAACCCTCGAGTAAAAGATTGCTTTTCTCTTTGTCATTCGTACAAACGGATGATAGGCTCTCTCCATCCTATTATGCGAAGCATGATTTGGAAACCGTTCTGTTCACGTGTATCTTTCAGATTAGAATATTCTGAATACTCATATGAATATAAAAGATTAATCCGACAAGTAAGAAAAAAAAATCAATCATGTATATAGTACAAAATATCATACAATCCACAAACATTGAAAGAAAACGACTTCTTCAAATAGGAAACTTTATATTTGGAGTACTGAATATTTCTGTAGATATCAATTGCGCAATGGAGAAGATATTTTCAGAATAACATCGTACGCAATGATATTTTCAGAGTGGTAGTGGCGTCGCTCCAAAGTAAATCGCAGAGAGATTTATTACGAAGATGACATTTTCAAAGTTTCTTAAAATGAATTTTAAGAAACTTCATAATTATTTATGGAAAAGTTCATAAAACGATTTTATAAACAACTTATTTTATTTCAACAATAATGTTTCTTTTAAACTTACGGGATATAATATTATTATTAATTTGTGCTCTATTTATCATTTCGTGCTTAATTATTCAGCAAAGAAAATATAATTGATCGGCTATTTTTCTGCAACACAAGATCAAAAACAAACGTAGTTACATTAGGGCTTTAAGTGTTACGGTGATAAAAAGCAGCGTGATACAAAACTATAAAGTCAATATTCTTCAAATGGAAACAAAAATAATTTTTTAAAAAATCAAGACATATTTGTTAGAAAGGGAGTGTAACTTACTTATTAGTACGTACGTTACTCATGTATGTATTTTATTTTTATGAACGTAAGGTTTCATTAAAAGAGTGGTAGATAGTGATTTATGTTCTTTGACCTCAAACATTTTGATTGTATTTTAACGACAATCTCTCGTGCATTCAAATAGGTTGAAAAATTGTATATTTTAAAATAGGCAATGAAACTAGAAGAGACGTTTATTGTATTGAAATTTTGCTTGTTGATGTATAGTTTGAGGCACATTACGGTATAATCCAATGTTAGTGAGTGAGAGGACAAACATCACGAAAATTTCGCTGTGAGATGTACCACGTTCTCGAAGATCACACGACATGCGTTGTACTTCATTGAGGTAGCTAAAATATAACTACTTATCAACCTGTAGCAAGTAGGAAATATAGGAAGTATCAACGGAATTATATTTGACTGAATATAAACAAAGAATAATTAACAAAAGAAAGTTTGTATTTTTATTTTTTAAATAAAATGAAAGGTGGATGAATGTTTTAAGAATTGAAGTGATATTCTAGGAGCTAAATATTTTCTTTGAATCCAGTTTAATATGTCGGTAAAACAGAAAAAATCAAACGTGCGTCAAAGAAGTGTTCAAAAATAGTTCTGTAGTTATTAAATAGACCTAAGATATTCCAGAAACTAACAATAAAGTTTTTGCCACGTTTGCGGATGATACGGATGTGTTGGGTACAGATGTTGATCCAGAGCACGTATTCAGACATTTAGAAGAACACCTGGAAATGTTAGAAATACGGTTCCATAAATAGAGTATCAAATGAATGAAAGCATGTCAGTCCATATAACCTTCACGTTTAGACGCACGCAAAGAAGCAACAACAGCGAGTGAGAAAACTAGATTGGCTTTGGAGGTCATTCTATGTTGTCTCTAGAAACCGATATCACAACGAGGTAACCATAACTTCTGTATGGTCACGGAATCCAAATCTGCTAGCAATTAAAATATATCAATATTGCAGCGCTTCCCGTCAAAAGTGTTAAGAATAAATACCTCCGCTTCCGGCCACGTAACATATGCTGCATTACATCAGAACCTACCTCCTATTTAGAACGAAAAATCAAATCAGACTGAACTGTTCACAGGGATTGGAAACAAATGCTAACCGTCTTGCTCTTAAGCTCCTTTACAACAGCGAACCGGCGGCTGAGAAATTACCTGATCTATTCCAGTCTTAAACCTCCAATAACAGAAGTAATCTCGGAAGTCAAATAAGAAGAGTATTTAAATTTGAAAATATTAGTCCGCAAATTAATCAATGGAAAAAACCTTTAAAGTTGACTGGTTTATTCAATACAAGTCGTTTCAACCCGTGACTAGATCACGGTATTAATAATCAATAAATAAAACGCTCATATATGACGACTGTAATATAGAATTTGTACAACACACGAGAGGGACCTAAAGATACACTGAAACGTCGTGTTTGTGAATCTCATTAAATATGCATGTCTGCTTTGTCATCTATTGAATTATTAGAAGCAGTATAATAGTAGGCGATAACAATATAATTAATCTGAAATTTTATTTCAATTTTGTAACATTGTTTCAGGGTACATTGTTCTAAAAACACCAAGGATTATCAACGTATACTTTCCATTCTGTTTCTCTTCGTTATATGTTGCTACCAATTGTATTGTATTAATTTATTCAACCTTATAGGATGTATTGTAAACTTACATAATTGTTTTTGAAGGAAATCAACGAAAATCACGTTTATAAATATTTTTCACATGAAAGAACATTAATAATAAAAGCGTTCGCTTTCATAAATGTAGTACGATCGTAATTATGTTTTTGGCTACACTCCTGAGACATGTTACAATGAAGGTACCCACACTATTATTATCAGTGATACATCGTGTAACAAAAGGTATTTCATTACTAAAGACGATCTATTTTAATGCGTCTTCTACAAGATTTTATCCTTTTCAGTACACTGTTAATGTCCTTAATGTTAAATAACAACATTCTCATATTAGCTTTTCTTACTTAAAAGTATACAGTCCAAATTCATAAATAAAACATGTGACTGTTGATAGTTAAAAAGAGTGGTAATATCAATATATTTGGTTCTTAATCGTTCACACTTTACAATAATTTTTAGTCAATTAGATTTCATATTTTATATAATCTATATTACAGAATTATTCGATAAAAGAAAATTTTAATGTTTACCAGTTAAATACTAACAGTAGTAAAATATTCGTGTCTTCGCTAATCTTTCCTTCGGCAGCGACGCAATATTGTCGCATTATGTAGTACTTGTCATTTGATTAAATGTTATAAATGCAATTTAGCGTTTTAAATTGTCAGGCGATTACAGTATATTTACTAAATGTTATGTTCCTAACATTGGGAAGTTTGTGAAAATTCGAATTTCAATTGAAAATTCGACCCAAGGACAACATAGAATTTGGAAAACAATAAGCAAGGAAATAATGCAACCACTTTTTAAGAGAAGGAATTCTACTATGTATTCTTCCACATTTGCCTCAGTGCATAAGCTCCGACCATCTCGTTGTTTGACACACCAGTCCTTATCAAGTGGTGGGGAGGGGGCGATGGGTTCAGAACAAGACTATTTAATTACTGGCACTGTTCCTTCCACAATGAGTCTTCGCTTCGGGATCACCCTGCGGAAAAACGTTTTATTGTCTTCCTCGGAGTCGAAACTCTCCTCCGGACCCAAAACTTATGTCGATTCTTCAGTCGCGTATTTCGAGAAAAACTTGTATTTAGATTTCACAAAGATAAATCGTGTTCAGAGCTTTCCATGATGTCGAATGGTCTCCGGTCTTTGTGCGCGGTGGATAATTGAATTTAAGAGAGAAAATGAGCATAGAACGCTACACAGACATCAAATTATAAACAAATATACCAGTATAAACAAACCAATCAAATATACAATTTGGGGATCTAGCCACGGGAAATCGACTATCTAAAGTTTGACTTTAGACTTCAATTTCAGGAACATTTTAAGGTAAATTAACATTTTTCACGTGCAAGTTTTATTTTCTTGACTGCAGATCTACGAAGAGCGGAATATTGAACGTTGGGCGTTCGATTATGATTTCAAATCTTGATTCACAATAGTTTGAACATTTTTTCAGTTGTGTTTGTGTTGTATGGTGGTATCTTTTGTTTTGGTGTAATTATGAGTTATGATCAATACGTAGGATAGTGTGAGTGTTTATTTATTAGCGGTCCTGACGAAGAAAATATAAGTTTTTAAAAGTTGGTAATATAAAATAGATGTTTTTTGTTTTGTGGCCTATTCATAACAACAATTATTGAATACAATAAAAAGGTTACATTTCATTCGAATTAGTAATTTTATAACTACGTAGCATATCCTGTTAAGGTCTTTGGGTTTAAGCAACTTGAGAAGAATTTCCAGAAGATTAGTTCTCTAATTTTTACCTCTTTTTCGTCAAATAGATTAGTGCACTTTCATACTTATTATATTAGTAATCTTACAAAGGATTATATATAATTCGTGTTAAGTGGAATAGCAGAAGCGTCTTCTGTTCTTAAGCGTTTCTACAAAATAAAAATGTGATATAAAATGTTTACTTTCCTCTAAGTTCAACCGAGCGATGTACAATTACAAATATGTATGTTTCAATGAGTCTTAATGAAGGAGGGATTTCACACGCTCCCTTACTGTTCATCTGGGCATTGTGACTTCATTACATCGCAGACTTCTACCATTGTAATTTCAATAGTATTGAACAGTAAACAGTAGATCAGAGGCAGATACGTGCGAAAATCATTTATGAGCAACAGAATCTTAAATGCGAAAGTGTCTTCCGATTTGTCCCACGACAGGATTTCGCTGTAAATACAAATTACGAAACGGCTAGAATGAACTATCTAATGGAAATTTGCTCCCTTATAAAGTGTTTCGAAATTTCCAACAGATGGGAAAAATATTCCTTTCGTTTGGATCACAGACACCAATAACTCTTCATCATTGCGAAGTTCGATCATGGCCTTGTATTCCGCTTTATCTTAGGACAATTCTCCCGTTCTATTTTTTTTCTTGCACTCGTCAAGATGTCATACATCAACTGATATCTCTGACTCCTCTTTGCAGTTATAACTAATGCATTCGTTTACGGGCGTTTCCTTCAAATCCAATCCCGTTCTGCTTTCAGTTCTCTATCGAATCCATATACATCTCTCCTTCTCCAAAAACTCGTAATTGTTAATCTCCTCTTTCCAATGTTTCCTACAACCATCTGCACAACCATCTTTTAAAGTTTTGAAAAAATAAAACATTTTTTTAAAAATTTTCCATCATATTGGTCTCATCATTTTCAAGAAATCCTTTTAAAATATTCTATTGATTTTCACATCTTTTAAATTTTAAGGTTAATGTCAGAAGCATCTTCAAACAATATGAATTCTTTTAAAAAAAATTATCATCTACATACATTTGTTTGTAATACCTCCAAATAGATCTTGAATAAAATTGTCTTCTTCGTCAAATCCCCAATTATACAAATTATATTGTCCATTGCTGCCTTAGTAACTATTTATTTTCGTTAAAACTTCTCTTACGGCGTAATATCATTTGTAGAGGCCCAGTGGGGTTTTTTAGGCTTCTTCCAAATACATGTTTCTAATTTCATTCCAACCAGTAGTCTTATTCTCTTTGATGACCGAATTTCATCTCAACATTTCCTTTTCTTTTCCCCTACATCTTTAAGGAATTCAGACTTACTTCTGTAAAGACTACGGGCATTTTCTTCACGAAAGAAAGGAACTGAAAAGTTTCTCATGTAGAATTTTTTCTCTACAACAGTAGATAATAGGAAATAGTGTAAACTTACTTCCCGCAATGACTTCATATTCGAGTAGAAGGAGCACTTTCAAAGAGAGACTTGAAGCGTTCGTGTTTGCTAGGAGCGTTCTTCTTTAAGCGAAATCACGCCGTGAGGTCGAGCGAGCAGGTCGTCAGGGAGAAGACAGGGGTTAGGCGTTGCACCTGGGTTCCAAGTTGTCGCCAGCCACTAGTCAGGTCACCCGCGGTGTTCCTACGGTAATCGATTCGCCGATTGAGTGTCGATTATCGGACGGCCGTCGCTGAGATTGCTAACCTGAAGTCAAGGAGTATCGCGCATGCTCTCCATGCTGTCCGTAGAAAAAAAAATCCGGCGATTTACTATGGCTGGCGATATCTATGAAACACTATAAAGGGAGGGGGGAGCATATTGCAAGCTGCGCTCACCTAAGCGGGTGAAAAAGTGTTAAAACACGAGGAAACATGACGCCAGATATGAGATATAGTTTAAAATTTTTTGTTTGAAAATCAAAAACTAGATTATTTTTATAGATTGTTTTAAACAATATTAAAATGAAACAAACTTTATCTATCCTTCTGTCAATCTTGCGAAGACGCGAAGGAATTAGCAAGAAAATAATGATAAACAAAATCGCATTGGCAGAGACCGAATCATATGTAACCTTCCCCAACATAAAAACTAAAGTAACTTTAACTTCAATAAATAGACTGCCACGAACCTAAAAAGACCAAATATATCATTTTTGTGGTTCCAAGAAACAAACACATTCTGTGTAAAGAATATGATTAAGGAATCATGGACATCAAACACATTTTATGTATTATAGATTGTTACACAAAAAAGTGTATCATGTTCATCATTTCACATCGCATTTTTATTTTTTGTTATGTAAAGGAGATTTTTACGTTTTATAATTTAGTTCAATATTTATTTTAATATTCCGTGTCACTTGGAAAAACATTGACTCATATCGTTATGAAAATTATCTCAAATAAATACCAACTGTTTCCTATCTGTTTTCATTTATTTATTTCGAAGTAGCATAACAAAAAAACAGAGAAGTGGGAAGGTTGTGAAGGGTGTCATCCTTGATTTCTGAAGGTTTTCTGAACGCGGATGAGATGCATTGGCGGTGGACATACAGAGACGAGAGTGCAGTGAAGTGTTAGAGCTGCAGCTCAAAAACATTTTAGACCCGAGTCGCGTTTCATCAAAAGATCATTTCCTGAAGCACCTCGAATATGAACCATACACAGTGCAGTACAGTAAAATTTTAATAATATCTGACTACATTACTTTTCACAAATAGTACAAATAGACAAGGAGTGGTAGAGGAATGGAAATGAAATTGCAAAACTTAGAGATAGCATAAATCAATTTATTGGTAGAAAATGTATCCCGAATTATACATTTCCCGAATGTACGTATCCTAATTCATAACATGCCTCCCAGACAGCGCTATTGATGAGTATTAATTCTCTCGCTAGGGTATTCACAACAGCCGATTTGTTACTGTTTTACGCCTGCACGCTAATTCTGTGGATACTGCAATTTTCATGAAAATATTATGGCACTTGATTATGTCGTGAAAGAACATGGTAATAGAGAACTGTGCGGAGAAAGTTGTAGTATTTTACAAGGAAGTTCGAGTGAGCAGGAAATTAGATGCCATCGATATTAGTCAGATTTTACTCCATTGGATAAATGTTTAAAATAGTATTCGTAACACTTAGAATGTAAATTCGATTTACATTTTAGATTTTTTATTATTTTAAATTTTGTTATTCACTTGTTGGATTTGTATAATATAAATGACTCATTTTCCATATTCTGTCATCATATTTACTTGAAACAAAATGTTTCCCTAAACAAACTGTTTATACAGAAAAATGCAAAGAAAATTTAAATAAGAATGCAATGAAAAATAAATAAATAAATTACAACATACGACATTTCCATGAATTATTACGATATATTTTTGTGCGTATTCAATACACAACGTTTCGACACGTGATTTTTAATACGATTTGTTTACACTTGACGACGACTCAAATCACGAGTCGAAACGTTATATACTGAAATCACAGAAAAATATCGTGAGCATCCATAAAAGTCGTAAGTTGAAATTGATTTATTTATCCTGAAAATTTTAAGACTCTAAATATTTAATTTTCTATCATTACCAAACGTTCAGCTCGAGTACATTACAATTTCATGCGCCATGTTTCGAGGAAACGAGGTCTTTGGCAATGACCGTGGTACACATTGGGAACCACTGGGTTCGAGAGATCCGGTAGAGGTTCGAGGGAGGACAGCGGAAGCAAATGCCACAGAGTGCGGGAGTTCGACACCGCGTCGCCTGAGGCAAAAGCATCGGAAGGTCAGAGGTGAACCTTGACGCAAGGGGTGGCGCTGACAGGAGGAGAATGGAGGTCTCTGAGGACAGATGCGAAACCTTCAAGATGATCGTCCATGTGAGGATCAAGGGGAGCACTGCAATCCACTCTAGCTATCCACTTCTGCAGAAGATACAAGTAAATTTGTTTCATTAAAATCATTATATAACAAAAAAGATATGAGTAAAGTTATAATTATACTCAAGAAAACGCTAATTACAAAATTGAAATATGCAGAAATTATTTTCTATTTAATTTGCCACTTATTCTGATATAGCTTACAACCCCATATCTCTCCTTCCCAACACCTTGTTAACTCGCTAAAAGTCAGATAATAAATAGATAAAAATAACTCACGGGTTAGGTACAAGAGGAAAGAGAAAACTGAAGATGTTCAGATAACTAGCTGCACGTGCTGCACGAGTCTGTACACCGAGAAAACGGCTGTTTGTACCTAGAAGTCTGGGTAATGTTAAATAGAAGCTATATCATTGTAAAAAATCAAACGAACTAGATTTTATAGGGAACATACAATAAACATCCGCAAAAACTGTCATCCATGTTAACGAATAATTGATTTAAAACTGTCCATAGTAAAGCACTAGAAATTTGTGAAATTTTCCCCAGAATGTTTGGCATTTTTTATTACATTCTGCTAAAATAAGTCGACACATATAGGTAAATATTCATTACAATATGTAAAATTTAAACTTCATTCCCCAATCTTTGTTAGATTTACAAGTATATTTCCCTCTGCGAAGATAATCACAGTCTCCGTGAGTTGCCAAGGAGCCTCTTCCAATTCGACCCTCACTACGCAGCCATTATAATTGAATAAAAATAAGAAAGGGACTAGAAAACCGTCTAGGTTTAGTTGAGGCTGAGAGCGGCTTTGCCACTTGGTCAGTCTGTCTCTGCTATTGCTCCGCCCACACCCTTCACGTAAGGTAAATCTCGATGATGCCACTGGGAGGCTAGCGAAGAAATCTCACCCTGCATTCTAATCCTCATGTCTTCCACTACAACTTCTAGAGAAGATAAATCTGTCAACCTTATCAACTCCGGTTGTAAAGGACACCACACAGCTTCTGACTGGGTGGAAACAGTGACAGCTCTACTGCAACGTATCGTCCTTAGCAAACGCAATCCATTTCTAGTTTTAATTCAATTAAAGTTTTTTCATCAGCCTGTACTTCCTCTTCCCATGCAGTGACAGGACTGTGATTCACTCACACGTCTGTTCCCTCTCTAATCGCACGAATTATTTACCCTCTCCACGCTTCGTTTTCCTGGAAACATTTACGAGGACGAGAGGCCAGTGCACCGAGTCCTTCATGAGGCTTCAAAACACTTCAAAAATATAATATAAAACGCTCCGCTCAACCTCACCGAAGTCATGAACTCGAAAGACTCATAACTCTAATAAATGCCAGCGCTTAAATAAATTGTCGGGGTGTATGTGAATGGCATGTCCGGTACCATCAAGAGCGATGGTCGGTTGCAGTCTATCATCGCAGTGAAGTGGTCTCGGACGTAAAAGGGTTATTGTGTTGGCTGCTACGAGAGGGAGTTGGAGGTATTAGTCTCCAGTGGCGATGGGAGCTGCTCTCATCTGTTCCACAAATCTGCGGAAAGTGCTTAGACGACTTAACTTATGCCATGGAAATTCGGAAATTTCACACCACCAACGCGTTGATGACCACGAGCCAGATGGGATTTCGAGGTTAATTACAATTACTATTCAGTGCTGCATTACATGCACATGGTGAATTGAAATCGACGAAAGGGACTTCACGAATCTTTACGTCAATACTTTGCTACAATGATGATAAACACGAACTTTCATCGCATAATTTTAAATATTTATGACGTTTAACACAGAGAGGTTAAGAAGAGTAAATTTGCTCTTCTACCAAACCTAAAACTTGGGGGAAATGAATTGGGAAGGAGACATGTTGGTCTACCGAGGACAGATTTCTTTGTATGTAAAAGATAAACCCCAAAGGAGGTAAACCACATTTCAATCATCTAAGCGTCTGAATGGAACACATCATTATAATTCACTTTCGGAATAACTATTTCGAAGACCATTTTCAAAAGATTTCGAGTTGTCCCGAACTACTTCTTTCAAGGATTAAGATATTTTTGTACTACTTTACCTGTACAACTTTAAAGTAATGTAGTAGACGAAACCGGGAAAGAAAGAATAATATCACACTATTATCGGATTCACATCTAAATCCACTCTCTCACGCGTCGTCAAAAAAAACTACATCTTATAATCCAAAGAGTAAAAACCACCCCTGAACTCCATAGAAGAGCGGATCACACGGATTTTTTATGCGGTCACTTTGCTCTCGCGTTTGGCGACAGCTACCAACGCCGCGAAAAAAGAGCAATTTCGAAGCCGCATAGCCAGCCGACTGCCTTTTTAAAGTGAGAGGCTTATCTGGTGAAGCACACAACAGCTTTTGACACGTTGCCATAATGCGAAGAAAGGGAGAAAAAATGTCCCACCGCCTGCAGGAGAAGGAAGGGCAGATGAGAATTGGGGGGAGCGGTTAAAATACGAAGAAAATAAAAACCACCCGCGGTGGAAGGAAAATAGAAAGAACACGCATTAACATTGGGGCGGGGATACATCTGTAACCGGATGTGCCAGAGGAAGGATCTGACATAAAAGGTTGGTAATGTATGCGAAACGAAGTTTGTTATTGCAATACGGAAACATGACAGAGGATAAGTAGAGAATAATTTCTTTCTCAAAACACTTCTTTACTTCTCAACTTTGACAAGTTTTGTAAACATCCAACTGTGTACCAGTGGCTTAGGTGTGTGTGTGTGAGCGGAAAGTTTGGGATTTATGTATAGTTTACACTTTATTAATACTCATCGTTATTTTACTAAAAATGTATTCATTGTCATTTTACTAAGAAATAATACGCACGATACGCTTCGACAATTTGGTTACATCTCTCTGTCTATACTGACCATATAACTCCCCGGCAAATTAGCTGCAATTGAGTTAAAACTGATGCTACTGCACACCTTAAATAATTTCTCGAAATTTTCACCCTTACCGCTCTCGCAGCGTTTAGGTTACATATGAATTGCATCTACAATATATTTCTTGATTTAACAATCATTGGTCATTTCAGTGGTTTAGAAAGAAATGTGGAACACAACTGCGTACAATGAATTTTGTTTTCATTAATACTACATTCCTCATGATTAAGTATATGTCGGTAAGAAATAAAAATTTGAGTAATGAAAATTGGATAATGGTCTTGAGTTTTCCATACAGTTTCCACAAATTACACAATTATATTGAAGAAGAAAATGTAATTTTCCCGGTTCTATTTAGCAAAATTTTAAAGCACCCGTTAAAGTTTTAATTTTTTTAAACCAATTAAATACTTTTCACAAAGGTATTCGAGGAATACAAAAACTAAAATTTACGATTAGGATAAGAGAGACGACGAGCGGAGACGACACTTGTGCTGGTGGCAGCAGGTGGAGTCTAATAGGCAGCATTTGTTTCTCAAAGAAGTGGAGCTACATCATCATTCGTTGGGATGCCCCCTCCCCCACGCCGCAGCCATTACCGTAACTCTTTCCTTGAAGAAAATTGCTCGCTGAATTACGTCACGCTTTGATGACACGTCAAGGTATGCTGTCCACGCTGAGAAGCAACGCTTTATGTCATAAAACTACATATGACAAAAGAACTTCGTTCTATTTTAAATTACGCTAAAGTTCAGCGATGGAGGTCATTTTTTTCACCGAGAACGCTTTTACAATTAAGAAATATTTAAAATTACATGTTCGTGAAAAATTAAATTACTTAACCATTATTTACTTACAAATGAAATAACTATACTTTCGCAATAGCATTAAAGATCTACAAAAGCTAATGGTTTCTAAAAAAAGAATGAATAAAAAGTTAAATTTGGGGAATAATTTCTTTGATATGAGGTCACCGAGTGAAATTTTTGTCTAAAAGCGTTTTAATAAACTTAAATAAAAAGAATTTTCATAATATTGTTTAGTTAAAATAGCATTAAAAAGTGTAAGTATAAATTTATCACAATATTTTTTTAAAATTTCGATCAGATTTTTTCCAAAAATATATTACTTTTAATTTATTATGGAGTAAAATAAATTAAAAGCGAAATGTTTAAGATCTTCAAAACAAGCTTCCTTACTACTCAGATACTATCAATTTAATATGGGAAAACACTAACAGCAAGAGAAAGGTGGTCAGATGCCAAGGCCGTTTTTGAATTTGATATTTTATTTTCTCGCTGGTATTCGATCACTGTTTGTTAGTTCAAAGATGTGTGCATTGAAACAAAACGATTTCAGATTTGTGTTTCAGAGAAGTGTAAATTTGGAAGTGAAAAAGAAACTCTCAAGTCAACACAAATGTTAACAAAAGTGACTAATTACAAAAATCTTTATTGCCATATTAAGAATACAGTCTTAGTAGTAGTACTTTTTAAATTATTGCCAATGAATATGGTTTGAGAATAGNTTTTCAAATTATTGCCAATGAATATAGTTTGAGATTAGATGAAGAGTAGTTTAAGTAACCCTAATTTTCCGTATTCGTTGAACTAAACATAAGTTGTACTATTCCAAATACAATGAACTGGGAGAATAAATTATTACATGCTTAATATGCAGTAGGCTCTGAATATTCTTTAGTATCTACATAACATTAACCAAACGTTTATTTTCTAGAGATTGTAATAGTACAGTTATCTGAGAGATACTTGTTATCAAATTGATTATTCCAAAAAGATTTCTAAGTGGAATATGACCCTCTCGTAGTCAAATACTATACCTCGCAGCGCCGTGCCTTACGGACTGCACAATGCATTTTTTTTTCTTTTTCATATTTTCTCCCGAACATTAAACTCAAGCATGCAAAAGAGTTGAAGAAAACCAAAAATAAAAACGAGAACGAATATTATGTAGAGTATAACCTGAACATCACGGAACACAGTACACAGAGGTTGTGTAATTTTACGATCAAGCACGGGGTTCGTTCGCAGCGCACTGCGGTAAAAGACCCCTCGGGCGCGGTGCCGAAGTGGATGGGCCACCCGGCACTATCTTCCTACGCGCTGGTTCACATACCACGAGATGTCGCAGTAGACGCCAACCCGATCTCTTTCCCACACACGCGCGCGCGCGTTCCTCCTCTTCTATTCTCCACTACCTCTCCTCTTCCTTCGTTCAGCTTCCGACTTAAAAGAGACCACTGACTCACTCGCTCAGAATGCTTTACGAGATAGGCTTAATATATTTCCTGAATCTGAACAGTTGGATATATGTATACGCATATATGTATCTTCAATTGAGACACGTGATTGTTGTGATTTTATATTCTATTTATTTTACTTTTGTGGAAATTTTGTTAACTTCATCAAAAAATAGTTCTCTTAGTTCGTTGCTAATATAAATGAAACGAATTTTACCGCGTCATTTTACACATTCTGACAGTCGTGACGTAATTGTAGAATCCTCGATCTCTACGCATTGCTGAGTGTGAGCGGGGATTCGATTAACCCCGTAGTATGTAATAGGTGAAGTTTTCAATCGAGGTTTCTCTCACTAACCTAAATCGAACATTCGGTTCGATACCTCACATTCCCAGAGAACCCAAAATCTCTCCTTCAAAATTTCTTCGCCCAAATCATGTGGTTAGATGGATGAACATACCTGGGACCTCGTCTCGTAATAAAGCAAGACACAAAATAAATAGTGTATACATAAAAATAATGTTTTGAATGTGTAAGAATTTAATATCACTGTAGTTTCTCCGAAGAGGATTTCGGTATTTTCTCTTTCCTTCAGAGGGAATATCCCTTCTCAACAGTATTATTTAAGAGGAGGAACAAAGAAACGAAAAAGGTGAAGGAACTATCGCGTGCAGAACGTCGTCCAGTGTTAAGGCAGTACGGTAATCTTCAAGAACAGACCAAAAAGATTCGTAGAGGGGATTTCACCACTGATATCAATAATTACAGAATACCCTGCCAATGTTTTCACATCAAAGGTAAAAATACCGCGCAAATAATTCATAGATCATTACGTATGATAAACAATATCCATTACTTCTGAACAAATGTTTATTTCAAGGCGTCTTCAGAAAGCATGGAATCGATGTTAGATTACGCGGCAAGCATTAATTACATAATATTTAAAATACCTTTGAGGAAGTTCCATCCGTTAGAGAGTGATATTTCTGACACCTTTATCCTTACAAATAAAATAATATTACAACTTTACCAGTTTTTTACTGAACCATACTTTGTACCCAAATTCTCGCTGTACGTAAGGCCAAGTCCCTAGCTTATATCGAGATTAAAAATAAATAAGTTCTCTGCGTATCATTCATCATATAGACTACGTTTAATACAATAATTTTGATGATAATTAAGTAACATATATGTTTTAAAGATAATGAAAAAAAAATGCCATTCGTCAATGGATGAAACCGTTTCGGCATTCTCCTTCCCTCAGGCGTTTGACAATTCATCCAATCTGCGATTGACTTTTATGGATTTTTTGTCGTTAATTTTCTTTCAAAAGACTTATTTGCAAGAAATCAGTAGTTTCAAGATATTGCAAACCACATTTAAAACATATCAAAACTACTAAGTTACATGCAAGTCTCAGTAACTAAGAGATAATTTTATTGTTTGAAATCTCACGAATTGAAATGAGTGAAAACAAGAATTACTTTATAAGAATAAGAATAACCTTTATTCCAGCTTTTACATTATAATTTACAAAGGAACAATACTGACCCTCGGACCCGTTAAATGAAGACCAGGTCGGAGAGCATAATATTAGAAATATTTGTTTAGGTGCGCTGATAAATCATAGTATTGGAGCACGGATGTAGAAGAACGATGAAACACCCCTTTCGCATCATGCCAATGTCACTGAAGCGCCGCGGTCAAGGCCTTCCGTTTCCCAATGTTTCTTTGCGCAAATCGATTCCCCGATTCACGCGTCACTCACGAGCGCGCACAATTCTACACCACCAAATTCTGCTCACAGTGAAACTCGTTGAATGTTGTTGGTTAGTTCGATCAGATTATTATTATTATTATTATTATCGCTATTATTATTTTGGTGATTGTTATTTTCTCTCAGGTGTGTCTGGTGGATCTATGAATGGGGGGCTAAGGGGGATATAGCCCCCCCCCCATTGGACCTGAACTCTTAACTGATAAAATTGAAGTTGATAATTGGCATACTTTGTAAAAGTTTTACCAGATTAATAATTGTTATTGTTATTATTAAAAGCACATTGTTAATTATTTATTTTATGGATTTCATTTAAAGGAATTATTTATAAAATTTGTGTTGTAAAACCATAATTCTCTCCGTTTAGCCGCCCCCCTTGACGGTCTACATCCGCCACTGCTGGTACATTGGTCACCTGCGGGAATGATGTTCCAAGTAGGTGTCCCTATCTATAGTCATTGTAAGAAATTTCTAACTACGTTCCATGCATTAAGAATAATGGATCTCTGCAAGACAATTACGGTTGTTTTTTTACCTGAGATTTTGCCTTATGAGAAGTAGATTATGTAGGATTCCTGTACTTGAAATAATTATGGGAAGAATTTGTGTGCGAGTTTTTCACTGCTGTTGAATTTGGAATGTTAGGTTGTTGTATTTGGTAGTTTTCTCTGCATAGGCCTTTTGAATGTTGACATTATTGGGGATGGCTACATCGATGATGAAAGAATTTGATTTCTTTTGTCTACGAGAGTTAAGGCAGGTCTGTTGTGTTCTGCTGCATTGGCAGTAAGTAAATATTATTATTATTATTATTATTATTATTATTATTATTATTATGTGATAGTAGTAGTAGTAAGATTTTATCCCCTCTTCACGACATAATGGTGGTATAGTTGGTTTGGAAATCTATTCCAGGTTGTGCATAACTTTCTGAGAAATAGGTGCGAAATATTTTGGTGTTCTCTTGCCAGTACTTTAATGTGTCCAATGGTTTTGACAGGTTCTTACTAAAATTTAGTGAAATCAAACCCAAGACTCCACGTACAATCGGTATTACTTCGATTTTACATTCAACATCCGGTCAAACTCAATTGCCAAATACTTGTTAATGAGATGCTTTTCAGCCTTTTAAAATGACATTCTGTTCACATGGAATAGCGACGTCTGCGAGCTGGCATGAATCATCTGATAATACCGGATTACAACGTACGGTTTACATACCTTTATGTGGTCTGTGTGGATATGCTGATCATACAAAAAAATAGTGTATACTCCAATAGAAGTTATCGGTCCTGGTGTATGAGTATGATTCTTCTTCTTGCTATTATTATTATTTTGTTTGTTCCCTCAGCATTGCTGCTGGTATAAGACAATGTACGGGCTACAGAGCCAAGCACATCCGTCTATATATCACTCAAGAACTTTCTCACAATGTTGGTAGTATTGAGAATGATAGCTTTTTGCATGAGTATATAAATATTCTTATTGAAGTCAAGAATCTTAAGGCTTTCGTGCAACTGTTTTGATATTACACCAGTGGCTGACAAAACAATTGGCACAATGCACACTTTATCGAGTTTCCATATCTTCTTGATTTCGTTACTCAGGTCCACATATTTGGTTTTCTTTTCAATTATTGTTTTCTCAGTATTATGTGTTTTTGGCACAGCTATGTCAATCAAAAAACGCAGTTTTCTGCCTTTTATCACGTAGCACTATGTCGGGTTTATTGTTTGGGACACATCTATCTGTAATTATAGATCTGTCATAATACAAAGTGAGTCTATCCGTGTCCACTACAGGAGAAGATATATATTTGTAATAGGGAGAACAATTCGAACTTAATGCCTAAACTCTGGTGAATAATAGCAACCACTTGGTTGTGACGACGTAAGTAGTCGGACTGAGAGGGAGCACTGAATTCGGACACAACATGTCGGATAGTTTCAGGTTTCTCCCTGCATTTTCTACATTTATCGTCCGCTGCATTCGAGTCCCTACTGATATATCTCAGATAGTTCTTGGTTATCTCTTGATCTTGAATTGTTATTATTATTATTACCATTATTAGGTATTAGGTATTATTATTTAAAAAATCATGAATATCGAAGTCACCAATTCATTACAACTGAAATCGTACAAACTACGAATTTTTAATTATTTTCAAAAATAAAAACTTGTATATGAACTTAATTGTATACAACAGTTTTAGAAAAGCATTTCCTTCCAAAAAATACCTCAAAAGAGAAAACCATTTCTAAAAACATGCATCTTCAAAAATACCATTCCCCTCGCAAAAGAAAAATAAACATTCAAAACGGCAGTAAAAGAAAGTCGATCTATAAGCGCTCTATTTTTACCATGAAATACAAACATAAACTCACGTCGACCCTTCACAACCCCATCCTCTCGGAGGCGAACGCCGTCACTCACTCCATTCTGTGGCACGAAAAACGTCTGTTTAGATCAGAAGCTAGAGAAAACACACCTAGCGGTCTATTTGTAGCGCACTGTCTCCTGTGAGCTTCCGTCGTTGCTATCACGGCGTTCACCCACTCACCCACACATGCGCGCGCCCCACGTCAAGGCTTGTCGCGTGGAACAAACGGACGCTTGCGGCGGCACCTGGCTCCAGGGCGCCGCTGCTGTTCAGAAGTCCATTCAGGGAGTAAATGGAGTGGCGTGAGGACGGACGGATGGTCGACTGGAGGGAATTGAAGGGACCCAGAGCTGATATATTCACCAAAATAACGCAAAATGACACCCAAAGATGGTGCTGGCACAGGGAATGTGGATACGAGTCCCATAAAGCAGTTGTTCGTACGATATTATATACGGTTCGTATTCCCTTCTCTGAAGTGTACGGTAACAGGAAATAACTGTTGAATTACTTTAAAACATATTCAAATTATTATGCCGGTATTTGTGATATCTTGTTGACTAGAAAACCTTTCTGATATTGTTATATGTTATTTATTTATATATTTCATGCCTGAAATGAGTATTATCAGGTTCATAAAACCCTAAACAAGTCAACAAATTCAATTACTTATGAGCACATAACAGTGCTACGTACACAGTTCCCTAAGTCATATCTTTCTTTCCCCGGTGAACAGAGCACCAGACAAAGTGAATATTTATAGTTTGACATTGTACTCCTTGACCATATTTTTAGGATATGAACCACTATTGTATAAACTAAGTTGATTCTAAAACAGTAAGTTCTTGGAGTACACCTTAACAAATCAGGTAATATTTGGTTGAACCTGCAATATATTCCTCTATATCCGTGTGTTCATAGTTTCAATGCTTATTATTATGCTCACTGTTATGTGAATTTATTTCCTAGTTACTCTTTGAGAATGAATGATACATTGTCTCAAACACGTATGGAATCTAACAAGTACTATAAGGATGAAAACATAGAGATATAAAAATCAGTTAGAACGATTTCTTTTCGAAACCGATTAACAGCGAAGACTCGTAAATGTCTTATCTGAGAGAATTGTCATAAGAGAATTGCTTATCACAATAAAGAATATTTTACGACATTAACATCAAGATTTCATTTCCTTTGCGCAGGTATTTGCAGAATTTTTAAGTTAAGGTAAAAATTATTGTTTAATCAGAACTTCACCATCTACATAAATATACCACACGTAATTGTCCTTCAACGAAAATCAATCACAGGGCAACAAATGAAGTATTTGTTTACTTGACACATTTTCAAACCTTTCTTGTTTCTAGGTAAGTTGTACACCGTAAATGTTGAGATATTGTATTAATTTAGATATTATTTTTAAAACACAATTTGCAAGTGTTGTAGGGTTGTGTCTAATGTAGACAGATTAAGGGTCTTTTGCCTTATCAAATATTGACACATCTACAAAGTCCTTTGCTATTTTTGAGCGGGTATGACATGGAGTGTGACATGTTTGGTCGGTGATATCTATTACTGGTGACTGCGGAACCAATAATTATCGCGGTATATTGGATGTCTACAGTTCATAAATTAATTCAATGAGTATATAAGAGAAAAGAACAAATTTTAAGAGGGATACTGAAACAGATTTGGAAAACGTATCATTCAATCACTATTGTTTTACGATGTTAGCATGAAGATTTCAAAAGAAAGAAAAAAATATTTGTAGAATTTGAATAAAACGATTTCATACTTTGCGATGGACAGAAGTGACAAACCTTGAGTTGACATGTAAGAACTACTAAAAATTCTCCTGTTGCTTTTTTTAGCTGAATCAACACTCATTGAGACAAAACGTGAGGGAAGGAACTGCGTGAGGTTTTCCATCTTCCATATCATATTCCCATGATCCATGTTTCTTTCTCTTCTATACACGTCGTAGTTTATTCCTTATTTTCTTTTGTCGTAACATTCCTCCACGTCTGCCCATGGCGATACCCGCTTATTACCTGTGAACAGAATGGTGCAACATGTCCTTATATGTCGTCTTGTGTTGTATTCTGTTGTCAAAATTCATTTACTCCTCGTTGATTTCATACGTCATAATTTCTTTCATTGCCGTCTTATATCTACTTTAAGATAAATTAACTTTGTATTTGATCTTTGTGTTTCGTTTGTCACCTGCTCTATTCGAAAACTTATTTCCTTCCAGGCCAATGTCGGTTCAGTTCCTCACATTCCCCGACAACCCAGCAAATCTCCTTGCCAATTCCTTCGTCCCGATCAAGCGGTTAGGTTGAAGAGCAGTCCTAATGCCCAAATATCGCCAGATTAGATAATAAGAATCGAAAAAGTGGGTGTAGCCGTGCATCTTATGATGCAAGTGAGGGGATGGGTCTACAAGAAGAACATAATCCGAGAGAGCTCTTCGAGTCCTCTCTCCTGACTCTCGTACTCATCAAGTCTCAGAGAGAGTGTAGAGCCTTCGATTTTGGGGGTCGAGATGAACGAGAGCATGATATCGAGACGCGACCCGCTGCGCTAAATCTCCCAAACAATGCGGCTCCAGGGAATGAACTGACTCCGTGGTCCTACGGGGCAAGAGTCGTTGGGGGGTTTGGCGTTCACACGAACAGGGTAGTCACTAAGCGAACGATCAATCGAAGCCTCCTGCAAGAAGAATGAATTGAAAAATCTCGTATGTTTGAAGTGTTAAATTCAATTCTTGCGTTTCAGTAATTTACTTCCACTAGGCCAACGTTTCGACAAGGGACGTCTGCATCAGGGTTAAGATCAAGAAAATGCGACCCTTAAAACACCGTAAGCAATTACAAAGATAACTCATCCTCACAACATACCAATGAGCACCTCAACACCACTGTACACTCGCACTATCCAAAACATAACTCTTTCACTTAATGATTTAAAGTTGCATATTATTTAACTAAATTCTAATGATGACAACTACTATGTAGTTGTTACAAAACTGACAAAACACAAGAACCGAATGCAAATTATTCTACATGGCTGAGAACACCCCATTCATTAAAAATGTTCAGTATCGCTCCCTTGGATAAACATCGTCACAAGTACAAATTCGTTAACTGTCGAGAATATATATTTAATGTTTCCGTTGCTGATACATTTAAAGTCATTGTTGTTTCTGTTTCTGTGATAAATTAATATTTTAATGACACATTTGTTGGCCCAGGTCACTCTAGCTCCGCGCGCAATAGACTTAGCACCATGGAAGTGGATCATGAGAGCTTATTCGACAAAGAAATACCCTTCATTGAACAAAAGGGAAAATACAATTTTGATTTTGATTCCGAAGTTAGAGTTGTTTCAGATAAAACGTGCGATCAACAATTCTTCTACAGAAGAAAGAAAATCTCCAAATGAAATTAATTGATCCAAGGTAGAAGCAAATTATTGGATTGACAGGGTTATGTTTTTCGTACAATATCACATGTAATGTAATATTTTGATTGTTGTTTCTCACCATTAACCAAATTCTTCAACTTTTCTCTGTTCAATTTAGGTAAATTCAAGGAAATACAAAGCTATTTCCAGTCGGGGTCATTAAAGCAATGGAGAATATATAGAAATTGAGTGGCATAATTAATTATTGAACAGAGAAAGTTCCATTATTTACTCATTAACATGCATGTGAAACCTTGCAGCAATGGTCTCCCGACTGGGGTGACAAGTAACCGTTCGACGTTGACGAGAATGGCATGGACAGAAAGGCAGAAAGGTCTGGTTCACGCAACACGACGGAACTTCACGGGGAACAACAGAAGGCAGGAGAAAAGGTACCCCGCGGCACTCGCAGAACACGAGAATAATCAGTTTTCGGTTACGAGTGGAGGGCGCTCACTAACTCGCTTCAACGGACCTAATTGCATTCCGCAGAGTTCTCTGCCTACGCTTTAACCGTTGTTGTCGCCTTTCCGGAAGCGGAGACTGGGACGAAATTCCATCCCTTCCGCAGCATACTCCAGGCTTCCTATTCAATCTGAAATTCACCTTTGTATTACATGCCCTTTTCTCATCCCGTTGCTGGAAGGCAATTGTGTTGTTGGCTCTGGTTAAGTCTTTAGTTATCCTCCGATCCCTATTGGAAGTCTTCACCCCTTATTGAGACAAGCATTCTTTACCCCTACCATTCTCCATTCCGCCCACATCCCCATTGCAGTATTCATCCGTATTTCGTCTCATAAGGCTCGAGACACACAGAGATTAATTACTTGAGTTACAGATGGAGAAAGAGAAACAGAGAAACGACTTGTAACCATTTCACTCGTCCTTTATTTCTGACATCTCCCATGTAGTGCTGTACCAAATGCACACTTTTTACAGATACAGCTCTTGCAGGTCATTGAATATTGTCCAATATTGTCATTGAATATATATACGCAGGTTGATAAAGTAGAAAAATTTAAGTATTTTCATGAAAATTCTCTGAGGGGAACAGCACTTGGGCGTCGCCGAGGAGGTGGGTAGGTGAGAGAGCAGTTTGAGTGGTAATCAAAATAAGTAAATTTATACGATTTGTGGACGGAAAATGTACTACTTACAAATAAATTCTCTTCTGAAAATATTATTTGAACGTATTTACTCATATATCAAAATAGCCTCATAAAAAGGGAACGAAAAACTTAAGTAAAATTGATTAATTTTCTTTATAAGTGTGTAGTCGTTTTAAAGAACACTTACCAATTCATTACATACTTAATAAGCAAAGAGATTTGTTCCTTTTCTACGTAACCGGACGGAGCAAATAACATAAATGAAGCATCGTTAAAAGATGTGTTGGCGATTCCTTATTTCATCTTTACCTTTTTTTATTTCCGATAACAGCATTTAAAAATTACATAAAGAAAAAACGCAAATTGACTCATTTATTTTAAAATGATGTAACTTGGCTTCTTCATTCCTGACAAATGAAATCACTGATGCAGGTAAGTAATAAACAATATTCATAGAGAATTGTACGTGAGTTATGTAATGCTCCACTGTATAATATCATGCACTATTCATAACTGTTCTGATGTCCGGTTTACATCGTTAATGCTAAATATGAAACCGAGTGGAACTTATTAATTATGTTATGTTGAATGAAAATGGGAGACGGGACTGAGGTTCGAAATCGGGACCTTGAGCTTAGAGCGCTCATGCGCTTACCGACTACGTCATTCCGTTCGCCTCCCAGGCCCGTCTTCCATCCTCATTCAACATCCTCATATGAGGCACGTAGTCTCTACGAGACCACCTCAGAGATCTTTGGGTCTCGCAAGTTGAATGAGGATGGAAGACGGGCCGCCCGGGAGGCGAACGTGATTGCGCAGTCGGTAAGCGCATGAGCGCGCTAAGCTCAAGGTCCCGAGTTCGAATCTTGGTCCCGTCTCCCATTTTCATTCAACATAACATAATTAATCTGTTACCTGGCGGTGAGGTACACCGCGATCTAAGAGATTTCTATGTGCGAGCGGAACTTGCTTACTACTAGAAGGTATAGGGGAAACAAGTTCTGCCATGTTAGTCAGGTAAATAAGATAGACTTGCTACATAAAAGTAAACATTTATGTTTTCAGATTATATTCAAATTTCCATGCGATTAAAATGCACGAGTTGATCTAGTTAAGATAAAATACCATGGTACGTATAATGTCTATGATGTGCGTTTTGACCATCTACTGTGACAGAGTACAAGTATTTTTGTAATCAAAACAAGACGATCATATGTTTCATGTATCACTAAAAAAAATAACTAATTTGTATCGTATTCCCATTCCAATGCGGGCTTTCTCCTAATTTTTTCGTGTCCTCATCTGATTGTTGGGGAGGATAGTGACTTATTTGATCCCAGTGGATATCGTTGTACTGTAAAGCTCTTTCGACAACAAAATATTTTATATTTATGTTTTCCATGGTTCCGCAATTGATAAAGAATTTCTAACACAACGGATACCCTTAATCTTCCCATGTGAGACAAAGCTTATAGAACATTGTTTATTCTCACGTGCTCACATGCAAACAAGTACCTGTGAGTCGGTGTTTACCTAAGGAAATCCTCTGGTCGTGTGTCCGCATTAGAGCTAGGTTGCTGTAAAGGAGGAGAGTAGGGTTTACTGAGGGCTCAAGCGTATCGCGGTTTCTCCCACTCCTTCCAACGTTCCCACAAGAGGATAGAAAATTCTGCTTCAGCTTTGCGTCTGCTCCAGAAAGGTGCAGGTAGGAATGTCGAGAAACGCCAGTTAGGTATCACAAAATGTATTCAACAACATTTATATGAATGCAGATAAAGAATTCATTCTATTCTCGTTGAACAAAGAAATTTGCCAAAAGTAATTTAAATTTGAAGCAAACTACGAATAACTGCAACTATTTCATTACATACTATGATTTAAACTGAAAATTTTCCTCCCATAAAAATAGGATGCTCATGTTTCACAGAAAAGTTCTAAAAATTCTTTCAGGAGCAATTTTCGGGTTTTCTATATTTTCTATACCAATCAAATAATACTACACGATATAATGTACTTTTTCGTACAGTCACACAAGTACATGAGTAGGGGAGTAATTTTTGCATTAAAACTCAAGGGAGGTTTATCTACTTTTTTTTAATTAAACCATTTTGAGGAAAATGGGTGCACAATTTTTCAGAACCAAAAGCAATAACATATGTGCATTAAATGGTGTATAGAAACTACAAAAAGATTGATTCTAAAAATTCAAGATACGTAAAAAGCATCTGAAAAATGAAAAAAATAATATTACTGTCGAAGCAGATAAGCATTTTGCACTAAAATTCTCATTTATAGGAAATGGAACGTACGTCAACCTGCTCAAGAGCTTTAACCCTGAAAGCACTTCCGTATATACGGAGCAATTAGTTAAATGCTCCTCACTACAAGAAACACCTCTCATACTAATTACTCAACTGAAATTCTCATTTCGTTCTCCATTCTTCGGTGGCACCAAAGGACATGTTCCATTAGAGCCAGATGACACAGACAGTTTTCATTGACGGTACAGAGTCAAAGGCGAAACAAGAAAACACCGCTCATGTTCCATTGGCCTGCTGCTGGTGACGTCATGCAATCAGAGATAACTCTTTTGCTCGCAGTGACAGATGGCTACAAATGTGAGAGCATAACTGGTGGCAAGCGTTCAATACAGCAAGTTGAGAGAACTAGGTTATCGGAACACCCCACAACCCTTTGTTTGCCAATCGTAGCCTGCCATCCCCGTCCCTTTCTCGACGTTCTACGCATTATCACCGGTCTGTTCTCGACATCGCTCCCTCCACCATTGCAAATAGTCGATTCCACGTTGTTCGAGTTTTCAAAAGCACGCGGTATTGAATAGTCGATGATAAGACAACCACAAAACTGGGTGATGACGTCAAAGCTTAACAATCAATTACGACACCGATCAACACACAGCTTAACTCAGCCATTGTCACTCGACATTTTGAAGTGGTCTTTTTACAGTAGTTTCGTACAATTCCACTGAGTATGAAAAATAGGTATTTCGATAGCAATAGCCCTGTGTGTGTGTTTTTTTTTTCAGGAACAGCCCCAACCTGCATTGTGCTTTCACTGAGACACAACCGTGTACTTGTTTTGTCGGGATGGGTAAAAAATTATAATAACGTTTAATAAATTACAATAGGGCGGTGTTTTTATTTTGAATTGAGGTTTGCACAAAATTCAGTGAAAATCTGAAACTTGAAAGGACACAATCTGCATATAAAAATTCACAAGCTCAGATTGCTTTGGTTAACAGAAGTAATTTCCCGACTTTTGTTCTTGAATTGTTTAAAAAACGCCTCAAGAAATATTAACATATTTGTTATATTTTTTCCATATATTAGATTCCATGACTCTTCAAAAAACATATTGTCACAAAGGTTTTCCGTTGCATCTATTTTCAACCCATGAATACAAGTCAGACGATTTAGCTGAAAAATGAAGTGTCAGTTATGAAATGTTGCCGACTGTATTGGTTCCTATGTAGATAAAAATGGAACTCCAGAAATGTGAATTGTGACCATATATACTTCGTCGCGATATTTTTTCAATTGTTTCCAACACTACGTTTGTCTCCACGAACAAATCGCTCAATAATCTTTAACAGATGTCTCCAGGTTAATGTCTATTCTATTCCTTTTCAAATCGTATTCCTTTCCGTTCTATTTGAAGTAAAGATTTTGATGAAAAGGATATATGGTTAATCATCTTTAACGCTCTAGTTCCCTTGCGCCAGACAGGAAAACGAAACCTTATTTGAGTGACCTGGAAATAAATCTAAATACCAAAATCTACGTGTGCCTATTGTGATAAAGATTATAATAGATAAATAAATGAGAAGACATAACGACATCAGAACAGTGTCAATGACACAACCCGGTTTAGGAAACAGAGAAAAACATGAGAATGGGTGTGTTAAAACCACACGATAAACTAAGTTTTTGTTATTTACAAAACCAACTGGATGAAATTACTCACTTTTTTGGGGGGGCTTTAAGGGCTCGTCAACAACAAGGTTATTAGATGATTATTACTGGATGAAATTACTGACTTGACAACATTATTGTCATTATTATAAAGTGATTCTTCATATTCAAATTTTGGCACTTACTCTTGTAATTTTTTTGATAATTCTCATTAATTTGTATGGTATTATCATTAAATTCTAAGAAAGGAACTATGGTAAAAGAACAATAATAAAAGCTTTTGGTTCAAATCTAGAAAATATGCCGACAATTGTTGTTCCGCGAGTATACACCGTATCTCCCGAAATGGACCGAACTAGGTCTGGCCCGTTGTAAATTAACAATTTCTCCCCCACCAAAATGTTCGTCATACGGCGATTGATGTCTTTATATCGATAAAATGAAGTAAATCGTTCCAAACCCACGGAGTACCTCCGCATAACTTATGAGTGCCTCAAAACTGTTCGATGTACACGTATCATTTTGGTCGTCTAATATCCCACTCCTCTTAGGTGTAGTCCGCCAAATATCCAATACGAGGTTAATGTTGAGGCGCTTAGCACAAACGAGAACTTTCGATCCGTGGCTCCCCTCCATTAGGCGCCATACGGTGATGATCGATCTGTCTTGGGTCATTAGGCAGGGGTCGCACTCACAACACACATTTGCGACGCACCAAACCCCAAACCCCTCTCGGAAACACATTTTCATTCATTTGCACTGTTTTTCACATCTGTCAATGCTATTACATTTAATACCGACGTCGACAGGTGCTTAAATGCAACGTGGGAAGTCGATGGGAGCGGGATGGGGGACGGGGATTGTACAAAGCGAATGTCAGCGTCATAACGTATCAAAAATACGCTTTTAATTCTTTGCAATCCAGAGAAATGAGAAATGAAACATCGCACTTTCCATGTGTGAATGCATGAAAGTGATAATGGATTCTCATAAAAAAACCTTCCGTATTTTATTGTATATGGATTGATTCACATTTCAACACACGGCGAAAATATACAATTTTAATGAAACAACTATTTATAAAAGCAACAAAAATAGTGTCACAAGAATAAGAGTAATACATCTTACAAATACGCAATAAATTTTTATTTCATGGATTGTATCTAAATGTTCTTAATATCACTCTAAAATAATTTGACTAAACAGGATTCGTAAGAACAGAAAAAATGAAAATAGTTAACAATCAATCATTAATTGGCCAATTAAATAATTAACTGGGCAGAATGTTCCTTTGTTGAGTTCGTATTCCAATATCGATTATTCATGAAATTACCATAATTGCACACTGCGGCCGATTAAGTATTAAAATGTGTTGATGTGTGGGAGGCAACGCTCTAACATCGTTTTCACCCTTACAAGCCCATGTACACAAGTGGAGTCCATGCTATGGCGTGCGTCTGTATTCGCTACTCTCACTATTTCCGGATGATATCGCGAAACAAATTCAGGTCTGGCGAGGGTTCTCATGAACAGTATAACCTAATGCATGGATCACGAATTTGAGACGTGCAAAAGAATAATTCAAAAAGGAATGAAAATATATTACCAAAACTAATTTTAGTAATATATGGCATACTATATTTACATACAACAAAGATGTACGATTTACAAATATTGATAACCAAGAACTGGTCTGGTCAACCAGACTTCTAAGACGATCGAAGTTTCGACCGCACATATTCTCATAAGGCCAAGCGCCCATTCCGGGTAATTGACCAATCCTCAATAAAAAGTTCCTTGTAAACAAGAAGTATCCAACACTATTAACCGAGTAATGTATCTATGAGTATATTTCTGAAATTTTCGACTGTAATAGTTTTAATCACATTTTTAGAATAGACGTATTACGAAATCTAACACAGTCTCGCTTCCAAGTAGGATTGTTTTGTCGTTTCTTTTAGTATTCTATACAAGGAATATAATGGATTCCAAAAGAAAAATTTCTTGGTAGTTTACATTGCCTGAATGAAACTTGGTGACAGAAAAATTACCAATAAATAATACGGATAGTGACTATGCAAGGCACCATATTACTCAAATAGTTACATATGTTACTTTCAACCAACACAACTCAGTTTTTCTGTTCTACGTGTTGCAATTTTTAAATCTTGTTTCTTCGAAATATTTTTCGAGAAAAACTATCGAAAAAAATATTTATAAGCTGTTAGAGAGTAAATTACCCAAATGAACTTGTTGCAGTCACCCTCAATAGAAAGAAGCCATTAGGAGATTATGAAAAGTAATGTGATAGGATGAATTGGCTAGATTTATCCCAGTTGTTTTCCCCAGGGTATCCAAACGTACTCGACAAATTTGCATGTATTGTTATGCTCAGTCGGAAGTTCAATTTTGTTAAAATCATGTTTTTAAATTCCAGTGTATGATTGTTTATTGTAGAACGTTTTACTCCAGTACGACTATACAAAGAACTCACAACGACGCACTTGTGGGGTTAGGAGAGGAACCAAAGTGTGACAAAAAGAGAACTGTTACAGTTTCCATAAAGTTGTTAAGAAGGGCAAGCTATAATGACGGCTAACAGGGAAGCGGTGCATCTACGAAGTGGTTGTGCTTTCGGCGACCGGAGTTCCCTGCACCGAGCGTTAACCGCTGGTCCGTGTGTTTTACTGAAGAACCCTTAAGGTCCTTGACCGTGGTGTAGAGAGAGAGACAGAGAAAGAGAAGGACCTAGCGGGAGGGGCGTGGTGGCACAGGCGACCCACTTGTGCCACCACTCGTGCGCTTGGCATGTTCGTCGTTTCACAGTCTGTTATCATTAATATTGTGGACAGTGCACGCGCGTTATGCCCAACAACACGACTGCCGCTCGACCGTGCATCCTGGCGAATCGCCAAGGAAATCCATTCATCCATTGGATTCTGCTCGGCACACTCCACTTCTTCCAGATTCGGTTTCCTCTTTCTCATCTCCGGCCATGGGGAATCCCTTTACGCCATGGTCACATGACAGTCAAAATCCCCACCACAGCCAATCACCACGTCACGTCTTCTGTACGAAACGAATCCCAAGATAGATGAGGCCGTATTGGAGGGTCTTACTTGAGCGCTCAAATTAATAGCTCCGACTTGCGTTTCAGAGCCATGTCCTGTTCCAATTGGATTCCGGAGATTACTCCATCCATTTCCCAGTTGTTTCACAGTGGTTCATCCCAATCCACAAAAACTAACTTGTCATAGCTTCATGAACTTATTTATGTTCCTGAAGTTCTTTTCAAAATTTCCATTCCCAGACAAGAAGGAATCAAGTATGATTTACTTTTTAAGCCATGCATTTTTGCCATTCAATTCTTGACATGCAAATATGAGATAAATAAAATAGGATCAAGTAAAACATACCTAGCTTTAAACGTGGGCATAACCCGACTATTTTCAGTTTTTGTAAATAATTTACTATGTGGAAAAGATATGGCAGAATGTGTCACAACACTGTAGTATATACTTTCGATTAATAATTCGCAATATTTTCTGGCAGTCAGAACCATCCTCTCAGGTTAAAGGTAGTTATAATGTTAAACGAGTTTCAAGCTGCAATCAATATCAGGAAATTGAAGTTAGTATATACTTACTCATATAGGGAACATTCTACTATTTTATAAAGTAGTGGGCAGCATCCAGTACCCAATAAACGGTTTCCTATAGAAAGCTATAGGGAATCATGTTTTGGCAAACGAATGTGATTCCGGAAGGAATTAAGAAAAGGAATCAATGTAGAATAATTTTCAGATATTCTTGCGACTAGTTTAATAGGTATTAATATATTACAAAAGGTATAATCGAAGAACAACTAATATAAGTAAGTAATGCAAACTAAACATTAACCACTCAAATAATTTTACACATTTTTGTACACTTATCAACATTATGGCGAAAAAATGTTCCACCAAAGCGGTAATTACCGGTGCGTCGAGGGAGATAAATGAGATTTCTTAATTGCATTTGTAATTCAAACTAGATTAAGCTGACGGCCGTATTCCAAAGTTCTTATTTGAAGGTTTATAGAGAACTTCACTTCAATAACGACCTGGACTGTATTTACAGGCGACCCTGACACTAACAACCGTCGTCGAAAAGGTCCTACAAGGACTATTCATTGCGCGACATTGTGGTGCATGCCTGCAGTCCTATATTCAATGTCTATGTGTCAAACGCGGATATTTACTGCGGTCCTACCCGGGTTGTGCAGTAACGTCCGCGTCCCACCCCCAACGCTGTGTCTCAGAGACACGAAAAACGTGACACACGTATCCATTCCGCTTCTGAGAACGAAAAGGAAAGGAGGACATTCGTTTTTCATTTCTTTCTTACCGAATGAAATAGTTTTACGATGTTCGGGCGTCTGAAGACCCACTATTGAGTGGCAAAAGTATAACTTGTCTATGACCCATACCTTGCGAATCGCATAAAAGGAAATTCAACGCCTCTCTTCTATCACACAAATTTCGTTGTTTGCACGAAGAAGAAAACTATATTCAAGAAATGAAACCCGGATGAGTAAACTTTCGAATAAAATGACGAGCAAAACCTTTCTCCATTTTAACATCGAATCGATTCGAAGTATTGAAGCATCAGAGGCCAGTTATTGACGCTGAAAGGATACCACCATTTACCAAAGATCACAAAAGAAACTTCATATTTAAATGTGAAACAAAACTTGCGTCATAGAAGGGAATAAACCAATTCGGATATAAAGAATTTAATGTCAATACGGTTGAACAAAAATAGGTGAATATCGAAAACATATTTCTTCCGTGGCCTTTGCGCGAATAATATTTTCACAATGTTTTAAACACAAACCGTGGATTAGAGGAGTTTCAGAAATTCATAAATTAGTTGATATTTTGTATTACTAAGGTGTAGCATGTCCTAACCCAAAAAACTTTTGACATTTTATTATCTTATTAATGTATAAGTGAACAATTCTTGAAATATTACCAATTAATGACTCATTAATACCATAGAATTAGGATCATAATATATACAATGAAAGACTGTATTATTCAATATTTTTCAGTATGTAGAGTTTCATAAAATGATAAAAATATCTTAATGGGTTGCCAGTGTCCTAGAAAGTTTTTAGTTAATAGGTAATAGAACTATTATCGAAAACAATTGGGGAATATATTCTTCTCGTGAAAAAATAGTATTTTATTTCAAAAAATCATCATACTATTAAACATTTTCATTTATTAGGAAGTCACTTAATTTAGAATGTTTCATAAAATGGAAAATGCTTCAAAAAATACCAAAAGTGGAAAAAATTAAATTGTTGAACCTTCGCTCAATACGCTAACTATCTCAATTTGGTAGCTCAAACTATTTTAGTTTTTGAGATATCACAAAGAAACATTCATTTAGACATTCCAATTTTTATCTACATTAAATTATGGCAATATCGTCAATCAATCAATCAATCGTCAATGAAAATCGCGAAGAAAATGTTTCTTTACTAAACAATGGAAAAATCGTAACAAATCCTCAGGACATCGCAAATTCCATCGAAGTTAATAAAATAACGAACTCAATATATCCAAATCAATGTCCTCCAATTATATCCACCCACGCACCCAATTCTATGTTCACTTCCGAAACTAACGCCAGTGAAGTCATGAGAATCATAAACTCATTAAAAAACAAATTTTCAACAGGCGTAGATGATATACTTGAGTTTCTTGTTAAATTTTCGTCCCACAGTATATTAAATCCACTCAAAAATATTTTTAATAGTTCTTTATCGGAAGGGGTGTTTCCCAACATATTTAAGAGAGCTAAAGTGAAACCTTTACACAAGAAAGGTAACAAACTTAATATTGGAAATTACCGACCAATATCTCTACTACCCACTTTCTCAAAAATCCTAGAAAAATTATTCTATAAGCGTCTTCTAGATTTTTTATCAAAAAATTACATTCTCTCTGACGATCAACACGGTTTTAAGAAATCCTATTCCACTACAAGCGCCATATTTTCCTTCTTAAACGATGTTACCACATCTCTAGACCGTGGAGAAAATCCTCAGGGTGCTTTTCTTGACTTATCCAAAGCATTCGATGTCATCGATCACGGAA